>OZ024885.1:14334062-14769062 GCA_964017185.1 Rugalucina vietnamica
GGGATATCAATTCGTTCAAACGGGATATTAATCCGTGCAAACGAGATATTAATTTGTACAAACGACATATTAATTCTAGCAAACGGGATATGAATTCGTGCAAACGGTATATTAATCCGTGCAAACGATATATTAATTCGAGCAAACAGGATATCAATTCGTTCAAACGGTTTATTAATCCGTGCAAACGGATTATTAATCCGTGCAAACGACATCTATGTCGGGAAAACAAACCATCAGGAAAACATGTCCGTGAAATGTGTACCCCCTCAAACCCCACTCCAAAACATAGATTGTGGGTACATGTAAGAACCGCCTCGGCGAGGCGGTTCTAACATCTACCCACAATCTATGTTTTGAGCAAAAATGAGAAAAATATCAATATTTTTCTGGTGAATTTTATTTTTTTACAACTGAAAAAATTCTCTGTACATAGCATGGGCAAATTTTCGTAATGTGATCGATTGGCCTTTTGGTGAAGGTGAATTTTCATTGTTAGCTCATACAATAGTTACCACCGTAATAGTTTTACTCCGTGACCTATAGAATGTTGACTTTACGAATTATGATCTTCAAAATGTATTATATATTCATGACGAATTAATATATGAGCCTTTGTGTGACAAAACCAACAATCTGGCTCTCCGACCAGGTCCGACACAACGGGATGTACAACGACAGAATAAAGCTAAGAAGCTTAAAAGTTCGGATTTAGAAAGTAGAGGAATTGTACTATCCGTGTAGGGAAAACAAAGTCGCTGATCAGCTTCGCGGTTACCGCGAATCTGATCTGTAACCGCGAAGCTGAGCTGCATCTTTGTTTTCGCGTATATGCAAAGTTTTGGTCTTCTCATGCAGTGGCTCATCTCATCATATTTCCTTTGTTTTCGCTACTCAAATACATGTAGAACAATACTTTTACTTATTAATCAAACATTTCTAGCATCTAGTCATATGTCGTGGATGAACAGCCCGGTGGAAGTGGTCGGAATCCACAATAATGTTATTCTTTTAACGCGGCTCAAAGTAAATAAATAAATATATAAATAAATACCCCGACCCCTGTCCCCATCCCGCTCAGATCTAATTGATCTAAACGTGGCCATTCAGTATCCGAAATTAAAGAGGCTCAAATTTTAACAGGGCACTTATATAAATGACTAGATTGAACATCCACAGAAGTTGTGATGCGCATTTCATCACGCAAACATATCCGTGAAATGTATACCCAACTAAACCCCTTTTTATATACTAATATACTAAACTTTGGGTAAAAAAATGGTATACCTATTTTATGCAATATACGGTTTTCAGTAGTAAAAATCCAAAATTTTCAGATAAAAAAAATTGACATTTTTCTTATTTTTTGCTCAATACATAGATTGTGGGTACACATTAGAACCGTCTTGGCGAGGTGTTACATTACACGAACATGTTATCCTGATGACACACATCGCAAACGCAACCTAACTTGGCATTATTCAACATTCTCATTACGAAAACCAGTCCATGTAATATACAGCATTGTTTCAGCTGTACTAATAAAAATTTCTAGATTTTTTATTATTATTTTTCTTATAATTGCTCAAAACATAGATTGTGGGTACACGTTAGAACCGCCTCGCCGAGGCGGTTCTAACGAGTACCCACAATCTATGTTTTAGAACAAAAATCAAAAATAAGAAAAATAAGTATACCCTGCATACCCCAATTTTACTATTCAAAAGTGGGGTTTAGTGGGGTATTCATTTCACGGACATTTTTTCATGATGTATAGTGAAATTATGTGACTCTTATTTCAGACTATGGAAGTTTTTGTGGATGAAGGCAGGCAATCCAAATACAGTGCATTTTCATCCAAGGAAAATTTAAATAAATGTTTGTAGTATAAGTTAATACATTTGAGCGCGGATTTGACAGAAGCGACCTTTGGACACTCTTACTTTTCATCCAATGAAAATATATATAAAAAGAAAGAAAGAAAATAAAAAGCCCTGCAGGCATGCATGATACCCCCCCCCCCCCCCCCCAAAGGGAAATCCATTCACTACAAATGTACAGAATACCACATTGAAATTCAGAATAAAATCAGAAATCAAATCAGAAAACTATGATCATTAACCCAATTTTTTCATCTGAAGAAATATTGTAGTGTTACAACACTTACACTTTACATTATTCAAGGGACTTAACTCAGGCTAGAAATTTCAGAAAACAAACGAATGAGGTTTTAGAACAAAAATCAAAAATAAGAAAAATATGTATACCCCTGCATACCCCAATTTTACTATTCAATAGTGGGGTTTAGTGGGGTTTACATTTCACGGACATTTTTTCATGATGTATAGTGAAATTATGTGACTCTTATTTCAGACTATGGAAGTTTTTGTGGATGAAGGGAGGCAATCCAAATCCAATGCATTTTCATCCAAGGAAAATTTAAATAAATGTTTGTAGTATAAGTTAATACATTTGAGCGCGGATTTGACAGAAGCGACCTTTGGACACTCTTACTTTTCATCCAATGAAAATATATATAAAAAGAAAGAAAGAAAATAAAAAGCCCTGCAGGCATGCATGATACCCCCCCCCCCCCCCAAGGGAAATCCATTCACTACAAATGGGACTTAACTCAGGCTAGAAATTTCAGAAAACAAACGACTGAGGTTTTCTCAACATGTATCTTATTAATAAAAGTACAATCATGTACAAAATCACTAAAAAGTGTGCTTTTTAAACTGAAAATATAGGATAAAAGTCATTTTCAAAAAAAAAAAAAAAAAAAAAAAAAATCAATAGCTCTGTGAAAAATTCACAAAATATGAAATACTACCATCCAAGCCTAGATCTTGTCAATGTATGTGCCACAAAAATTCATACATTTGTTCAAAAGATATCAAGCAAAACGTAATTTTGAACAGAAATCAAAGGCCGTAACTCTGTAGTTAAGGAGCAAAATTTACTAATCTGCAATCCCATAATGCTCCTCCGCAATATCAATTCTTATGCATAGTTTGAAGGAAATGGGTCTAAAGACGCTCAAGATATAACGCGGAAACGGAATTTTAGCATAATTCTGTACTTTTTTGCGGAAAATCACCCAATCTACAATCCCAAACCACTCCTTCCTGATACAACTATTACACAAAGTTTAAAGAAAATCGGCCAAGAAATGCTCAAGACAAGGAGCGGAATCGGAATCGTGACGGACCGACGGATGGATGGATGGTTGGATGGATGGATGGGTTTTGCTTGAGTGTGTGGGTGGATGGATGGATAGATTTACAGACAGAGGTATGGACGGCAATAGATAGATAGATAGATAGATAGATAGATAGATAGATAGATAGATAGATAGATAGATAGATAGATAGATAGATAGATAGATAGATAGATAGATAGATAGATAGATAGATAGATAGATAGATAGATAGATAGATAGATAGATAGATAGATAAATAGACAGACAAATATATTCTTAGTTCGAATAAAGGTACTGATTAATATCCGGTTTGAACGAATTCATATCCCGTTTGCTCGAATTAATATATCGTTTGCACGGATTAATAAACCGTTTGTACGAATTCATATCCCGTTTGCTCGAATCAATATGTCGTTTGTACAAATTAATATCTCGATTGCACGGATTAATATCCCGTTTGAACGAATTGATATCCCGTTTGCTCGAATGAATATATCGTTTGCACGGATTAATAAACCGTTTGCACGAATTCATATCCCGTTTCCTCGAATTAATATGTCGTTTGTACGAATTAATATCTCGTTTGCACGGATTTATATCCCGTTTGAACGAATTGATATCCCGTTTGCTCGAATTAGTATATCGATTGCACGGATTAATATACCGTTTGCACGAATTCATATGCCATTTGCTCGAAATAATATGTCGTTTGCACGAATTAATATAATGTTTGCACGGATTAATATACCGTTTGAACGAATTGATATCCCGTTTGCTCAAATTAATATATCGTTTGCACGGATTAATATACCGTTTGCACGAATTCATATCCCGTTTGAACGAATTGATAGCCCGTTTGCTCGAATTAATATATCGTTTGCACGGAATAATATCCCGTTTGAACGAATTCATATCCCGTTTGCTAAAATTAATATATCGTTTGCACGGATTAATAAACCGTTTGTACGAATTCATATCCCGTTTGTTCGAATTAATATGTCGTTTGTACGAATTAATAACTCGTTTGCACGGATTAACATCCCGTTTGAACGAATTGATATCCCGTTTGCTCGAATTAATATATCGTTTGTACTGATTAATAAACCGTTTGCACGAATTCGTATCCCGTTTGCTCGAATTAGATGTCGAATTAATATGTCGTTTGTACGAATTAATATCTCGTTTGCACGGATTAATATCCTGTTTGAACGAATTGATATCCCGTTTGCTCGAATTGATATATCGTTTGCACGGATTAATATACCGTTTGCACGAATTCATATCCCGTTTGTTCGAATTAATATGTCGTTTGTACGAATTAATATCTCGTTTGCACGGATAAATATCCCGTTTGAACGAATTAATATCCCGTTTGCACGACATATATTTTTCATAAAAAATTATTGCACGTCCTAAAGATACCACCGTAGATAACTGATGTCTCGTCCTGATATACTGTCTAAAGCGATTCGATCTATTCGTAAAGACTTGGTTTTGTCTCGGTCTTAGTGATAAATAAAACAAATATTTTATCTCGTTCCATCTATTTTGTATGTGCATCTACAAAAATGATTTTGCAGATATACAGTATATGTACTTCCAGTATTTAACATCCAACACTTAAATTGTTGCACACAGAACGATTGAGATAATGAACAGTGTCTGGCAACAAAGTTCGTGCTTGCTATCATTTGTGTTTGCGTCATACGGCAGAGAGTACGTACTACACATAATTTCGGAAATCGCGCTTTTTCTATGTTTATTTAAAAGAAAAATGTTTTACACATACTCGTATCCTATCATTCACATATCATATGCGGTATATAATATTCACTAACTTCTTTGAAACAACTGTCAACATTTAAAACAATCGAACCTTTAAAGTTTACGAAGTGTTCTCATCGATGAATTGTGTAAGTTTTTACAGTGACGCAACCAAAAATGGACGCTGCAGGATATGTAAACTATTTCACCGACAACCACTAACGGCGACACAAATTTTCCGAAAATTAAAGTCTGTTTCGTAGTGCGTGATAATTTTTTTTTCGCAAATATTTTTCACTGTTCAAAGGTAGAAGAAATATTTTCTTGGCACAATTAAGCATCTAGTTTGTCGCAAAATGTGCAGCAAATATATGAAAAACGGTTGACAAATAAAAAAACACTTTTGAATAGGGATTTCCTGTACAAAAATCTCATGGAAGGGAGGTAAATATTTTCCCGCAAAAATTTATTTTCAAATCCCTATGCAAAATTCATTTTGGTCATAAAATCTTTCATTTCTCATCGATTTTCAAAATTTTTGCAGGTCCTTTTAGGACAAACTAAGATCAAGATTTTTACATGAAAATAATTTACCTATCGTCCCCATACAAAAATTTTCTGCGAAAAACCATTATCAGAGGCAAATTTAGACTTTAGGTTTAGTCTGAACTGTTTAAATTCCCTGTGACGTCACCCTTGTAATGATAGCTTACACGGAGTTTGTTTCCCGACAGTGAAAGAAGAGAGACCCAAACAAATTCACTCAGAATTCCAAAACAATGGCAAATCTGGTTTTGATCTCGTTTGTAACAACTGTGTTTGTTGTTACCTTCTCACCAACTAGTTCTACGACGACTCCGGCAACATTTCCCATCATAACATGCGCTGAAGGATGGATGCCCTTTGAGGACCATTGCTATTTGGTTGTTACAGAAAACAAAACCTGGGATAAAGCCTCAGATCACTGTGGGGTGGAAGACAGTTACCTTGTAGAGATAAATTCTGCAGAAGAGCGTGAATTTGTCTTTGTATTATTATCTAATTACGACGTGGAAATGTTCTGGATCGGGGCGACATACAGAGTTTGTAAGGGAAAGTTTAGATATAGAAATACAGGAGAGCTTGTACCGGACTACTGGGCCGTGGGACACCCTTGTCAAGCCGGAGAAAACCAATGGCATTGTGCCAGTATGATGCGGTTACAGAATGAGATTGGTGTAGAACTTTATAGCGTACAGTGTTGCAATAAACATAAGTTTGTGTGTGAAAAATCATAAAACAAACAACAAGAGACATAGATGGATTTGTGTTATTCTTGGACCAGTGTCTTAAACACATCGGATCTTTCTGCAGTGGAATTCCGTTAGACTTTTGTTGCTTCTTGTGCATAATCGTTGTAGCCAAACCGAATCGTGTTCTTGCATCACAAAAACACGTCCGTGTGATGTATACCCCCTTGAACCCCACTTTTATATAGCAAAACTGGGGTATGCAGGGGTATACCTATTTTTAGCTCACCTGAGCCGAAGGCTCACAAGGTGAGCTTATAGTATAGTAGTCGAGCCGGCGTCCGTCCGTCCGTGCGTCCGTCTGTGCGTCCGTGCGTCCGTCCACATTTTCAAACTTCAATATCTCTAAGACAACAAGGCCAATCGTGACCAAGTTTTATCTAAAGCATCATTGAGGAGCGGGAAAGGTTGTATTAGGTTTTGGGCCAGGTCGGATCAGAACTCTGGTTTCCATGGCAACGGATAGGTCCCATAGACTTACAATGGGAAAAACATAAAAAATCTTCTTCTCTGAAACCACAAGGCCATGAGCTTTCATATTTTGTGTGTAGCAATGTCTAGTGGTCATCTTCATAAATCCTGCCAACCGTGCCCCTGGGGTCCATACGGGCCCCGCCCCGGGGGCGTAATGATATAAATATAAAAAATCTTCTTCTCTGAAACCACAAGGCCCAGAGCTTTCATATTTTGTGTGTAGCAATGTTTAGTGGTCCTCTATATAAATCCTGCCAATCATGCCCCTGGGGTCAAAAATGGCCCCGCTCCCATAGACTTACAATGGGAAAAACATAAAAAAAATCTTCTTCTCTGAAACCACAAGGCCCAGAACTTTCATATTTTGTCAGTAGCAATGTATAGTGGTCCTCTTTATAAATCCTGCCAACCATGCCCCTGGGGTCCATACGGACCCTGCCCCGGGGGGGGGGTCATTAGCTCCCATAGACTTACAATGGGAAAAACATAAAAAATCTTCTTCTCCAAAACCACAAGGCCCAGAGCTTTCACATTTTGTCAGTAGCAATGTATAGTGGTCCTCTTTATAAATCCTGCCAGCCGTGCCCCTGGGGTCCATACGGGCCTTGCCCCTGGGGATAATGGTTAAAACATAAAAAATCTTCTTCTCCGAAACCACAAGGCCCAGAGCTTTCATATTTTATTTGTAGCAATATATAGTGATCCTCTTTATAAATCCTGCCAACCGTGCCCCTGTGGTCCACACGGGCCCCGCCCCGGGGGCGTCATGGGAAAAACATAAAAAAATCTTCTTCTCCGAAACTACAAGGCCCAGAGCTTTCATATTTTGTTTGTAGCAATGTATAGTTTTCCTCTTTATAAATCTTGCCAACGGTGCCCCTGGGGTCCATACAGGCCACGCCCCAGGCATGTCATTATCTACCATAGACTTGTTATGGAAATAAATGAAAAAAATCTTCTCTGCAACAGCATGACACAAAGCTTGTATATTTGATATACAACATTGTCATGTGGAGCTCTACATAAATCCTGCCAATCTTGCCCCTGGGGTCAAATATGGCCCAACCTCGGGGGTCATTATAGGACCCTGACCTTGTTAGATGATTTTTTTCAAGTGAACCAAAATGGCAGAAAAGAGGATACATAATCCAGACAAGAGCTCTTCTGCTGATGTGAGTAGGGTTTCAAGGTCACATGACCAAGATGGCCATCATACCCATATATATGGTAAACATCCCAACTACTTTGTCCAGTGACTGTACTTGTTGGCTCTCAGGTGAGCGATCGTTGCCCCTGGGCTACTTGTTCTTATTTTTGCTCCAAAACATAGATTGTGGGTACTCGTTAGAGCCGCCTCGGCGAGGCGGTTCTAACGTGTACCCACATTCTATGTTTTGAGCAAAACTAAGAAAAAATATCAAACATTTTCGGTTGAAAATTTTCAATTTTTAAAGCTCGAAAATTCTCTGTTTATTGCATGGGCAAGTTTTCGTAATGGAAAATCGCTACGCTTGCACATTCTTAATTATATTTAAGAAGGAAAAATGCAGAAATTTCCATTTTTGCATAATTATCGTTGGAACTTCAGGAAACACACTGTAGAGAAATTACAAAGCTGACAATGCCATCAAACAAAATGTTCAGACATTGTTTATCATTTAAGCTCATTTAACAATACCAAAATAAAACAAATGATCGTTTTATGTGTTTTAAGATACATCATGTTTTCTGAGACACCATGTACAATTCGCAGCTTTCAATGTTTCAACACTGTTTAATCATGTTATAGACTTCAACGCGCGAATTAAAAGTTTAACAGCAGGCGTGGCTATTGGTTTCATAAACTTTATCGCAGGCACTATGAATTTATTCCCAAAGGGCTTCTGACAGGTTATGGGAATTTAACATATGAATTTGCCCAAGCTTGAAATTGTATGAAATTTTATGCATTTTTTCGCCTTGGTCAAAACTTCTATAACAATAATGTATACTATTGTAAATTCAATTTCGTTAATTTATGACGTAATATATGACGTCACTTCCAAAACTAAGGGCAACTCTAAACATTTCTGTAATCGCCAATATTTCATGAATCAACTGTTGAAATCCTTACAAAATAAAGGTAGGCATCAGTAAGTTCGCTGACACTATAAATTGCTTTTTTCAGAATAATAATACTAGCCGACCATTAAGTTTTTGTGTAAACGTAACCCAACATTTCACCTGCTTATTTTAAAATTGATAAAATTTAAATTTCAACTCTATTTTGTATTCCATTCTTTGTCAAGACACAATTTCAATGTTTGGGATGCCTGGATAGCTCAATCGGTTGCGCGTTTGGCTTCTGACTCGCCATGCATGTACCTCTAGAATTAAAAATTGAGAATCTTCAAGAGCAATGAACATATTATGAGAAAGGGATGGGCCACACCGCGATTTCGGCTACTTAAGCCCATTCAGTGACCATATAAATTTGGCAACATGTAGCCTAAAAGGTACAAGTAGGCAACTGTTAGGAAAAGGTACAATCAGAAAAGATTTTTCTCTCCAGAAACCGACGTGAGAAAAAACTAAATTAACAAGCACGTACTTATGACGTGAAAACATGAGCAGCTATATTTCCCAATAGGTGCCCACTCAGTTACCTAAACTTAATTAAAATATGATAACATACATAAGACACCGACAGCACAAAAATTTAAACACCAAGACATAAAACGATAAGAACCACCACAGAAGCATCTGTTTGGAAAGATCAGTGATACAAAATTACTGGCGGGCTTAAGCCGACTCTACAGGTACCTAACCCCATCCTCAGCCTCTGCAAAAGCAATACACGTATATGTAATTTTGCAACTTTCAACAGTGTACTCGATACAAAGACTAGTATTATCCAAATGGGGCCAAATATATATAACGTTGGTTAGAAAATGAATATAAACCGATAATAATTTTCTGAATTCTCAGAATGCCCTCGCTGATCTCAAAGGACCAAAATGAAACAAGTATAATCTGCACTATGGGTGATGTACGGGGATACATTTTAGGACCGCCAAGTTTAAAAACAGTACATCTTGTTTCATACGTTATTATTTTAACACACTTAAAGGTTTCAATAAATTATATTTTTAATGTCACATTAGTATAACCTCGGGGGGGGGGGGGGAGGGGGTAACTACCTATATACGACATAGTAGGGATGTGCCGCCCGAATAGCCCCCCTTTTCAGCATCGCCAGTATATGAATAGGCTTCAATTTTTAATTAAAATTATACGAATGGCCCCATTTTTTCACACAACAGTATATGAACCGCCCTTAATTTCCTGTGTGGAATATCAATGACCCATCTTTTCTGGCATCCCTGTATATGGTATTTGCAAAGATTTCCTAACACGAGACTCAGACACGAGATATATGCTCTCAGTATACGCCCTAAGAATCGAGCTCAGAATCTCTGCGCAGATGATACGATGCAGCAATTAGTATATGAATGGGTATAAAATCAAAGGACAGTATATGGATGGTATAAAAAATCAAAGGACAGTTTATGAATGGGTCAATCAAGTATATGAATGGGTCTATTTTTTCAATGACCAAGTATATGATTGGGGAAGGTTTCAGAAATTTGGGCCACACACCCGTACCACAATTGCCCCCTAGTTACCCCCCCCCCCCCGAGTAAAACTGGCTTTAAAATGCACATTTGTAGCACTGAAGACTACATCTCATTATAATTTGAATAAATGATCACCCATTTGTGACCTTGAACTGTTTTCCACAATCGGGTCAAATCCGTTGCTGCAGCTGAGGCACTTGCTATTGCTGAGGCATTTGATATCGCTGAGCCACTTGCTGTAGGCACATGCAGCATAAGTTATCAACCAGAAAAGTGTCTAGAGTTGCGCACTTTGGCAAAATTTAATTTTCTGTAAATACGATGTATTAAGCGTTTTAAATACCGGATAATGTAAAATTGGCATGTTGCACATCCATTGTAAAATTGTATACCTTTTATCCTTTGAGATCGGTAAGAATAGTTTGAGAATTTGATACTGATAATACATCGGCATAGCCGTATTTGTCATGTCTGGAGGAATCCACAACATAGCACATTTTGCCTACCGTTTGTTAAAATTAGATTTGTGGTGCCGATTTCATAAGTAAAACTTGTGCTGTCCGTCTTTGCCAGGTACTTGTTTCTTTGGGTAGTGTCGATAATCTATTATATCTCCTGCTGATTAGGAACCAGGGATTCACATTCATACGAATGCAATGTCGATCATCTATTTTAGCTCCTTCTTATTAGGACATAATCATACGAATGCAGTGTCGATCACCTATTATAGCTCTTACTGATTAGGAATTAGGAACCAGTGATTCATAATTATATCAATGCAGTATCGATCATCTTTTATAGCTCCTGCTTACTAGGAACCAGTGATTCATAATCATATGAATGCAGTAGCGATCACCTATTACAGCTCCTGCTGATCCGGATCCAGTAATTTAAATCATACGACTGCAGTGTCGATCAGCAACCAGTGATTCATAATCATACGAATGCAGTGCCGATTACCTATTATAGCTCCTTCTAAATTTAGATCCAGTGATTCATAATCACATGAACGCAGTGTCGATCATCTATCCGAGCTCCTTTTGATAAGGAATCAGTGATTCATAATCAAACGAATGCAGTGTTGATCATTCAATACAGCTTCTGTTGATAAGGAATCAGTGATTCATAATTATACGAATACAGCGTCGATCAATTATTATAGCACATGCTAATTGGGAACCAGTGATTCATGATCATACGAATGCAGTGCCGATCATCTATTATAGCTCCTGCTGAGTCTGTAACATTGTATTTATACCAATACAAATGTATTGTCGATCATGAATTATTTATCGGCAGCAACGTATTCTGCTAATACAAACGACCGTATCATCGCCTGCTATCACTTCTCTGCTGTTTAATTATACTACAAAGGTCCCTCACTCCTGCTTATTAGGTCCCAATTTTATATTGAACTATAAATGCCAGTATCATCGGCTGTAATCACTCCTGCTTATTAGTTTCCAATGTTATATTGAACTATAAGAGCACCATTATCATTGGCTGTAATCACTCCTACTGAATATGCCCTAGTGTTATGTTGTACTACAAATAAAAACTGAGACCCCCCAAGAGCAGCGAACACATTAATGGGAAAGAGGATGGGCCATACCGCGGCTTCAGCTACTTAAGCCTCTTCAGTGACCCTATAGATTTGGCAACATCATTACATGGAGCCAAAGCGAATTACTGTAATTTTGCTTCTTCAACAGGGTAGTCGATAGAAAGATTAGTAAAAAAAAGAGTAAAACCGGTTTAAGCCCGCCAGTAACTTTGTGTTACTGATCGTTCAAAGGCGATACTTCTGTGGTGGTTCTTTTTGTTTTACGTCTTGGTGTTTAAATTTTTGTGCTGTTGGCGCCTTATGTATGTTTTCATATTTTAGTTAAGTTAAGTTAACTGAGTGGCTACCTATTGGGAAAATAGCTGCTCATTCAGCTTACGATATGTTTCATGGTATAAGTACCTGATTGTTAGTTTGTTAGAATCTTTTTCTGATTGCGTCTTTTCCTGATCGTTGCCTACTTGTACCTCTTTAATCAAACTGCTGATTTCTGAAACAATCTTATAACATTCAATACATTCTATTGCAGGAATTCTATCTAAAACCAAAGAAAACAGTTGTGACGGGATAGCCTCCCTTGAAAAAATACGTTGGTGCAACGTATAAGCGGCAAATTGAGTGTTTGTAATATGCAAATTTCAAACTCGAAACTTTGTGAATCGAGTAAGTGTTGAGTATATAATGCGGTAAACCACCCTTGGTGGATGAGCATGCTTTTCCACCGACGGGGTTTGCTGTGGCTTGGCTCGGTCCGTTCGTTAAATTTGGTGGCAGCGGTGGGATGATGACAACTGCCAGAATGGAGTTGCCTTACCCATGTAGTCCCCAGGCCAAGACTCGGGACGTGTCTTCTCGGAGGGGGGAGTAATATGACGGGATAGCTTCCCTTGGAAAAATACGTTGGAGCAACGTATTAGCGGCATATTGAGTGCTTGTAATATGCAAATTTCAAACTCGAAACTTTGTGAATCGAGTAAGTGTGGAGTATATAGCGCAGTAAACCACCCTTGGTGGATGAGCATGCATTTCCACTGATGGGGTTTGATGTGGCTAGGCTCGGTCCGTTCGTTACACAGTACAAGGATAGCTTTTAAAACAGCTAGTGTCGCCCGTTTTCTCTGTTATTTAGATCTAGACCACCATCATTTAGTCCTGGATTGCGTAAGAATGGTTATTCAGCTTAACTAACATGTAGATCAACTGTCTAACCTACATCGCGTTTCACTTTTATACCTTGTTCAATCCATTTGTGTCGAGGGGTGTCATGGGACATCAACGGAAATGTTCTGTTGAACATCCTGCCTAATCAAAATTATCTGCTCAGGAGACGAAACGCCTTGTAAAACGAATGCGTACACTCATAATTGCTAAATCAAGTCCACCCACAGCAAAGCAAACTCCCCAACAGTGCCAACACCTCCGGTTTGGAGTTTGACAGCAAAGAATACCGAACCAGTTTTAAGACCAAAGATATGATTAGTCGAAATAGATCTAGCCAATCACTTTCTGCCTTTCAATAATCAGTTCCTGTCGGCAAAACGTTGCTGGTTTCCCGCTTAGTCAAATTACATGTAAAATATTTCGAGAACCATACACATTTTCGTATTTGGATTCTGTCGGTTTTCTTCCCTGTTTCTTTGGGAAAATCCTACCGTATATGTCACCCGTTGTGACGGGCGACAAAAATGAGTAATGGTTTGTGCGAAAAATAGTCCTTTTCGTACTTTAGACGCGCCGGTTCTTATGTCGTAGTTTAGAGATTTGAGTTTGAAAGAATTATCGTTAGTTGCGGGTAAGTAATTGTAGAATACAATGAGGGGAGAAGAAAGGAGACAACACAGAGCACTTGTTACTTAACAACTGAACCTCCCATGAAAGTATGTTTCAGCCTGTTGTCCATAAAACGCCGTCACGGCTGTGAACGATTTGCATTTCTCACCCATGCTAAAATGTGTGATTGCCTACTAGATTTTTTTCTGCCAAAAAATAAACAATTTTGTACCATATTATCTTTGTCGTTCTATGTTCTATGTACCGACAATATTGATTGTTATCAAAATGTTTTCTTGTGCAAATCCATGGGACAAAACATACCTATATACCGCCCTGATGTATAGCTCGATTTTGAATTCAGAAGCGTCAAAAGATCGACGAGTCCATTAAGTAGCACGTGAAAGATAAATCAGAACGAAATGCCTTACGTTTTCCGTTCGGTTGCACGCACAGTAAGTATTTGTACTGTTACAATCTGAGCATCGTTTCACGTGCTACTAAGTAGACTTGTCGATGTTTTGACGCGTCTTAGGTCAAAATCGAGCTATACCTACTAAATGCGATTCGATCTAGCCCATCAGATATGGCTTTGTTTCCAGTCTCAGAAATAAATAAAACGAAGATTGTATCTCATATGCTACGAGGGGCGATCGGAAAATCCATGCACTGAGGCCATAAATTTATAATGGTGATAGATATCAAAATGGTTTTTATGGTATCTAAACTTGATACAATTTCAGTCTATGTGCAAAGTTTAATTGCGATACGTAACTGTTGTACACATTCATGGCCCTTTGAACATCGCTACATGTTAAAAAGGCCCTTTGAACATCGCTACATGTAAATCTATGGAGCACTCCCGAAAACGTCGTATTTGAGTGATTTACAATGTACTAAGGAGCAAAGACAGCGTCAAAATAAAGCAAATTAATCTATAAAATAAACCGATGTTAGCTTAAACTAATTGGTGGCCATTCAAAGTACTTTCCAACTTCTATAATGTTGTGCAGTACCATTTTGTTTCAAGACACCCTGCACAAGTTCTTCGATATTCTATCACACCGACTTGTGTGGAAACACAATCGCAAATGATAGTGTATCTCTTTTAGATTAAAAAGTCTTTAAGGAAAACAAAATTGAATCTAAACAAGTAATTTAATCTGTACGGTGTGTAGAGGGTTTATTTTAAATCATCATAAAAATCTAAGAGTGATAGACTCTTGGAACGCTTTACCCGAACATGTAGTCATGGCACCCTTCCTGAACTGCTTCAAATCACGATTAAATGTGTTTTGGAAAAAACACCCGTATAAGTTTAGTCCCTGGTGCTACAGCCCCGGACCAAAACCAAGAGACTACTACAAGAATGCACCTACAGAGGCTGTCTAGCCTGTTTTTGGTGTCGAGGATATGTGAGTTATGTGAGTTAAGATATGTGAGGTACATTCGGTATTTAGGATGGACCCCCAAGGGACCGGTAATTGGGTGTGAACTTACATGATATGGCAAAGTTTGCAGCAGTTCATGGCTGGACAAAGCCAGAGGCCCTCCAATTAGAGGAAATGTGTGAGGTGACGTTTGAAATAGTTCAAACTGATATTCAGTTTGTTAGCTACTTTTCGTGCAAATTTTGAGGATTTATTGAGTTCTCCGAGGTGTCGAGTGTAGGTTCAGGGGCTCATTAATGATATAGATTTGGACACAATTTGCTAAATGTTTGCATCACTTTAAAAGCTCGACACATATCGCGTTAATAAATTGCAGAAAGCTTACATATTAAGTCGTCTCATTTAAAATTTGTGGCAAGAGATCACAAACGTTTTGATCCCTCCTCGTACAAAGCTTAGTTTTATACACCCATGATAGCCAGCTTATCTCGATTAGTGTGTGCATTAACAAAATGTATTTTCAAGATAAACGTCCAGTATTTAACACCAAACACATAAATTTTGTCACAAAGAACGCCTGAGATAAAGAAAGAAGACCCAACATTTTCAATAAGAACTGAAAATGGTGAAACTGATTGAAATCGTGTTTGTTGCTTCTCTGTATTTTATCACCTTACAACCGACGATGCCGACACCACCACCACCACCACCACCATGTGACGAAGGATGGACGTCCTTCAACGACAGTTGTTATGTTGTTGTCCAGCAAGCCAAATCTTGGGACGAGGCCTCCGATCACTGTGGAATCATGGGAAGCTATCTCTTAGAGATAACTTCTGATGCTGAGCGTGACTTTGTTGAGGATACATTAACTGATATTAACGCGGGGGAAAAGTACTGGATCGGTGCGACATACAGAGTCTGCGAGGGAAAGTTTAAATACAGGCGCTCGGGAGAGCCGGTGCCAGAATACTGGGCCCCGGGACAACCTAATGAAACAGATGAACCGTGTGTCTATATGTCCCTGTCTGACGGTGTTATGGAATTTTATGATGAACGCCGCTGCTTAAAATTTTATTTTGTGTGTGAAAAAGCCCAAATGTAAAACAAACTTCATCATACGGAGCACGATGATGAATCTAACATTGTGTTTTACTGTTGGACCAATATATGGAATATACTTCGTGTCATGCTTCAGCGGAATTTCGGCGAACTACATGTATAACTGCTACTTAAGGATACAATATATTGTCTATGAGAAAGCACAACAACAAAACATAGACAGAAACATTGAGCCGCCTCATGGGAAAACCAACAATCTGCATAGGCGAAAACAAAGACGCAGATCAGCTTCGCGGTAACCGCGAAGCTGGTCAGCGCCTTTGTTTTCGCTACTCGGATAGTACACTTCCTCTTCTTTTTAAATCCGAAATTTCAAGCTTCCAGCTTGCTTCCTGATTTATGTCGGACCTGTTCGGAAACCACATTGTTGGTTTTCCCACGAGACGGCTCATATAATCTCGGAGGCATATTTGAAAATTGATGCACTGAATATGTTGTTCAGCTTAAATTTATGTACATGTATGGTGATCAGGACCGCAGATTGTCTTTAGAATCGTCTGAAATACGTGCACTTTATTGTTTTATATCAATGACAGTCTTTTGTTTCTGGACATGATGGATTCGTCTATCCCTGAAGATAAATATTCGCTCAACGTTATTTCAATGAATCTTATTTTTGTTGATTTTATCGATTTGTGAACTCGAAAGTTTGAGACTGATTCGCCTGAGTTTACACATCGATAAAAGTCGACAAAAATAAAAATTAATTCCTTATAATTCCAACTTTGTTTCATTGCAATGCATTTGTCGACATTGATTTAGTTCTTTATAGCCATCGGAAGGAAAATAGAGCAAAATTTCTTGCACACCAGATAGAGAAATCCTACGTTTTACCCCATGTGAGAAATTCTTATCTCACCCTCGTTATCTCACCCCGGTCGCACCCTGCGTTCGAGTGTTCTTTTTTTTTTAAATTGGTTGTAAAGGACGTCACGTAATTTTGTCGTTAAGCGCACACGTCATGATGACGTCAAAACGTCTTAATTCAAAATGGCTGACGCCGCGATTGTAGCATTTTACTAGGTAAATAGTATAAAAATCAAGCTTCGCCGCATTACGACTTGCAAGAAAAAGAATCCATCATTCGTGTAAGGTATGGACAGACAAATCTGTCCCTCGGGTCACAGTTTGGCATCACTCGGCGAGCCTCGTGATGCCAAAATGTGACCCTCGGGACAGATTTGTCTATCCATACCTGACACTCATGTAAGATTCTTATAGTATCTTCATGAGACAGCCATCTTGAAAATGTTCAAAGCATAGAACTAGCAATAAATAGAAGCTATAACTGGTTTGCTATTGGCAGACTGTAAAAGTTGGAGCTTTAAAACATCTCCATTTCATTCAAAATTGTTCTTTTGGAAGAAACTAGAACAAAAACACTTACCGTACGATGTTTTGTTAAACGAAAAAAAAAATGTCCATGTTTATGGAGTTTCAAATATTCATTTCTACGCCTTCAAATCGCATTCATCCATTGTTTTTATGACGTTTAGATGTGGTGACGTCAATGTTTCTTCGAAGAAACGTCACGTAATCTTGTAACGTCGCGCCATTTTTAAGATGAAAACCAAATTTTCTTACGCATTGCTTTTATCGAAGTATAAAGTCTTCGAAACAACCAATCAGAATGTAGGCAATTAGAGTAAAGTTGAAATTATATATACTTATTAACAAAATAAAAAAATAGAAAATAAAAAAGAGAAAAATAGAAAGAAAGTAAAACAAATAAAAACTATACTGTTATTCTGCAGCCTGAATACCCTTAATGCAACCAAATTTCTCACAGCGCGGACTGAAGCATCACGCAGGGGTGCTGTGATTGGAAGCCTGATCGATTTGGCAACAACCGTCAGCAAACAATATCGATTAGATAATGACTTACAGCGAAGCAATGCATTTTTCGTTGTAAATTGTTTCCAAAACGATCAAGCTGTCAACCACCGCACTCAAGTTCTTCACGTGTCGCATGTGATGTTGCATCAATCTTCGCTGTAAAAATCACGGGTATACAGGGTGTATCAAGTTGATTGTAAAATGTGTGCTTCTAGATAACTGAAATCGCACCAGACATTTTGTGAAAGTGCGAACAAAGGAAATAACGCTGACATTACTGAATAAACAATTATTGAGTTAATTACGATGGAAATATTAAATTTGTGTATTACCTCATATACAAACATTCCCATTTGAGGAATCAGTTTTTTGTCTTTTTTAATATATTTTTGGATAAAAATTTGACAAATATGTTTTAAATTTAATAGGCAAATTTGTCTGTAAAATGTTAGGTTTATTTCCTGCAAAATGTATTTTGTTCCTATAAATTTATATTATGGGTTTATCGCACTGATTTAGGTGGATGAATATTATAGCACGTGATCTTGCGTTGGACCCTTCCCTGGATGCATGTTTCTCGAAAACTCTAACGTTGACCCTGAGCTAGCCTCGTAATGCCAAACGGCGGTCTTTGGGAGAGAATTGTCTATGTATGTATTCTGTAAACATGTCGTGGCGAAGGTCACATTGTTTCGTTGTTCCGTTAGCTTAACACGTAAATGGGATAAAGCAAGTCGTGGGGTGCGACAATTAACAATGCAATGATTACAGGTGCGTTTAGTTATTAATATACCCCTCCGATATTCAGAAAAAAAATTGACAACTCTTCTTATATTGCAAAATAACAGTCTTAGTTTTATATTGCAACAACCTCTTTACCATGAACTTCTTAAATGCACATCGATTGAAAATCAGGGTGTAACTTTGAAAAGAGTGCTTATAAAGACACCATTTTCAGCCTTAGTACAAAAATGTATATTCCTTCATCAATGTTAAATACAATTACAACCCATTAACCATGATTTTTGTTGAATCTTTGAAACCCGAAACTTTGTTACAAAAATTGGCTCCATATATTATGTAATCAATTTAGGCATACAACATCGCAAGATCTGGAAGTTTTATATTCAGAGTAAATATTTACACTCATACTTAACAAAATATATAAACAAATTCCTCCATTTGTCCATTTCTTGGCAGTGACGATTGTTCAAAAATAAGAAGAGTTGTCAATTTATTTCTGAATATAGCAGGGGTATATTAATATCTGAACATAGCTGTTTAACCGAAAAAAGTATATCTTTTGAACAAAATATCTGTAAATATTTACATGTATTTCTATTTTGATGACGTTTTGTTTTTCTTTGGGATAGCCGTTGCAAATTGAATTTCTGCAAGAATATCCTTAAGTTATACAGAACAAAGGTCTATCTAAAGGTAAAAATTGGGACTGTGGTTATCTACGAGTAAAATTTTTTATTCTGTTTTATTTGGTGTGCACGTTGTTATTTCCGCGTTTAACTGCCTCAGCCATGATAAATAAAATATTGTAGTTTTCTGAAGAGTGTTGATGTAAACTTGCACGTGCACAGCCCAGTAATTCAAGAAGATAATTTACCAGTTATTGCTTGCATAGGAACACAATGGCTACTAGTAGGATAAATGACGTTGCCGACATGACTTTCCTACTGCCCATGGACGCAATACATCGACTCGGACACAAGCAAACAACCCCCCCCCCCCCCCAAAAAAAAAGGTCTCAATGGTAAGCATGGTAAGATTAGTCTTTTGCTTTGTGGTAAGGTAGTTCCAAGATAGATTTTAATATGTATAGCGAAGCAACTGCTTAGACATGGCATATGTTTAGTGTGATCTGATTCTTTTGTTTATTTACTAGCTAACCTGAGACAAAGGCTCAAAATGTGCACTTAAAGGAAGGGACTCGAGCCGGTGTCAGTCTGTCTTTCTTGAATCTTCTTCATTCTTGGAGGTAACAAGTTCAATCTTAACGGTTCGGACGGCGTATGAGGTGTTAGCCGCCATTACAGAAGTATGCTGAAGAACCTCCTATGAACAATAGGAAATATTGTTTTTTTTGTTTTTTTTTCAAGCAACAAGGACAATCATCAAGTCTAGGACAAGTTTTCGTAATGGGGAGCATGTTGTGAATACTCTAGTCGCTTTAGTTTTATTGAATCATCTTCATTCTGGCAGACTTCACGGGTAACTATAAAGTTTAGATCGAAATTAGGCCAGATCCTATTTCTAACTAGGAATTATCTGTCATCCACTGATGTCAGATTTTTTTCTTTTATTGAAATTTATTCATTTGACAACTATAAAGTTTCGATATTCGGCCAGACCCCATCACTGACATAGTATTATCTGCCTTGGAATGTTTGATGTTGTGAACACTCTAGCAGCTTAACTGAGTTTTGAACGGATCCTTTTCCATTACGAAAACACGCCAATGCAATATACAGAGAATTTTAAAGTTGTAAAATTTGAAAATTTTCAGTAGAAGATTTTTGACATTTTTCTTATTTTTGCTCAAAACATAGATTGTGGGTATATGTTAGTACCGTCTCGCCAAGGCGGTTCTAACGAGTACCCGCAATCTGTGTTTTGGAGCAAAAATAATAAGAAATAGGTATACCACTGCATACCCCAGTACTGTATAAAAGTGGGGTTTAAGGGGGTATTCGTTGCATAGACATGTTTTCCTGATGCATTCTTGCAGGTAATTAGATCAACCATGAAGTCTAAGATGCATTCGACTTCAGTCACATCAGACTACAAACTTTGCAGTAACTTAAGCTTCGCTGATGCATTTTGACTTAAAAGTGGAGAATGCTGATGCATTTTGACTGAAAAGTGGAGAATGTCGTCACGTTCAACCCTTGCAGCTTTACATTTGAATGAATCTTCTTCATTCTTGCAGGCAAAATTCTTGGCTTTGTCTTGGGTAACACCATGGTTTCACAGATACGCACACTGATCCGTCTTTCATAAAACGTATGAGAATCGAAATAAATGACAAAACAGAGAAAAAACTGGAGCAAAGGAAAGCTTCATTGTCAGCTCTTATCATAAACTGTTCCTGACCTTTTCATTGGTTTCTTTTTGAAGAGGCCAATTTGCGTTTGTCCTTGCGTAAACTATCCTGTTTAAAAATCCAAAAATTAAAGTAATTCATTTTCGGCTCCATGTAGCTAAATCTGAAGGATCACTGGGGAGGCTTTAGAAGCCGAAACCGCGGTATGGCCCATACCCTGTCTCTTTTATATGCATACTGTTCCTCAGAGTCGAATGTTTGTGCTGTTCGAACCTTGTGTACGTTTTCATATTTTTATTTAAATTCGGGTAACTAAGTGGCCGCTTATTGGGAAATAGCTGATCACTCGGCTTACGATATGTTTTCTAAGTATCAGCACCTAATTGTCAATTAAGTTGTTCCCAACTCGGTTTTTGGAGTGGGAATTTCTTTCTGATTGCGCATTTTCCTGATCATTGCCTACTTTTAACTTTTTATGAAAAATTGATGAATTGCGTTTCTTATTTTGTCGGGTATATTTTAAGCAACACATATCATTATAAAATCTTACAACACTGTCAGACAGCGACCTATCGACACACTGTTTATCTCGCATGTAATCAAGTTGTCTTCGGGCCCAATAGTCAATCGGCACCCCATCTTTACAAAGTCACGTTCTTTGTCAGAATTTACCTCTATTAGATAACTTCTTCCCTTGGTCTAAGGCTTCGTCCTAAACCCTGTATTTCAGGTAGCAATGTCATTCGTAGGATGTCCATCCAACATCACACCTTTGGTGGTGGTGTTTTAGATATGTTCTGTTGGATGGACATCCTACGATGAACATTACTATCTGGTTTCGAGGAATACAGGGTTTAAGACGAAGCCTCGGGTTGCATTTTGTGGTACCAAATGAAGTCGGCGTTGTCTCTGGAAAGGAGGTACAAGTAGGCAACGATCAGGAAAAGGCGCAATCAGAAAGAAATTCCCTTTCCAAAAACCGACGTGGAAAAAACTAAATTGACAATTAGTGACCTATACTTATGAAACATATCGTAAGCCGAGTAAGCATTTATTTCCCAATAGGTGGCCACTCAGTTCCCCGAACTTAAATATATGTAAAATATGAAAACGTACATATGGTTCAAACAGCAAAAAAATGGACTTTAAAACATAAAACAAATGGAAACACAACAGAAATATTGCCTTGAAACGATCAGTAATATAAAATTACTGGGGCTTAAATCGATTTTACAGCGCCTAAACTAATCCTCATCTCGGTCCTCGTGGTCAATCTCTAACTAGTCAATGAATCATCAAGGTCGAACAATAAATCATGATAACCACCCTGATGAATCAAAAACGAAGACTCAACAGGCTCAATACGCTGCCCGACGATGGAGATCCCTTGTCGCTGAATAAAGTACCGAAACCCGGAGCAAAAGAAAAACAAAAGTTGAACCCCGGTGGGCCAAGCAACAGACAAGAACCTCCGGCCCAAACTTGTACCTTTCTGTACGGGTAGCATATCGTTTAAATCCAACTGTTGTCGATACACAACATGGGGTAAGGCATGTGCATATCTGGTGAGATTAAATTTCGTTGTTTACTGGTTATATACGTGGATTTAAATGGTTATGCTCTAAGAAACACTCCGTTCGAAATGGGCAAATACCATCATGATATACTCCTAAGCAGTTAGAAGGCTTTGATACGTTGTGTCTCACGTGACTATTTGTTTCAGCTTTAGAAACGATACTCATTCGTTAATTTATTATTCCCTAATATACACAAAAGAACCGCAAAAGAAAAGTAACAGATGGTAAAAAGATAATACTCGAAAATAAAACAATTCTTATGACATCAACTGAGCACCTACAGTCTAAGTGTTATGTTATGATAAAGTTTATAAGTCCATTCTTAATTATTGCAGCTTGTTACATTTGTCATTGGAAAAACGCGCCCATGTTATATACAGTTTTTTCCTAAATTGTAAAAATTGAAAATTTTCATTGGAAAAAAATGGAATCTAGATATTTTAGCTCAAAAATTACATTGTGGGTACACGTTGGCGCGGCGGTTCTAACGAGTACCCACAGTGTATGTTTTGGATAAAAAAAATGAACATAGGTTTACCCCTGCAAATGTCAGTTCTTCTATATAAAAGAGGGGTTTAAGTGGGTATACATTTCATACGCATGTTTTCCTGATGTAAGCTGTATGTCGGAAAAAAGCTCTACGAGCTGATGTTATTTGTTGCTCAAAGTCGACGTTAAATAAAATTTCTAGTCACGATCTTGTATCGTGTATGTACTCGTATAACACCTAAGCTTTCTGGGACTTGCAAGACTGAAATTTATCCTTAACTCTGTAAAAGTAAAATGTCCCCTATTGGTTTCCGTAATAATCCATGCTTTTTTTTTTTAAAGAAAGTCTTAACAAATTAAATAACATTCATCTGAAAATTGCATAATGATAGATTTACCAAAAGTACTGCAATCTAAAAATTTATTACTCAAAGACGAAATGCCACGCGGACGATGATGATTGACAAGTTATAGTCACATTACTGTGTATACAGTCCAGTTATAGTCACATTACTGTGTATACACCATCTTCCAGAAACTGCTTGTTTCAAAATCTCACTTTTCAGAAACACCTCAAGAAAAAATAGAATATGACCATGATATATATCCTTTGGCAACCCATAAGTCTTCAAACGTGCCGCAAACAGTTTGTAAATTGGTTGACTAATAAAATTGAAATCTCCAAAAATATTTTGAATAGGCACTTCGCATGCGCAAGGGGGTGATCCAAACGCCTTGATATTGAAAATCTTACAAGGCTTTGCAGTAATCTTAAGAGTTTTTGACTCAGCGATGTACGAGGTACTGTCGGAAAGTTCCCAGACTGTTCTTGTTGTGTCATTTGTTTTCAAAGAAGAAAGTCAAAACTTTGTACACTAGTGGAGAAAACATTTTTCTACACAACAATATATACATTTAGGGGCTTTTTCATCAAACCACCTAAAATTTAGGGCTCAAAGTATGGACACTAACAACGTACGGAGCAGTTTGACGTTAACAACGTTATTTTTATGTTATAAACGTTCATTCCTGAGCGTGTCGTCAAACTCAGATTTCAAACGAGGAAATATCCAAAGGGGCTAAATCGCGGCTATATGGCGTATACCATGGTCTCCTGTATCCTATGAAATTAATAGTCGTCAATGCATCTTACTGTCGATGAGCGTATGGTGTTGACTGCGTGAAAAATCCGACTTTTTATGTCAAATCCATATGCCTCTTGCTTTTGTGATCGTCATTAATATCCGCTCATCCTTAGCATATCCCAATGTGCCACAAGACTCCTCAGCATTTTCTTTGCACTTTCCTTGAGTTTTAGGAATTTCCAAGTGTTTGTAGGGTCTTTTCTGCTGTTTTACCATACTTGATTACCGCGCGCTGCTCCGTACGTTCCCACGACGTCGGTTTTTTAACGCTCGAAAATTCACCCACGTCTGTTCAAAACACTGTCAAAATTGCAATTGTTATGTTATCACTCTGATTCTTTGTAGTTTCATCAAAATACTGTTGTTATGACAGCATGCAAAAATTCACGCCGTTGTGGCGCCGTTTTATAAAGGAATGTGCAGAGATTCAAAATATCAAAAAATACGATTTGGCGGTTTTTCAAAGTGCTCCGTACCCTCGTATATGCTGTACGTTACTCGGCATTTTAAAACAATTCTTGCTTATTCTTTTATTAATTTATCCGAAAAATAAAGAAAATGGATGGGATTTGTTATTTGAAAAATTTCAAAGTGATTTGACGTCAAATATTATTTGAAATAAATCAGTCCGGGAACCTTCCGACTGAACCTCGTATATTTTACAATTGTTATTTTGGTGCATTTTAAATGAAAAAAAAAATCAATTTCTTTTTTCCCGGGAAAATATCTACTTCCATCGCTGACATTTCACAATGGAAAAGCCCAGGAGCATATAATCTCTCATGAGCTAGTAGCTTTCTCTATAGTATTGTGAAAGCCTAGTGTGATGGCAAACTCCCCAGCATTGGATTTCTAGAGAAAAGTTTATCAGCTCACTATCAGTATCATTTGTTTTATTAGGCATTTTCAAGTTCATGACATGACTAGTGTAAACATATTTTAATGGATAATCCACAGCCGCGGCACATTACTGGCCAAAGTCAATCAAAACAAATTTCATGTGTTAGAACTGTCAAGAACAGAAAAACACCAAAATACACTATTTGCATCACCTTTCACATGAAGTGGATTAAAATTGCGGAATACACCAGTACTCATCCATAATTATTAGAATACACTGTGAATTAAATGCTGAAAAAATTCCCAGGACAAGGCTTTCTTTGAAATGAGCATGCTAAAATATAACAAACTGACAGATACATTGCAATCTCTGCTGAGAACAACAGCCAATAGACCCCTGTCTTCCTAAGCCTAACCCTTACACCAGGTGATAGCCCCGTGAGAGATTATAGGCTCCTGAAAAGCCCTATACAAAATAATTTTCTGGCATAAATACGTATTTATTTGCTAGCAGAATTTCAAAATTTCAAAATTTAAACGACACTTTTTTAAGACTTTTGGAATTTACACCGAAATTCCGCAGCAGAAACATTTATTCCAGATATTGGTCTTAGAATATAACTAAGGAAATGTTGCCTGTCTCAATGTGCTTATTGTGTTTTAATCATCGTTTTGTTTTCACATACAAAATACATTATCTCGCAACAGTCGGTACAATGCATTCCAAAATCTTCCTAATGCAGCATCATACCGACACAAAATTGGTCTCCCGACACATTTAAGTTATCCCTCTGCCCAGTATTTACTAGGCACAGGCTCACCCGTACGCCTATATCCCGTCATGACGTCACATCGACGTTGATATGACGTCATTATTACGTCATGTGCCTGCTGGGATCTTAACGTGTCCTCACAGGTTCTGGATAACGTCGCCCCGTCCCAGAAGATGGCATCATCATAAACAGATAATATTTCATCCCGTAAGAAAATAAGCGCAGTGTCAGTGTCTGTCTCTATGAGATAACTTTCTTTTGCACTCACAATAAGTTGAGGCGTTATCCCAAGAGTTTAATTCCTGGACAATCAGATAGCAATGGCTGTCGTAAGATATCCATCATTCTTCATCGTTGTTTGTACGTCGCCGTTGTTTGTACGACTGAGGCAGTAACAAACACGCTTGCAACAAACACGACTAAAATATATTTAGCCATTCTATGGAGTTCTTCCAATTACAATTTCAAATAAATTGTTATTAGGCTATACATTCATATGTTCATATGACAACATAACATTCGGTACAAACAAGCAAATAAGTCAAAGAATTCGTATTTCGTAAACTTCAGTGTTCATTTGTGTGGCAAAATAAGTATATTTTGTGTAAAATGCTATGACCGGGTAGTACAACGGCGTAATCCATCCTTTGCCAATGGCCTGTATATGTGAAAAAGCTATGCTTATCTGATCTTATACATATAATGGCTAAGACTCATTTCTTCCACAGTCTAATCTTAGAAACATTACGAAAACTTGCCCATGCAAGACATGAATTTTATTTTTGTTGATTTTATCGATGTGTAAACTCAGACGAATCATTCACAAACTAAATAAAGCCCGAAGGGCTTTATGAAAAAGTTTGTGAGTAATTCGCCTGAGTTTACACATCGATAAAATAATAAATTATTCCTAATAATTCCAACTTTGTCCCATTACACTGCATTTGCCGACATTGATTTAAATTTTTATAGCCAGCGGAAGGAAAATATAGAGCAAACCGGATCTTCATGAGGCAGCCATCTAGAAAATTTCCAAAGCATAGAACTCACTTCTCACTTCTCGCAATTAATAGAAGCTATAACTGGCTTGCTATAGGTATGCTGTAAAAGCGGGAGCTTCAAAACATCTCCCCTTCATTCAAAATTGTTCTTTTGTGTGAAAATATCGGAGTTCGGGGTTCGGAGCATTAGAAATTCTAAAGTCAAATTTCAATGCACAACAAGAAGATTAAAACACTTAATACCGTCCATGTCCGTTAAAAGAAAAAAAAAAACATCCATGTTAAAAAGAATTCCAAATATTCATTTGACGCCTTCATAACGCGTTCATCCATTGTTTTGATGACGTTTAGATTTGGTGACGTCACCGTTTCTTATAAGAAACGTCACGTAACCACGTAACGCCGCGCCGTTTTTAGGATGCAAACCGAGTATTCTTGCGCACTGCTTTTGTCGAAGTATAAAGTCTTGCAAACAACCAATCAGAATGTAGCAAATAAGTAAAGTTGGAATTATATCTTTACAAAATGAAAATTTTCAGCTGATTTTTTTTCTTATTTTTGCTCAAAACATAGATTGTGAGTTCACGTTAGAACCGCCTCGCCGAGTACCAAAAATCTATGTTTTGGAGAAAAAATAAGAACAATAGGTATACCCCTGCATTCCCCAGTCTTGCTATATAAAAGTGTAATTCACTGTGTTCATGGTGTTTGATTTATGTTTTTTCACACACAAAATAATCGTTCAAGCTACAGATTCTATCATAAAGGCCTAAACCAACAAAATCAACCATCATGCCGACACACTCCTCTTTTCTCATGCCATTAGGTTCCCCAAACATCCAATAGTGACTCTGCACCTGTTGTCCACTCACTTCGTATTGAAACTTTTCCTCGATGACATTGTATGTCGCGCCAATCCAGAAACTTTCCTCGGAATGATCAGATAATAAATCATTCTTGACAAAGTCGTATTCATCGTCAGTATCTATCTCTACGAGATAACTTCCTTCACCCATACAGTAAATTGCTGCACCAGTCCTGTTTTTGCTTTCCATAACAATTCGATAGCAGTGATCGTCAAATGATACCCAACCTTCATCACACTGCTCTGGTATTGTAGTGGACGTCCACGTCGGCGGCGGCGTTGTTGCGGCTAAATAGGTTATAAATAAGCAAACAACATGCGCGTTTAGAACTAAGTTCGCCATTTCTACTTCTAAGTTTTTATTCTGAAATAGATGTGTAATTAGGGTAAACATATACGAGTTGCATATCGACAAAATTAAGCTTTTGTTGGTAGTTGTACATTGTAACAGCATGTAAGAGCTGAGGTACTAAGATGCCGATGCTTATTTGGCGTGATGTCATTTTATTATAGTGTCTTAGCTAGATAAGCAGTATTTAATGTTGATGCTTTCGAACACACTCCGTTCGTCAGGGGCAGATAATATATTAATATATTCAATGACTAAACATTTATATTCAGAAAGGTTCTTATGTAACAGTATCTTCTAGACTGGAGCGCAAATATATTTTAATTGGGTGCTTTATACAGTGATGATTGTTCTATAACATCAAATAAAAGGCTTGCAACAATCTTAATAACTACTAATGACAAATTTATAAAGTTTCTAGTTTTACGTTATCTTAAAGCTTTCACCTTATCCCATACGTCATGGAAACATAAGTCTGTATTATTTGCCAGATACAAGACAAAATTAATGGTAGTCTTAAAAAAATTAAACGTAATTACCTAATTTTTTTCCATATGCATATATGATGAAGACATAATAAATCTGTTTATCAAAACAATACTGAGATCGTGTTGCATAACACAAAAGACGCAACAGACAGAAAGATCGTCGCTGTCGCGTTTTGCCACCATTCAGTGATTTCATAAGAACTCGTATACCCCCAGTAGGGTCGGTTCCAAATTTGGTTCAATGGATGACAGTACAAAATACCAATTAACAAGGTTAACTTGACATTTTATCATTAGAAAATTATGCCAATGTAATGTATACCCCATTGAACCCCACTTTTAAATAGCAAATTTGGAGTACCCATGGGTATCCTTATTTTTCTTACTTTGGCTCCAAAGCATATATAGATTTGTGTACTCGTTAGAACCGCCTCACACACCGAGGCGGTTCTAAAGTGTACCCACAATCTATGTTTTGGGTAGAAATAAGAAAAAATATATATAAAAAAATCTTCTGAAAATTTTAAAATTGAACAACTAAGAATTCTGTATATTCCATGGGCGTGTTATCGTAATGAAATAAAGTACACACGAAGATAAAGTTTCACTTTCAAAAGTAAAGTGCAATTAGTAATTAAAACAAAGACCATTATGCATGCATTTAATTATTTTCTTTTAAAATGCAGAAGTGTTGGAAATATCTCGGCATAGTTTTAATACCAGGGGGTGTATTTCCGAAGGAGAAAATTTTGGCAGATCAGGTTCAGAAGTCAACTTTGGTAATGAATAAATATCTAGTTTATGACTAATAAAAGTGTCTCCAGCTTTGTGTAAGTGACGAGTTGCATCTCATCTTCTCGAAGTAGAAGCGGGTATATGGGTATGTGGGTGAAACCTCGAAATAGTGTTAGAAGACGAATTCCATTTATAATTATAGAATTCCGAATGAAGAAGATGACCTTTGCAATTATAGTCGTATGCATAGCACTTTAAATTTGTAGAGTTAATACATACACATGAAACATATAATACATATAATATATCATGCTTAAAAATTCAGTGAGATATGCTACCATATCATTTGGTGGATTATATAATGTAGGATATGAATATGTTCAGGAGCTGATCTTTCAATTACCCAAAGAGAGCGATTTGGTTTTAATTGGGAAAAAAAATTAAACTGTGTAACGAACAGCCGAGCCAAGCCACAGCAAACCCCGTCGGTGGAAAAGCATGCTCTTCCACCAAGGGTGGTTTACTGCGCTATATACCCAACACTTACTCAATTCACAAAGTCTAGAGTTTGATATTTGCATATTTCCAAGGGAGGCTATCTCGTCACATTACTGAGGAAATGTAACGTTTTAAAGACCGAGCTATGTAGTTCTGTATATCTTAAACTAAGAAAGCTTTAATACTTGTAATACGTACCGAGCAAGATGCTATTTAAACGACTATATTGAGGTTCGAACGAGATGAGCCACACCAAGAGCACCGCTTTGGAACGGTTAGTAATACAATTACTAGGGGGTTTAAACCGGTTTTATGTGATCCCAACCCTCGCCCTAGGTCTTGGTGTGGTTCATACACCTTGCATTAAAAATGATGTCTGACTATGCTGGATAATAATTCTAATGCAATACTTGATATGTGACTGGATGGTTTCAAACCAAATCTACGTCCAGGAACTCATAATTCAAAACGCCATTTGCTCAACACTGACAGGCTTGAAACCCCTAAGGTTTCGTTGGCTATCACACTATAGCCTAAATCACTGGCTTCCCAGGAACTTCTATTTGAGACTCCATATTGGTCCAGCTATCGCAATGATCCCTGTGACCAAGGCCCAGCTATCGCACTGATCTCTGTGGCCGAAGAGTCTCAAATGTTCGTTCAGCACTAAGAGGTTCAACACTAGAGGATAAGAGCTATCGCAATGATCTCTCCTTATCCCAAAGCCTGAGCTCCGTGCCACGAAGCCTATTAACTACTACATCATCTACTGCCTGCAGTCTCTCTCTTCGATCTTAACCGTCCGACTTCTTTAACAATAATGACTGTCACCACGTCGCTTGCTCTTTTTATACCCATCCAGTCACGTGCAATATTTGGGTTGTTCCATTATAACGGGAAAGTCCATTCTAGAAAACTAAGTTGGTAAATCAGGTGCGAAAGGGACTACCTTGTAAAACAGTGGATACATGTACGTCGATTTTAATCGGGTAAACTGTCAGAATTAAGCGTTTTTACATGGCGAATATCAAACTAAGAGCTTTTAATGAAATTTCAACACAAACTGCGATTTTTGAGAATGGATATTCGTCACAACTGCATGTAGGTGTTACTCTGTGCTTGATATTGTCTGCAAAAAAAAAATGGCAATGTAGTTTATGTGAAACTTTCCACCCTTGCATTGATATCAATATTTTTTACTGTAGAATTATTGATTGCTGTTGACATTTCCATAAACTTATTCAAACGCCTATAAAATTGCAAATTTTCAGGGTTTTCGACATTAAATCCGACTAGACGTAATTTAAGAACAGACAAAACATCAAATAATAGCAACAGACATGACGCCAACAAGAGTATACAAACAACGTCAATGGCTGATTTTCACGCCGCTTCGCCCAAAGGCGTGGTCTCAAGATCAAGTGACTTATTTTTTATTTTATTTGTTTTCATTTCTTTTTTCATCGGGAAACGCAGAACATCAAGAAAGAAACTTTAATCTTTGAAATGGGTTAACGTTTATATGCACAAAATACACTCGGGTGCAAAAAATCACCCGGGTGCAATTTCAATTTGCTCCGTCTCGAAATAGGGGCAAATTTGCATCCGGTTGCATTTTCTTAAAACACCGTTCACATGGCGTAAAATACATACAAAATGTTGCACATGAACACGGCTTAAGCCTCGTTGCCCAAATAGAAATAAGTAAGCATGGGAGAGTTGCATGAAAACTTCCGATTTTGAAAAGCATAATCTAATATTATCCAGGTTATTAGCTCCTTCGAAAGGGGTTGTTTAACAAGAGCATAAAACAATGACAATATTTTACTACCTATATAAGCAGGTGACAATGATTAAGATTATAACACAGAGTATACACCAATATTACATCAGTCCCAGACAAAAGTTAGATTTTGCCATTATAATACCCATAGTATTTTATTATTTGCCGTACAGAATACCTCAGATTAGAATAAAAACGAAAAAGTTTACACTAAGAACTGAAAATGGTAAAACTGAATGTAATCGTGTTTGTTGCTTGTCTGTTTGTAATCACATTACCAACGACGATGCCGACACCAACACCACCACCACCATGTGACGAAGGATGGACATCCTTCAACGAGAGTTGTTATATTGTTGTCGAGAGTCGTCAAACCTGGGATATAGCCTCAGATTACTGTGGGATGGTAGACAGTTATCTCATAGAAATAAATTCTGACGAAGAGCGTGATTTTGTTAAGGACACATTATTGTCTAAAATTGACGAGCAGGAAAAGATCTGGATTGGGGCGACAATCTGCGATTCTGCGATGGCGAGTTTCATTATAGGCGCGCGGGAGTGCCGTTGCAAGATTACTGGGCCCCGGGACAACCTACCTATGGGGATGATGAACAGTGTGTCGGCATGTCGCGGTCGAATGATGACATGAAATTTTATGACGAACTGGGCTGCCATTTTCATTTCTTTGCGTGTGAAAAAGCCAAAATTTAAAACAAACTTCATGAGCACAGTGATGAACCTAACATTTTAGTTTTACTCTGGGACCAATATATGAACTATAAATCTTGATATTCTGCAACGGAATTTGGGTCAACTTAATTGCTCATTGAGGATACGCAAAGAAAGCAACTAAAACGTAAACAGAAATTCTTGAAATTTGTGCGCTGAACATTTTATTTAGCTGATATTTAGACGACCAGGTTATGTTGATCAGGCCCTGAGGTTATAAAAACAATTCATGCTCACTCAGCTGAGCATAACATTTGAACTGCTCATGAATACAAAATAGCCCGAATAAATCGAAATTTCAAGTTTTGATAATCAAATCTTGTAATTTATCCTGCTAATAGATATTAAAATGCCAACAATTATTATAGCCTGTAAATCCGTGATGCGTTCAAACTTTAAAAGCTTTGATTGGGGAGATGAACTTAATAAGCTATGCTTTCGTTCAAATCCCAGTTTGTATGTCTGTAAATGTATATGTCTATGAAAAGAAATGTATGTAAATAATTCAAATAAAATATGTTTAAACCAAGCTTTGATTGCATGCAACATCACACGACACGTGATAAAATGGAGTGCGGTAATTGGGAGATTGGACATATACAGCTGTAATGCCAAAACGTTGACCCGAGGGACAGAATTGTCTATCATATCATCAGTTTTGCACAGGTTAAAGCGGCAATGCTTGTTTCTAATAAAATTTACTTATGGGCTCTAAATCAGAACCCATAACAACATATTTGAAATTTTATTTCTTTCATATATGTTTGGTTCCACGCATATTCATCAAGAATTTCCTTAAACATCGTTTTATTTCACTACTACAGAAGCACATTTATATAAAAAGGATCTCGGAAGAATGTTTAGGTTTTCCGCCCAAAGTTTGATTGTTTCTGGTAGCATCAGCGTTAATCGTATAGAATATCTGTTGTAGTATTCTCCGTAAACTTAAAGATTTGATTAAACATAAACCATGAAATTTGATAAACATATTTTGAAAAGTATATCTGTATGCATTATAACATGTACATTGTATGTGTATACTTGTTAAAATAGGTCAGATAACCTGTTCATTCAGGTAGAACATACATACCTGTACATTACAAATAATAGGACAGAGCCAATATATCGGTTTTGGGGCTTCTCCCTGCACAACCCCCTCCCTTTCCCAAACACGACATATTGATATGATATGGCATTGACAAAATACAGTTGTGTTCAAACTAATTGGATCGGGCTAGGGGGCATGGACTTATAAAAAGTTTCCTATTTCCTTTATATCATATATTAAATGCAAAGAGTTTGTATATTTGTAAAGAAATCACTGCTTGACGTACACACAACATTACTTGTCTAAATACAACAGAAACTAATATTTGACTGCAATAAACTTGATTTCAGTGCCTGCAATCTCACAAAAGAAATCTTCCGAGATCTTTTGCAACGTGAAGAGATGTCAAAATTTTACGAACCATTTAACAACTCTACACCTTAACTTGATAAGTCCTTAAAATCAGAATTTTGAATTTGTCAAATCCATTTTTAGAAATTAAAAAGTTTTCACGTTTTCTTGTATTTTTACATATAAAGCTTATCTATATTCAACGAATAAAGAAATAAAACATATAGGGTAATGGGAATATAAGAGAGAACATTAAACAACTTGAAAATCACCATTGCAAGCTTTTTTCGGCTGTTTTATTTCTTAAACCCTATTTCATAAAATCACCCAAAATTTTAAAAGAATAAAATAAAAATTGAGATCCTTGAAGAGCAGTGAATATATTGAAAAAAGGTGGTGGGCCATATGGCGGTTTCGGCTATTTAAGCTTCGTCAGTGACCATTTAGGTTTGGCAACATGGAGCCAAAGAGAATAACCATAATTGTAAATCTTTCAACAAGGTAATCGATACAAATACTAGTATAATCCAAAAAGCAAAAAGGGTCAAAAACATTATACTTTAGTTAGCACACCAAGGAAGAAAATTTGACATAAAGATTCAATATACATCTCCTGCTGCTAAATAAACATTGAATAAGTGCATTTGATTTGATGTGGAATAAGTTTAATCAACACCCCGCCTAAATTTTACTGACAATAAAATTTTCTGAAACGTTGCAGAAAATGATGTTAAAAAAATGAAAGTCCGTTGATTGACACTTTTCAGGGGACTTGTTCAAGATATACAATCAATCAAATATAAAATATCAGGAAAATTTATGCGATTATTACCGAGATATTCAACAAAATAAAACGGGAAGTTCAACCATTTTAAATATTAGCAGCCAACATTCTTAATCAACAAAATTCTCAAACCAATCAGAGTCTGTGCATATTCTAGACCAGTCTGTCTTCAAAATCGAAATGTAAAGTATTCAAGGACACATATGGATTTCCATTCCGGTAGTCCATTCCGGTAATCAGGCACATTCCGGTCCATTCGGGTAATGGAACGCACCAATTATAGGATGCGAATGTTTTCCGGTAGCACTACATGTACGAGGGTCATTCAGGAATAAATGACAATGATTCCATAAAACTTTATTCTTAACACTTGTGTGCTTCTCACATACTTATAACCAAATTTGAAGATGTATGCTATTCAATGGTTCCTCCAAAAGTTCGCTAACATGCCAGTTCTGTGGTTGCTAGGCAACCAAAGAATACAAGGTAAATGAGCTTGGACGCGACATACTGTTGTTTATAAAAGCTAGTACTTGCCTGGATGGAAGACCAGTATCTTGGATATGTTAACAACATTTCATGAGGATTAAATATGTGGTTGTTGTAAGCATAACTGCCAATGGTATTGATCACAGTGACACTGTACACAGAGTTTCAAAATGAATCAGCACCGTCTCCAGTTCAAATTTAACTGTATCAAATCTAGCTAGTCTTTTTAAAATCTAATACTTGTTCCATAAGAGTCTCAGATTTTTTATTTTTTGCTTTTGTTAAGAAGCCATAGGAATACCTTTAAGATTAAACACATCACTAGCTGTTGAATTTATTTGATTGTTTCATTATTTGGTTTAAAACACACTGTTGGGCTCAGAATGGGTTTGTTTTGTCCTGTTCTGCTGTTGCTTAGCAACCACACGTGTTGCAAATCAGGAAATTGACATTTATGTTATGGTTGCCCTTGTTGATCTCTAGTGCTTTTATTAATCATCAAAAATCACTGATAAGACTGTCCAAGCAACAATCCTACACGTTTTATTTACCCTACCCCCATACAAAAATAAGTAAAAATTGACTTTTTCGCGTCCATGGACACTTCAGGAGCCATATTCAAATTAGCATAGCGTCAAATCTAGACATGATAAAAGCACAAAATTTTCAGCATGAATGCATAATATATGTGTCCACATGCAACATATCAAATAAAGCCGAGTTTAATTATACTTTCCGAGATATGGACCCATTGTCATTAATTCTTGAATGACCCCCGTATAGAGGGTAATGATTCTACCAGCTGTTGAAGAGGTACAAAGTTGGATTTAACGGGGCTTTGTACAAAAAGAGTCACCTATGAAGCGTGTTAATATTATTAGGAAAGCAAGGATCAAAATCAGCCACTCTTCATGACCTTCCTCCGTCAGGAAAGCATATCTGTGTAATGTATACCCAGACGTATGCAGGCGTTTACCTTCGGCTCAAGTGAGCTTATAGGATGGTCATGCTCCGTCGTCCGTCGTTGTCGTCGTCGTCGTCGGGTCGTTGTAGTCGTCGTCGTCGTCGTTGTTGTCCACAATGTTCAAACGTCTTCTTCTCTGACACCACTGGGCCAATCGAAGCCAAACTTCATATGGAGCATTCGTAGGAAGGGGAAACGAAAGTTTGTATAAATGGTCTAGGTCACATGACCAAGATGGCCACCATGGCTATAAATAGCAAAAACCTTTAAAAATCTTCTTCTCCAGAACCAGAAGGCCTATGATTTTGATACTTGGCATGAAGCATAAGGCAGTGGAGTTCTACAAAGTTGGTATACATCATGACCCTGAGATGACCTTGACCTTTTTATGGCAAGGTCAACTTAGGTCGCCCATGCATTTGAATAGGGAAAAACATAGGAAAATGCCACTAATGGCGAAATCTTGCTAGGAATGAGCAATTTATGGACAGAAGATTTGTTTATGAAAATATTTTGGGCCAAGGGGGTTGTCTGCCCCTGCCTCTATATACAAGTTTATGAACATAATATTCAAACATAGTCTTCTATGAAACCCCTCGGTCAATCAAAGCCAAATTTTATGTGGAGCATCCTAAGGATGGTACAAGTAGGCAACGATCAGGAAAAGGCGCAATCAGAAAAAAAGATTCCCACTCCAAAAACCGAGGCGGGAAAAAAAAACCAAACAAACAATAAGCTACCAAGACCATGAATACATTCAGTAAGCCGAATGAGCAGCTATTTCCCTAGGAAGAGGAAATGAAAATGTGTGTAAAAGGTCGCATGACCAAGATGGCCGCCATGGCTATAAATAGCAAAAACTTTAAAAAATCCGGTTCTATTCCAGAACCTTGGCATAAAGCATTAGGCAATGGAGCTCTACAAAGTTTGTATCAATCATGACCCTTGGGTGACCTTGACCTATTTTACAACAAGTTCAACTAAGATTGCCCATGCATTTGAATGTGAAAAAAAGGAAAAACGTAATATATGTCAGAAAAACTTGATTGGAATGAGCAAATGGATAGAAGATTTATGCTCATGAAAATATTTTGGCCCCAGGGGATTGTCTGCCCCTGCCCCAGGGCTATATACTTGTATATGACCAAAATATTCAAACATCTTCTTTCTGATAACCGCTTGTCCAGTCAAAGCCAAACTTAATTTGAGGCAAAATTAGGAAGTGAAAATGAAAATATGTATAAATGGTCAAGGTCACATGACCAAGATGGCCACCATTGCTATAAATAGCAAAAACCTTTAAAATCTTCTTCTACAGAACCAGAAGGCCTATGATTTTGAAACTTGGCATGAAGCATCTGGGAATAGATCTCTACAAAATTTGCATAAATCATGATCCTTTGGTGACCTTGACCTTTTTTACGACAAGGTCAACTGAGGTCGCCCATGTATTTGAATATGGGGTTATTTTTAAATGTCATTTGAAGGCAAAACTTGCAGTTGATTGGCAAATGGACTGAATTTTTATGATTTGAAAAACGATTGACTCCAGGGGTTATTCTGCCCCTGCCCCGGGGTTATATACATGCATATTACCATTCTAGGCAACAAGTCAGTATATATCTCAGGTCTCAGGCTAGCGTTTACAGGACATTGGTCCTCTGGTATTTGTTCTAAAACATAGATTGTGCGTGCTCGTTAGAACCGCGGTGAGGCGGTTCTGACGTGTACCCACAATCTATGTTTTGAGCAAAACTAAGAAAGAATATCAACATTTTCTGCTGAAAATTTTCATTTTTTAAAGCTATAAAAATCTCTGTAATTGCATGGGCAAGTTTTATAATGTCAATATGGAGGCAGCTTTTGACTTTTCAGGTGAAAGCCTCATGAGATGGCTATTTCATATAAATATTCACAATAAAGAATGGACACTTATACAGGGTGTCCCAAAAACGCAACCGCTACTAATATTATATTTGATCCTTAATCTCACACCCGTTTTGCTAGGTGGTTCTTCAACAGGAAGTGACGTCATAGCAAATATGTGATGTCACTTCCTGTTGTCTTCGGCGACTTGCATTCCTAGAAATGCAAAGCAGTTAATAAAATACAATTTCCAACCGTTCTCAAGTTTGTTTATTTTCTCTTAAAAGTGGTATAACATTGAGAAAATTGCCATATTAATCAGAAAATTAAGAGAGCCAGTTAAAAATAGACAACATTTGCTAAATTTCAATGAAAATTGTATTCCAAATTAGGAAGTGGGCGTCCATCAAAAGTGTTACATGTAACATTTCCAATACTCCGATAACAGTCATTTGCAATAAAGTCGGTCATTCCGGATATAGGTGTAGTACATAATATTAATTCTTTTATATCTGAAGACATTGTTTTGAAGCATACTTCTGCTAAGTTTGGTTTAGTTATCTGTAAAAATGAAGTAAATCGAAAACAGGCATTGTAGCGGATATATTCTTACGGGAATTTTTACATGACGCATTTGATCTTTGATGGGCATACACTTCCCGTTTGGAATAAATTTTGCATTTTCCGCAAATACTTTCCATTTGTAACAAGCTTTCTTTATTGTCAGATATTTATGACAACTTAATCCACATTTCATCCATTTTAAGAGAGAAGTAAGGCTTGTGAGCACTTGAAAATTGCTTTTCGTTGACCAGGATTGCTAGTTGCAGCAGACAACAGGAAGTGACATCACATATTTGTTATGACGCCACTTCCTGTTGAAGAGCCGCCTAGCAAAATTGGTGTCAGATTAAGGATCAAATATAATAGAACTACTATTGCGCTAAAAATCTTATTTATATCTGTATTATTAAAAACGTTATGCACTGTTTAGTAGCGGTTGTGTTTTTTTTGGGACACCCTGTACATCAACATAAAGAATCACATACTTGCAAAAAAATGCCAACATCAGCAAGAGGGATTCATCATCGGCTTTTTCAATTTATCAAAAAGGTCTGATTTTTGTGTAGGAGAAATATAGGAGAATTAACTAACATTTTTTCATATTTTTTCATTAATTTATTTTTTTAAATACTACCAAAGTACTTTTTGCTGTTGCTGCTGGAAAAGACACCCCCTGGTGTTTGACTTGGTATTTTAACTATGTCTAACATTTCTGCATTGTAATTGAAAAGGTGCAATATTTGCATAAAATCTTTCTTTCAATAACTAATTGCACTTTAGGTAGGAAATAAAATACGTGCTGTCTTCCTATGGGGTGCATTGTTTTAACAAAATAACTGCAGGTGAGATCTGTTACCTGATAATTCTTGATAAAATTTCAGACCGTCGGTCCAGGGATCACTGAATATGAGCAAACTTTGACAGCGACGGCAGTTCTGTCTGCTGCGTCTTTTGTGTAAGGTAACTCGATCATACTGCACTTTATAAGCAGCTCAAGGACCCTTCGCTGCAATGGTACATGTAGGTATGGAACCCCACCCAGAACCTCTAGCTCTGGAGATTGCTACTATTCAACCAGGCTACCGCTGTCCAGTAAAATGCTATTTACACGTCAAGCATGTATATTCTATTATTTCATAAAGCCTGTTGAGTGCATCCAACATGGTTGTAAATCCATTTAAAAGAGAGGTTTGGTGCATAACATAGCCACACGCCTAATCATGTGTAGGATGTAGATGTGATGTTTTGACATGCAAAAAAACAATTCTGACAATTTGCAATTAACATAATAAAAACTGTTTCATTCTTAAGTCAGTTGAGCATAAAATATATCCATATTTGTACGAATACAAACAATTTAACAGTTGGCATTAATTTCTTTAATAACAGGATATTATATGTATTAGCTTGGACAACTGTCTGGCCTACTGAAACTGAGTCCCACATACTTTATCTAGTCCAATGTTTATGATGAAGAAAAACTTAAACTTGACTGAGTTGCAGTGTGAACAGTGTCCTTCTTCAATTTTCATTAAGTGTTTCATAATTTATCATCCCTTGGAGACGAACATCCATTCTGAATCTTCTTCTACGCATGCATTCACATCATTACGAAAACTTGCCCATATACAGTGATTTTTTTTAGCTTAAAAAATTGCACATTTTCAGCTGAAAAAGTTTGATACTTTTCTTATTTTTGCTCAAAACATAGATTGTGGGTACCCACAATCTATGATTTGGGAATAAATAATCTTTTTGAAATATTTTCAATTTCATTTTTCACGGAACAGATATTAAATATGTCAATGGAATGTGTTTTAAACTGTAAATGCATTCACTAACTACTTGTCAAATAACAAAATTGAAAGGTAAAAATGAAAATATACATTCTAGGACAAAAGTACAATTTGTTTTTTGCAGAAAATACTTTTTCATATTTTTGAACATATTTGTCTAGTACATCTCCGACAATAAATTTAGAATGACCAAAAACTGATTTTTGAAAAGGGAAATGATTTGCAAATAAGATAGTGTATAAATTTATAGGTCTTTCCTCGCTTTTTAAGCTGCTATAAGCGTTTGCCCACACCCACCTCTTACAAATATGTATATCCCGGCGTATAATCAAACGTTATAAAACCTTTTCAAAAATAAGTTTTTAAAGCATGTGATCTATGGATGTTTATATTAGATAATAGCGCAGTTGTTGATACCAAAATTATTAAAAAGGTACAAGTAGGCAAAGATCAGGAAAAGGCGCAATCAGAAAAAGATTCCCATTCCAAAACCCGAGGTGGGAAAAAACAAACTAACAATCAGGTACTTATACCATGAAAACATTTCGTAAGCCGAATGAGCAGCTATTTTCCCAATAGGTGGCCATTCAGTTACCTTAACTTAACTAAAAATATGAAAACATTCATAAGGCGCCAACAGGACAAAATATTTTAAACACAAAGACATAACACAAAAATAACCACCACAGAAGTATCGACTTGGAACGATCAGTAACACTGTCGGGTTTAAATCGATTTTACATGGCCATAATCTCACCCTCAGCTTCTGCAGTGGTTCATAACATTTAGTTAGTTCTTCGGTCCTCGTGGTGAATCTCTAACGAGTCAATGAATCATCAAGAACAAACAAATAAATCATGATAAACATCCTGATGAATCAAAAACCAGGACTCACAGATTCACTAAGCTGCCCGACGATGAAGATCCCTGGGCGCCGAATAACTTACTACCTCCGGAGCAAAAGAAAAACATCTGGTGGACCCCAGTGGGCCAAGCAACAGACAATAAGCTCCGGCCCCAAGCAACTAAAATGAATAGCTTTAAGTCGGGGCCATCATAGAGTCTGACGCCCGACCCACCGGCGTGCAATTAAAGAAGGCAGCATAGTTATCAACCATGATTGGGTTAAAACTAAGCATGCAGACTGTCGCATAACATTCAAGTTATAACCTATACGTCTGTAACGTGTTATGATTTTTCTAAACTGAAAAGAAAAATCATTACTTCCTATAAGTTTTTTTAAATTTGTGAACCAAGTCACCATAAAATTCTGGTTCCGAAAGGCCGTCACTTAAAAGCGTCTTTAACCCAACATTATATTTGGAAATCAATTAATAGTGTCTACAATAAAATTTAGAAAAGGTTTTTCGAAGTTTATGATACCGATAGCCCTGTTGGAGAAGTTTGGCCGTTACAAAATTATTTCGAGTGTTGAAGTCTGTAACATGATTGCAGACTCTAGCAAACCTAATAAGTTGCGAAATGTATACACCATAAGAAGCACGACGAGGAACGTCACCATCTAGAAACGGAAAATTTACTATATCATAATCAAAGTCATCGCGCTTCTCATAAATTTTAGAAGAAACAAATCCATTTGCAACAGAAAGATGTAGATCTATAAAGGGGGCTCCGGTATCCGAGATATTGGCTTTGTTCAACTGTAGTTCAGATGGATAAATTTGATTGACCATACCTTCAAAATAAGGGTTGTCAATTTTCAAAAGGTCATAGAGGTACCTAGAAGTGGAATTAAAAGCCTCGATAACATCAGCTTGATTATCATGGTTAAGAGAATCCATGAAATATCTTTCGTAGCAGTATAAAAATAAATCAGCTACGAGAGATGCGCAATTTGTACCCATCGAAATTCCTACCATTTGTCTGTATAACTTGGTCCCAAATCTAATATTTATTCAGGAGATAGGATAAGACGTCGCACACATTCTGACATGACAAAAGTGTATACCGACTTTGGTCAGAGGAAGTGAAAAAAGCCTTTCTGTCATTACATGCCAAATAAAGTGAACCATAGTTTTTTAATGCCCTTTTGAAGGTCCACTCTATCAAATCCAGAAGTTTTTCTTTAATTAGATTATGTGGTAAAGTTGTATACAGAGTAGAAAAATCATATGTGGACGTCAAGCTCGTCGCACGGAACCCTCTACACCTCAATTTATTGAGCACCTCACCAGAATTTTTTTAATTCCGATAAATATTAGATGAGATATGAGGCCCAAACCACCTCTTGCCATACATCGCGATCATATAGACCCGTCAATTAGTATGCCATAGTTACATTTTAAAAGTTTTAACTTGAGTGTATTATTTCCCTTTTAATACAGACTGGATATGAATCAGACGAAGCCTTCTAGTTACAGAATTTAAAACATCTATTTCAATTATTAATATTTTTGAAATCAAAAAGAACAAAGCAAGCAATTTCGATTATTTTTTATGTTTCCCATTCGTTTTGCTTCTCCGATTGATGGGATAGGCAAAGTCCCATATGATTTCATCACAATATATGCTGTGTATATTAAATCATACTAATTTCACAACAATCGAATAACGATAACTATTGCTTTTTGAGCTAATTTCAGTTGTCTTATTTATTAATACTGAGGCCCCTTAAGCGCTTTCGCTCACGCTCCTGTTGCGAATTTTTAACATTGACGTCTCTATTATGTTTTAGTTTCTAATGACGAAAAAATTCACACGCAATTCCGTTATTTGCGGATGCACACAATTAATCTAGTTTCATAACGTAGCCGCATTATTTTCATTCCATGTTTGTTGCTAACGTTTGACATTTCAGAGCTTCCGTTTTTTATCTTGTTGAATATCTCGTAAACGGATGCCGCGAGATATTTTCCTTATATTTGATTTTATATTTGAATACATATTGACTATTTGCATTGAATGAGTAATAAAAATAATCAATCCTATTTCACCTTTTTTCTGTACATTTTCAGAAAAGTTTAGTTGTCAGTAAAGTTTAGGGGGTATGGTAGATTAAACTTGTTTCTTACACAAATTGAAATTAATTGCACTGATTCGATGTTTATTTTAGCAGCAGTACATGTAGATGTGCACATGGTCTTTTATGTTAGTCAGTTTGCATTTGATCTGCTGGTTTCAAATTTTGAGTCTGTTTTATGAGATAAGGTGTAAGAAACCGTAAAAAGGCTTAACATGACGATTTTCAAGTTGTTGGTTCTCTCTTATATGCAGACTGTCCTTAGCTATATATTTCATTCCTCTATTAAAGCAATATGAATAAGTTTTATGTTGGGTGGAAATACAAGAAAAAGTTTGAATCTACGAATATGGGTTTGGCTCATTTCAAAATATTGATTTTTCAGACTTTTCAAGTATGGGGTAGGGTTGTAAAACGAGTCATAAAATTTTGTCATACTCTATAAGTTGTCAAGTTTTGTACATGTAAGTTGTTGGTCCACAATAGCCTGCGTTACGTAAATATTATGACTTTTGAAAGCTCTAGTTTGAGACTGTCGAGGAAAATTGGTTCAAGTTAAACCATCCATACGTATAAACATTTGTGACTTATTCGGTTGTTATATTTCAGTGAAGCACTTGTTGGATGTGTCGCATATATAGCACAATGAACCATCCTTGGGGGTGAGCATGCTTTTCCAGTGATGGAGTTTGCTGTGGCTGACACGTTACAGTATGCATAAAAGTATTTGTTTTAATTGCTTATTGCACTTTACTTGTGAAAGTGATACCTTGTCTTCGCGTGTGCATTATTGTTTAATAAAATGTCAAGTTAACCTTGTTAATTTCGGACCAACGCCACATGGGATATTTAGTTCTTCTGAAATCACTGAACGCAACAGTGACGATTGTTTTGACTGTTGCGTCTTTTGTGTTACGGAAAACAAGAAATCATTAATGTTTATTACCTAGTCGTGATAAACAAATCTAAAATGTTTACATCATACATGAGAAAAAGTAAGGGGACATATTTTTGATTCAGTTTAACGTCCCTTTCAAGATTAGTTTAGCTCATATGAGACATGCCAATTAGTAGGTGGGGCAAAACGGCAGAACCCCGAGAAAAACACCTGGCACACCCGCAAGCAGAATTTGGCTTGTCTCGCCCCGTGTGGAGCTCGAACCTACACCAGACACAATGGTGAGAAGGGAACATCTAAAAGTATATTGACAGAATGACAATGACTCCGAATGATTCGAATGACGCTATGATCTTATTTACAACGACTTACTCTTCGATATATTCGGAGGTCTTAATGGCAACTTAGGCAACTTAGTTTTGTTGCAAACATAGTCTTTTATCACATTTAGTCGTGTAGGCTACAAAGTCTCTTAGCGACTTAGTTTTGTAGCCAACTAGTCGACACAAGTTGGATGTATGCGTAGGCACATATAATTTGCAGTACGTAGGACAATTCAGTTTAAGAATAAATTGGCAGCATTCATCTCTTTGGACTCCAAATGGCGAACGTTATATTAATCGTGTTTGTTACTTGTCTGTTTGCTGCCTTCATACCAAAGACAGCACCGGCTACTACAATACCACCACCACCGACATGTGACGTGGGATGGATTTCCTACGATGGACACTGCTACCTGGTTGTCGAGGAAATCACGACTTGGGATGATGCCTCAGATTATTGTGGGAGGAATGGGAGTTATCTTATAGAGATTACTTCTGACGAAGAGCGCGACTTTGTTAATGAAACAATACTCTCTAATTACAACGGGAAAGAGTTCTGGATCGGAGCTACATATAGAGCCTGCGATTTTATGTATAAATATAGGCGTACGGGAGAGGATGTGCCGAAAGACTATTGGGCTCCTGGACAACCTGGCATTTTGCAAGAAGATTGTGTCCAGATGGCGTTGTCTAACGGTGACGTGGAATTTTATGATGAAGACTGTTGCTATTTGTCCCTGTCCATTTATTTTGTTTGTGAAAAATCTGATGGTTAAACTCGATGAACAAAGTGATGGATCTGTATGGCAGAACATTTTGTTTTTAGCTCACCTGAGCCGAAGGCTCACAGGCGAGCTTATAGTATAGCAATGCTCCGGTGTCCGTCGTCCGTCCGTCCGTCCAATAATTTCAAAGATCTTCTCCTCTGAAACCGCTAGGCCAATCAAACCCAAACTTCATATGGAGCATCCTTAGGAAGGGGAAACGAAAGTTTGTATAAATGGTCAAGGTTACATGACCAAGGTGGCCGCCATGGCTATAAATAGCAAACACCTTTAACAATCTTCTACTCCAGAACCAGAAGGTCTATGATTCTGAAACTTGGCTTGAAGCATCAGGGAATGGAGCTCTACAAAGATGACCCTGGGATGATTTTGACCTTTTTACGGCAAGGTCAACTTAGGCCGCCCATGCAGGTGAATGGGAAAAATGGAAAAATGTCAATTAATGGCAAAAAACTTGCTAGGAATGAGCAAATGGACAGAATATTCATGTTTATGAAAATATATTGGGCCCAGAGGGTTGTCTGCCCCTGCCCCGGGACTATATACATGTGTATGACCATAATATTCAAACATCTTCTTCTCTGAAACCGCTTGGTCAGTCAAAGCCAAAGTTTATTTGGGGCATTCTTAGGAAAAGTAATTGAAAGTTTGTATAAATGGTCAAGGTCACATGACCAAGATGACAGCTATGGCTATAAATAGCAAAAACCTTTAAAAATCTTCTTCTCCAGAACCAGCAAACCTATGATTTTGAAACTTGGCTTGAAGCACCAGGCAATGGAGCTCTACAAAGTTTATAATATGAAATAAAGGCACGCTGCCTTATCTGCAAACACACACGATAAACTTTGCGCTAGAAACTTAACATAATCATTACGGTCGAGTGTATTGTAGGGAGGGAGGTAGGTAGGAAGGGAGGTAGGTTGTCAGATAGCGTGGGGAGGGAGCTATGTTGGAGGTGTAGGGAGGGAGATATGTATTGTGGGGAGGGAGGTAGGTATGAAGTGTAGGGAAGGAGGTATGTAGTGTAGGGAGGAAGGTAGGTATGTAGGTCGGTAAGAAGCGTTGTAGGTAGGTGGGTATTGTAGGTAGGTAGGTGGTGAGGTAGTATAGGTAGGTGGGAAGGTAGTGTGATAGGTAGGCAGGAAGTGTAGGGATGTACTTAAGGATGGAGAGAGAGATGTAGTGTAATGTAGGGAGTGTTGCAGGTAGGTAAGTAGGTAGTGGATGTAGGGGAAGGTAGGGGGAGGTAAGGTGGTAGTGTATGGCAGTAGGTAGGGATGGGGTAATTAGATAGTGAAGGGAGGGAGGTATGTAGTGTATGGAGGTAAGTATGCAAACCTGCAGGGAGGGAGATATGGAGGGAGATGTAGGTATTTAGGTAGGCGGAGAGGTTGTGTAGATAGGTATGCAGGTGGGTAGTGTGATAGACAGGTAGAGAGAGAGGGAGGTAATGTAGGGAGGGAGGAAGATAGGTATGGTTGGAGGGAGGTAGGTAGGTAGGCAGGTAGTTTAAGAAGGTATGCAGGGAGGAAGGGAGGTAGGAAGGTAAATGGAATCCTCCCACAGCTTTGAAAATTCTTTTCAATTAGATTCTTGCTCCATATCTCCTAAAACCCAAAAAATGTTGTAATAGAGCGAGTTGACTTGTATGTGAGCTAACTTGGATAGGAGTTGACTAAGGTGTGAGTTGACGGGTACTTGGGCGCGAGTTGACTTGGTTGCGAATTGATTTGGGTGCAAGTTGACCTGTGTACGACTTGGGTGCGAGTTGACTTGGATGTGACTTAGGTGCGAGTTGACTTGTGTGCGAATCAACTTGGGTGACAATTAACTTGTGTACGAGTTGATTTGGGTGCAAGCTGGTGACTTGGGTGCGACTTGACTTGGATGCTGCATGCGACTTCACTTAGGTGCGACATGGGTGCGAGTTGACCTGTGTACGAATTTACTTGAGTACGAGTTGACTTGCGTACGAGTTGACTTTGGTGCGGTATGTAGGAAGAGTGACTCATAGAGTGAGTTTTAGTAAGAAGGAACGGGTCGAATTGACCTGGTATGAATCTTATCTCTTGCACGATATCTGTGTGAATAGAGAAATTGGAAAAAATATTAACCAATGAAATAACTCGTTTCTGAAGAACCCGTACAAAATGGCCGCGCTTTAAAGCTTGACCGTGCAATTTGAATTTCAAGCTATGTCTATGTAACTTTATCCTATATCACGTATAGCCTTAAAGCAAACAGATATGTTTGCTATAAATCATGACCCTGGGATGACCTTGGCCTTTTTTACGGCAAGGTCAACTTAGGTTGCCCACGCATTAGAATAGGAAAAAAATTGTTACAATGTCATTTGAAGGGCAAAACTTGCAGTAAATTGGCAAATGGACTGAATCTTTATGATTTAAAAAAGAAATTGACTCCAGAGGTTGCTCTGACCCTGCCCTGGGGTTATAAACATATACGTATATTACCATTCTAGACAAACAAGTTTATTGGTATATATCTCAGGTCTCAGGTGAGCGTTTACAGGACCATTGGTCCTCTGGTCTCTTGGACAAATATAATGGAAAAATCACAGTGGTGTTTTTCTGCCGCGGAATTTTGCTGAACTAAAATGGTATTGCTACTTTAATTAATTTTGATTTAATGCTTAATTTACTTAACGAGGATTCATAAAAGCCAGAAGATCACTTGTAGGTTTCTTGTACTTTTTTCTATTATTTGTTACCTCCTATTATTTGTAACAAATATAACAAACCAATCAGAAATACTATTTTTAATTTCAATAAACTTGTTTCTTATCTTGATAGGCATGCTAATACTCCCAAGTCTTGAGATTGTAAAGATTCAACCAGCCGGACATATAGTTACTGGAAATTTAAAAATAATTTCGGATTCTAGAATTCGCAAAATTGTTTCTAAAGGTCCGAAATATAGATTCCCTTCCTACATCAATTTCGACAAATGTAGAGAGGAGATTGCATCTGCATTAAATGATTTCGGTAATCGATGGTGTAAACGAGAGGATGTTGAGGATAATGCTCTTAAAGAATGGAAAAGAAGTATCTTCACTATCGTGGATAAACGTATTAAGTTTTATTCACAAAATACTAATCTTTTACCTCCTAAACCCAAATCGTCATTTAGGCATTTGAAGCAGGGTATCCAAGAATTTCACAGAACGTACGTCTTGGTTCCGGCAGACAAAGCCGCAAACAATGTTGTTGTCGTTTGTAGGCGTCACTACGTTAACACCTTAAAACAGGAGCTTGATGGTACCAGGGCTTATCTGGAGACAGATACTGATGAAGTGTATGTAGTTAATGCCCACTTAAACGATTTACCTGTTAAGTTTTCTGTTTGTGTCAATGAAGGCCAAGACAAACTTCCTACGATGTATTGGTTACCTAAGCTTCACAAAAGACCATACAAAGCTAAATCTTGCAAATTCTAGCTCTTGTACTACCACTGAACTTTCTAAATTATTAACTTCCTGTCTTACTGCTATCAAATCTCATGTTATAAGATACTGTGAGACAGTGTATGAAACTTCAAATAAAAATTGGTTTTGGTCAATAAAAAATTCTGGTGAGGTGCTCAGTAAATTGAAGTGTAGAGGGTTCCGTGCGACAAGCTTGTCCACGTATGATTTTTCTACTCTGTATACAACATTACCACATAGTCTAATAAAAGAAAAACTTCTGGATTTGATAGAGTGGACCTTCAAAAAGGCATTAAAAACTATGGTTCACTTTATTTGGCATGTAGTGACAGAAAGGCTTTTTTCACTTCCTCTGACCAAAGTCGGTATACACTTTGGTCATGTCAGAATGTGTGCGACGCCTTGTCCTATCTCCTTGATAATATTTATATTAGATTTGGGACCAAGTTATACAGACAAATTGTTGGAATTCCGATGGGTACAGATTGCGCATCTCGTAGCTGATTTATTTTTATACTGCTACGAAAGAGATTTCATGGATTCTCTTAACCATGATAATCAAGCTGATGTTATTGAGGCTTTTAATTCCACATCTAGGTACCTCGATGACCATTTGAACATTGACAACCCTTATTTTGAAGGTATGGTCAATCAAATTTATCCACCTGAACTTCAGTTGAACAAAGCCAATATCTCAGATACCGAAGCCCCCTTTTTTAGATCTACATCTTTCTGTTGCAAATGGATTTGTTTCTTCTAAAATTTATGATAAGCGCGATGACTTTGATTTTGATATAGTAAATTTTCCTTTTTTGGATGGTGACGTTCCTCGTCGTGCTTCTTATGGTGTTTACATTTCGCAACTTATTAGGTTTGCTAGAGTCTGCAATTATCATGTTACAGACTTCAACGCTCGAAATAAATGTTTAACGGCAAAACTTCTCCAACAGGGCTATCGGTATCATAAACTTCGAAAAACCTTTTCTAAATTTTATCGTAGACACTATGAATTGATTTCCAAATATAATGTTGGATTAAAGACGCTTTTAAAAGAGGGCCTTTCGGAACCTGAATTTTATGGTGACTTAGTTTACAAATTTAAGAAACTTATAGGAATTAATGATTTTTCTTTTCAGTTCAGAATAATCATAACACGTTACAGACGTATAGGTTATAACTTGAATGTTATGCGAAGGTCTGCATGCTTAGTTTTTAACCCAATCATGGTTGATAACTATGCTGCCTTCTTTAATTGCACGCCGGTGGGTCGGGCGTCAGACTCTATGATGGCCCCGACTTAAAGCTATTCATTTTATTTGGTTGGGGCCGGAGCTTCTTGTCTGTTGTTTGGCCCACGGGGTCCAACTGGTGTTTTTCTTTTGCTCCGGAGTTAGTAGGTTATTCGGCGCCCAGGGATCTCCATCGTCGGGCAGCTTACTCAATCTGTGAGTCCTTGTTTTTGATTCTTCAGGATGTTTATCATGATTTACATGTGTATTTGTTTGTTCTTGATGATTCATTGACAAGTTAGAGATTCACCACGAGGACCGAAGAACTTACTAAATGTTATGAACCACTGCAGAAGCTGAGGGTGAGGTTAGGATCCTGTAAAACCGGTTTAAGCCCGCCAGTAACTTTGTGTTACTGATCGTTCCAAGGCGATACTTCTGTGGTGGTTCTTTTTGTTTTATGTCTTGGTGTTTAAAATTTTTTGTGCTGTTGGCGCCTTATGTATGTTTTCATATTTTTAATTAAGTTAAGGTAACTGAATGGCCACCTATTGGGAAAATAGCTGCTCATTCGGCTTACGATATGTTTCATGGTATAAGTGCCTGATTGTTAGTTTGGTTTTTTCCCACCTCGGTTTGTGAGTAGGAATCTCTTTCTGATTGCGCCTTTTCCTGATCTTTGCCTACTTGTACCTTTTTTCCCTCTTTTCTGCGAAGAAAACAAAAAAGGAAAATAAAACTGCCACGAACACATGTTCAGTATTATCGTCTGATTAATTTGTGAAATACTTGTGCACATTTTATTATGGACACACTATGGACATTTTATTCAGCTCATATTTAGACGTCAAACAGAGTATGTTGACTACCCCGTGTACATTATTGCCCTGTATCAAACGGATTAATTATCGAAAATATTAGCACACCATTTTCTCATATACATGTTTACTTTATTAACGTACACAGAAACGGTCATATTATACGTCGTAACTACCTGATGCAACCAAATTTCTTATAGCGCATATATGACATGTGGCAAAACAGAGTGCTGTAATTGAAAGCCTAATTAATAAGGCAACATCATACAGTGAAACACTATCGATCTGACAATAAGCTAAATCTAGGCAATAACTGTTCGCTATTAAATGTTACGTAACCAATCAGGCTTCCCATCACCTGACTCAATTTTGTCAAGTGTCGTGTGATGATGCAGCCATCCGCACTGAAAGAATCATGGGTATACAGTTTATCTTCAGTTGTTTGTAAATTTGTGGAATAAATCGTGTCTTCCTGCACCATGGACACGGGAATGGTACAGAGTGTTAAAATACAATGTATATCATTTATTTTAGATCAGTCCTTCGGAGTAAATTAGTCTTAGTGATTTTATGCTTAGAACCTGTTGTTCATCACATGTTGTGACAACCAGTGTAACATGTTTATCATCGCGGCTGTTGATTAAGAGCAATTCTCTGTAACCACTTAAAGAAATGTGCCACGCATAGCCACCGATTTTGCTGAAACATTCCTATCCTGGTCATTTGAACACAAAACTAATTAATCAACACTCATATGGTCCAATTTCATACCCGTTGCCATGGAAACGGCTAATGAATATTTTGGCAAGAAGTGTGTCCAAAAATCACCTAAAATTGTGTATTTTCCACCTGAAAGTATTACTTTATACAAATTCAGATCCAACTTATTGTCCACTTATATGAATATATAACACATTTTGATTAGAAATACAAAAAAAACAAAAATTCATTTAGAAAGCCTCTGATTTTATCATGGCTCTGCAAAGTGGGTCGGGTTTCGAAGATTTATAAAAAGGGATTTTTCAGTATTTTTAGGGACAGTTCTCATAGTGAGTGCGGCCGGTTGCAGATATACGCGCATATTCACGATATACAACAATGTTTTGTTAACCAATTTCTGAAAAGACATGTTTGGGAAGTTAGGTCTGAATATGCGTAATCATAGCAACAATGAGGGTACTGTCGCAAAACGCAAATTTATGAGTGACTGTCCTTTTGGTCACATAGAATTCTACTGTGACGACATAATTGATTGTAAATTATGTAATATGTTGCAAATGAAACTAGTCTTCAGAAAATATGGCATTTAATCTTCAGAGACCTTCTAAAGGTCAAGGTCACAGAATAGAGAAAAATGACACAAAATTGGCTTTTTTGCCCATGTTTAAGTTGATTTTGCCATAACTGAGGCTCAAATTTCTTTCTTTATTGAATATTTATGCAAACCACCACAAAGTCTTTCACGCTGAGATATTTTTGTCCACCAGGTGACTTCAAGGTCAAGGTCACCAACAGTTTAATTTTTAGGGGTAAAATGGAGTTTTTTTTTTTTTTTTTTTTTTTTCGAAATTGTAAACAAATTAAAGTAATAATTTTATATCGTATTATGCTTTTTCATTTATATATATGTTGCAAAGTCCAATATCATTCAGACGAGCCACCTGCAGACCTTAAATAACCTTTTAAGGGTCAAGGTCAAAAATGCAAGAAAATGGCTTAAATTGTTATTTTCTTACCAGTATTTTGTACTTTTTTCAAGAGTTCGGTGCAAAATTGCTTTAATATTTGTTTTAAAAGCTTGAGATATGTTTAATAGGAAATAAAGCTTAAGAAAATATGGCATTGAATCTTCAGTGACCTTCTAAAGGTCAAGGTCAAGGTCACATGCTAGTAAAAATGACACAAAATTGGCTTTTTTGCCCATGTTTAAGTTGATTTTGTCATAATTGAGGCGCGAATTTCTTTCTCTATTAAATATTTATGCAAATCACCAAAAAGTCTTTCACTCTAAGGTATTTTTGTCCACCAGGTGACTTCAAGGTCAAGGTCAAGGTCAACGAAAGTTTATTTTTTACGGAAGTAAAATGGAGTTTTTGTTGAAGAACTAAACAAATTAAAGTATTAATTTTTATCGTATTATTCCTTTTCATTTATATATGTGTTGCAAATTCCAATATCATTCAGTAGATCCACCTGCTGACCTTAAATAACCTTTTAAGGGTCAAGGTCAAGGTTAAAATGCAAGAATATGGCTTAAATGATAATCTACCGAGGCGAAGCCGAGATTGATAATCATTTTCGAAGGGTAAAAATTCTTACTATCAACCTCTCAGCAATGTTGTATTTATTTTATCATACCGAAATTGATTAAAATCGAAAAATGGCATTCGATTTGAATGGGTATACCTTATTTTGGCGCGACGTTATGTAACGTTATTTCGCATTTACGTAACGTCATCACAACAATCGATTGCTTTTCACGCTTGTTAACGTCAATTTAGCCCATTTTAAATTACCAAAATATTGATAAATGTTTGTTTTACTTAATTTTATCAAAATACTATTATAATTATGTGTTTTGAATATACCGTCATTAAGACTAAATGTTTTAGAAAAAAAACGAACAGTACGCGCATATTTCATGCGCATGTGATAGTCAAAATTATCGCAGAGTGATAGTAAAAATTTTCACCATCCGGCTTATGGGAATTTAACATGGGAAATTTATATGAGTTATGATAAATGAACATATGAATGTATAACTTAAGAACAATTAATTTTGAATTGGAATTGGAAGAATTAAAGTTGTACCGTTTTGAAAAAAGAACTCCATCGAATGGTGAAACATATTTTAGCTCGTTCAGTTTTCGGTTTTCTACAGATTGTACGTCTCAAAATGTTATTTATCTGATTGAATGTAAACGTTGCAATAAGCAATACGTTTGTCAAACTAATCAACAAGTTTCCAAACGTATGAATAGCCATAAATTTAACATAAATAATCATGGTAGTGAGGGTTATGCAACAAACGCTGAATTTAACTTCAGATTCACATTCCATTGCAGATTTCAGTTTCCTTCCTATTGATATTGTTAATGATGAAATGACTCGCCTGTGTAAGAAAACTTATTGGATACATAAACTCAAAACAATGTACCCAAAAGGTATGAATTCCAAATTGTTGTACAGTGTTGAGTAGCAGTAAAGCAGCTATTGTTTGTTCCTATTATTAAATTTTGTGTAACGATCTGATAGGAATAATTGTATCATTTTCGATCCAATAGTTTTTTCACTATAATACTTCTTATATTCGATGAATTGCTACGTTCACATTTACAGGGCTTTTTTATGCCCTGTCGCATTGTATTTTTTCCGCTAGTTTCTCATAACGTATCTGACGTGGCGCGCTGTCACACATTGCGTCTTACGGTGCGCCACGTCATATACGTGTATGGAGGGATTGTTTGATGAAAAAGCTTAGGGAGATTGGAATAACGGGTAGGATATGGCACTAGATTAGGAACGTTCTGTCCCATAGGTCAGCGACTATAAATATGAGCGGTGTCAAGGGACCAGGTTTTAGTACAGCAACTGGATTGCCACAAGGTTCAGTAATTTCTCCATTACTGTTCAGTTTGTTCATTGCGGATTGGTATGAAAACATCAGGAGTGAAAAGATTAAGTTTCCTGACGAGGGGACAATTTGGATATCTGGTAAAGACTGGAAAAAATTGATGGAACAGCTGAGAATAGATTTCAAGGAAGTGATGTTGTGGGCTAGGAAGTGGCGCCTGAAATAAAGTATAGTCAAGACGGAATTCTGTGTCTTCTCGCTGGACAATCAGGTGCTTGATGAAGCCAGACAATATATCCTTGACATTGATGGACAGGTGGTGAAAAATAACCCGAAACCCAAACTGTTAGGCATAACCCTGGACGAGAAACTGAAATTCGAGTATCACATTGACTTAGTAGAACAGAAGGCATTGAGATCACTGAACTCTTTGAGGAGTGAAGGAGACAGAAATTATTAATACCAGTTGTAAGATACAGCTTTACAAGCCTCTGATTATACCCCAGTTGGAATATGCAACCCCTATTTGGCAGATGGGAAATTATTGTGGGCTAGAGAAGATACGGAGGAAGGGTTTGGCAATGTGCCTTGGTATTCCTGGAACAGCTGGTCTAGAAGCTTTGGAGGTGGAGGCAGGTGTTAAACCACTGGAACTTCGCAGGGATGAGCTAGCAGTGAGACAAGCAGCCAAGATAATGACCAAAACAAATGATTCGAGTATCAAGATTTGTTGGGATAGGTTTGTTGACTCTGAAAGTGGTGAACGGAAAGTTTCACCATTTGGTAAAATGAATGAACAAGTAGCCGATATGATTTCAAATACAGGGATATCATTGCTCTCCTTAGAAAAAAAAACTACATACACAGAATGTCTGCGGCCAAGTAAACCTAAGCCGGAATATTGGCAGAATCTAGGCTCTTCCAAGTCAAGAACTCACACACAGGAAGCTCTGTCAAGAGAAATAATTGGTGCTATCATTGAAAAATGTGATGAAAAGACTGCCATTGCTTTCACAGGTGGATCCTGTCTGGGAACCCCTGGCCCATGTGGGACAGGGGCGTGTCTATTCCTCCCTGGTCACACAGAGCCATGTTCACTGAAACACCCTGTGAGCTCATGTGGGTCAATACTACTCGGATAATTAATAGCTATAACATTGGCTGTTAAAAATATCCAAACAAACACGAAATTATCTTAGAAATGTTTTAGAGGAATTACATATGTTTTCCGATAGTCAATGTGCTATCGGTCATTTAATGCTAGGATGGGATCCAAAGTCACATAAGGCTACAATCCAAGAGGTGCAGACAGATATAAAGAACCTAGAACAGGCTGGCGTTAAAGTAGAAATTTCTTGAACACCCGGACATTCAGATATTAAGGGAAATGAGTTGGCAGACAAATTAGCAAAGGAGGCGGTAGGAGAAGCTAAAGAAAGATTTACCACCGGTCGTAACAATGGGAGATGTAAAGACAGCTGCAAGAGAATCAGGAAGGAAAAAAATGGCAAGATATGTGGGAAAGGGCAGAAGCAGGTAGACATCTTTTTACGTACAGACAAAAAGTGGGTTAGAAGTTTAAACACATGTTTGATACCAGAAAAGGAGAATCAATTATTTCACAATTAAGAACCGGATATGTCAAACTGAATGAATACTTGAAAAAGAGCAACATACCTGAAAGTGACACATGCCAGTGTGGGGAAGTGGAAGCTGTAAAACATTACTTGTTAGACTGTGAATTGTATGAAGATGAAAGAGAACAGTTAAGGAGGAACTTGTTTCAAAGTTTTGGAATTGCACACCTAGATTTGAACCTAATCCTGGACTTGAAACCTGATGATGAACAGAAGGACTGGAGAACTGCAATCGTTTCAGAGCTGGAGACATTCGTACAAGGAACAAAACGCTTCAGCTCACCAAATCAAAATCATTAAGCGCACACCACAGAAAATACCGAGTGAACGTACAAGCAGAAGTTACTAAAGAAGAATACCAGAGAGTTTATATGGCTTATTGGCCGAATACCGACAAAACCGACAATACTTTACTTGTTTATTTATATTCCTGAAGAAGCCAAGATGGCGAAACGTTGGATTTAATAAATCTGGACAGTTATTCGTGTAGGTGTTGTGTATTAATGAACTGATTACTAAAAGACAAAATCCCACGCGGCCAATTACGATTGACAAATTATTGTCACATAACTGTGCACTCCATCTTCTAGAGACTGCTTGTTTCAAAATCTCACTTTTCTGAAACAAGAAAAATAGAATATTGCCATGACATCCTTTTGGAGCCAATTAATCTTAAAATGTACCGCAAACAGTTTGAAAATTGGTTGACTAATAGAATAAAATTTCCCCTTAAATTATTTTGAATAGGTATTTTGCACGCGCAAGGGAGGTAATCCAAACACTTTGATATTATTATTTTGAATAGGCATTTTGCATGACAACGGAGTTATCCAAAATCTTTGATATTGAAAATCTAACAAGTCTTTGCATTAACCTTAAGAGGTTTTAACTAAGCTATGTATGTTTTACAATTTTGTTTTGGTTTAGTGCATTTTACATGAAAAAATAATGAATTTCATTTTATTTTCCGGGAAACAGTTACATTCTTTGTTGCCTTCTTAAATTGCACGCCGGTGGGTTGGGCGTCAGACTCTATGACGGCCCCGACATAAAGCTATTAATTTTAGTTGGATGGGGCCGGAGCTTCTTGTCTGTTGCTTGGCCCACCGAGGTTTAACTGTATTTTTTTCTTTTGCTCCAGGTTTCAGTAAGTTATTCGGCGCCAAGGGATCTCCATCGCTGGGCAGCTTACTGAATCTGTTGAGTTGTAGATCCAGAAGTAGGAAACAGTGTGATCTATGATGACTCAAGCTGGTTTTGTAAAATAAAACATCTAGGAGTTCAGTGGCTTAGTGGTAATAATGACCGATTTTGTGTCCAGTTGTATCCTTGATCAAGGCACTCGTTTTGAGTCGTCAGGTTGATTATCATGATTTATTCGTTTGTCCTTGATCGTTTGTCGTTGATGATTCATTGACTAGTTAGAGATTCACCACGAGGACCGAACAACTAACTAAATGTTGTGAACCACTGCAGAAGATGAGGGTGAGGTTAGGCGCCTGTAAACCCCCTCCCACGAGTAATTTTAAATTACTGATCGTTCTAAGGCAATACTTTTGTTGTGGTTCTAAATTTTTGTATTTTGGAGTCGAATTGTTGTGCTGTTTGAGCTTTATGTACGTTGTCATATTTTAGTTCAGTTCGGATAACTGAGTGGCCGCCAAATAGCTGCTCATTCGGCTTACGATATGTTTTCTTGGTATACGTACCTAAGTGTCATTTTAGTTTTTCCCACCCCTTGGTTTATTGAGTTGGAATTTGTTTTTAATTGGGTCATTTCCTGGTCATTGCCTACCTGTACCTTTCCATTGCTGACATTTCATAATGGAAAACGCCCTCTAAGTTATTTTCTGTCATAAAATTTTTATTTGTTAGCCGACTTTTGAAATTTATGCGGCACTGTTTAAGACTGGGACTAACACCGGAATTCCGCAGCAGCAATATTTATTCCAGATACTGATCTTAGAATAAAATGAAATGCTGTCTGTCTAAATGTGCTTACGGGAATTTTTGTCACATACAAAATACATAATATCGCAACAGTCTGCAAAATACATTCCAAGGTCTTCCTCATGCAACATCGTACCGACACAAAATTTGTCTCCCGAGAAATAAGGTTGTTCCTGTGCCCAGTTGGCTTTCATTAGCACACCTTTACGCCTATATCTGACCGTATCCTCGCAGGTTCTGGATAAAGTCGCCCCGATCCAGAACATGGGAGTGTCTAAAACAGCTAATACCTCATCCCTTAAGAAATTAAGCTCAGTGACAGTGTCTCTGTGAGATAACTTTCTTTGCACTTACAATAACTTAGGCGCTATCCCAAGATTTCGATTCCTGGACAATCAGATGGCTGTCCAAAGATAACCATCCTACATCACAATGCTCTCTTGGTGGCGTCTTTGTTGCGGACACAGAGGTTACAAATAAGCAAGCAAGATGCACGATTAGAATTAAGTTCATTTCTACTTCCAAGTCTTTATTCTGAAATAAAACATATATTTGTCTGGAAATGTGTTATTGGGGGTTAACATCAAAGAGTTGCATATCGACAGAATCAAGTTTTTGTTGTTAGTTGTACGTACTGCATGTAGGAACTGAGGTACATGTATTAAGATGGGTGCATATTTGAAGTGATGTCATTTTATCATTGCGCCCTGGCTTAATAAGCCTGCTTTTTCTGGCGAGTTCATTATCAATTTACACACCAGCCAACAGCTCGTTTATTCTTTGCTTCCATGGCTTCAGCCAATAGAAAATTGTTTATGTTCATAGGTCAGTCAGTGCGTCAGTCGGCATTAAAGTGCACCCACGAATCCTTGGATATTAAGAGTAATGTACAGCTGTCCGCTTGTGTCATTGGTTTTTAAAATTAGGCACATGCGTAGTAGAGCAGTCTATGACTCGATAAGCAGCATATAATGTAGATGCTCTCGAACATACTCCGTTCGTCAGGGGCAGATAATACATGCATATTAATGTATTCAATGGTTTTGAACATTAAAGCATATCACACTTGCTGTAGTCATAGCGAACCTATAGATGGTCCAGATCAAAATAATTTTACAAAAATATAAAACAAGGATTTTTTAAAACGAACTTGGCCACTTTACTCTTGATTCAAACAAATTTCATTCCATCACTCAATGATCGTGGAAAATGACGTCAACATCTTGTTCAAGTCTATGGTTCCCGGCTCATATACCGAAACACGATGGGGAAAAGCTTTCTTTTACACACGGTTGTCAAACGCGGTTCACCGTATTTCCCAAAAATAAAAGGTACCAGCTGTAAGTTATCTTCTAGCATTGGTTACTAATATTTTTTTCAAATTACTTCTTATTATTTTTGACGCAGTTCCCGTCCTCAAATCGAATAGTACGATATATTTAATTAGAAACTTTGAAACGTTGCCATTGTAGTTAAGTTTAACCGCACACTGTCATTTAATGCTCTCAAAGGACTGCCATTGTTTGATGTTTGGTAATAAAGGTATATTTTTAAATTATGAGTGTTTATGTTACAATGTATAAAACTATATGTAAACAATGTAAAGAATTTGCGATTTTAACACGCATCAAATAGATGTTCAAGGACAATTTGCGTTTATTCACGTTATTGGTGCTAAAATGCTGCCATGTCAACATTCTTAAAAGTAGAAGTACGCAAAATACATCAAAATAACGATCTTGGCACCAGCCTTTGGACCATGTGCAAGCTTGATATGTCCTGTGACCTGGTACTGAAAACATGGCAAAAGAATGATAAAAAACGCTTACAACGTCATGTCAGGCGTTACAAAATTAACCGTTATTTCGGCGAAAACAATCATTAAACGCGTTCTTTAGTCTTTGTGCACAGAAAATATACCCATTTGCAGTGATTATATTGAAAGAACGCCCGCCAACAGATGAAGTCAGCAGACGAAATATTAGAGATACAACTGTATATTGTTCGGGAGGTCCGAAAATGCCAGGTTCAGTGTAAAAATATAGGGAGTGTGTTGATTGTATTATGAAAATACTACAGAAATAGTACTGAATTGTTCATAGACGTTTAATAAATGCGCATTCACGCTTTATGAAAATAGACTCGATTCAGAAATAGAAAATAATCAATAAAAATCCATACGTCTTTTTTCATGTAAGAATACATCTTTTTATGTTCGTTAAAGTTCATAAACTAATCTTACATCTGCTATTTATAAACTGATTTTGTGTTCACTATCAACAAAACTGTGTTGATTTTCCGTGATCTTAAAAAATGTAACATTTTGACGTTACGTGGTGTTCACCGGACTAGCCGGCATATCTGAACAAGGCATTCCCATGGAACATCGTGTGTTCGGTGGGGGTGGGGTTGAGCAAACATAGCTATAGGAAAATACCGCCTAAAAAGGCATATGTTTTGGTCCTCTGAATATTTGATAAGGTGCACTGTATGACTACATGCACAAAATTTGGAGGATAAACCCATCGGTGGTTATATAAAGTCCTTGAATTGATTCGCTTTGATTTCAATTCACGCTCCAGTGGTCAGAGTCACGTGCTTGATTATAAATGAAAACCATTACAGTTGGTGAGGAGCTAAATTGGCTTCAAGTTAGCACTACGTTTATATACTTAAATCATTCATATACGCATGCTCAGCAATTTTCTTGAACGTGATTCGGAAAGGGTAGAATACTTGTATTACGAAAGGCTCTTATATATCTTCTAGACTTGAGCGCAAATATAGTTTCCTGATCATTGCCTACGTGAACTTTTTTGTAATTGTGTGTTTTATACAGAGATGACTGTTCTATAATAGCAAATAGATGACCTGCAATAATCTTCAATACTATTTTTAATTTAATATTTAAGCTTCCACCTTATCCTATACCTCATGAAAACACAATTATGTATTATTCGCCATATGTAAGACAAATGTAAGACAGTCTTAGAAGCTTAAACGTTTTAAAGAAAAGAAAAATGTTCCCCAAATATTTCCATACGTATAGGTTTAATACCGTGCCGCTTGAACTCACGTGATGAAGTTATGTAAACGCGGTAAAAGGAGTACCTATTTGTTTTACACATGTCGGCATGTGAAGCACGTGGTCATCAATTATTTACCGTCATAGAGTTGCAGCCCCTTTAAGTAGTCCGATAAACAAATGCATACCTATGTCAGAGGTTAAGCTGCACGGTCGAATTATTATCCTATATACCACGTATGATGAAGACATAATAACTTTGTTTATCTCAGTTAAGTAAAATAATACTATGATCGTGTTGCATAACACAAAAGACGCAACAGACAAAACTAACGCCGCTGTCGCGTTTTGCTATCATTCAGTGATTTCATAAGAATTGTATATCCCCTGTAATGTCGGTTCCAAATTGGGTTCAATGAATAACAGTACAAAATACCAATTAACAAGGTTAACTTGACATTTTATCATAAGGAAATTATGTCAGTGTAATGTATACCCTTTGAACCCCACTTTAATGTAGCAAAACTGGGGTATGCAGGGGTATAACTATTTTTTTTTATTTTCGCTCCAAAACATAGATTGTGTGTACTCGTTAGAACCGCCTCACTCACCGATACGGTTCTAAAGTGTACATACGGGATGCAAATTTGCACTCCGGTGCAAAATGTTGCACATGAACACGGCTTTAGCTTCGTTGTCAAAACAGAAATAAGTAAGCATGGGAGAGTTACATGAAAACTTCCAATTTTGAAAAGCATAATCTCATATTATTCAGGTTATTCGCCCCTTCGACACTGGTTGTTTAACAAGAGCATAAAATAATGACAACATTTTACTAGATATATGAGCAGGTGACAATGATTAAGTTTATAACACAGAGTATTCACCCATATTACATCAGTCCCAGACAAAAGTTAGACTTTGCCGTAATGCTATCCGTAGAATTGTATAGTTTGCCAAACAGAACACCTCAGATTAGAATAAAGACAAAACATTTAAACTAAGAACTGAAAATGGTGAAACTGATTGAAATCGTGTTTGTTGCTTGTTTGTCTGTAATCATTCTACCAACGACGATGCCGACATCAACACCACCACCACCATGTGAAGAAGGGTGGACACACTTCAACGACAGTTGTTATATTGTTGTCGAGAGTCATAAAACCTGGGATAAAGCCTCAGATTACTGTGGGATGGAAGACAGTTATCTCATAGAAATAAATTCTGTTGAAGAGCGTGACTTTGTTAAGGATACATTATTGTCTAAGATTCCCGAGGAAGAAAAGATCTGGATTGGGGCGACATTATACAGAGTTTGCGAAGGCGAGTTTCATTATAGGCGCTCGGGAGAGCCGGTGCAAGATTACTGGGCCCCGGGACAACCAAGCCTTGGGCCAGATGAGCTGTTTGTCGGCATGTCGCTGTCTAACGATGACGTGAAATTCTACGATGAACTTGGCTGCATTTTTTATTTCTTTGCGTGTGAAAAGGCCAAAATGTAAAACAAATTTCATGAGTACAGTGGTGAATCGAACAATAATTTTTAGTCTGGGACCAATATATGAAATATAAATCTTGACATTCTGCAACGGAATTTGGGTCAACTATAATTGCTACTTGAGGATACGCGAAGAAAACAACAACTTAAACGTGAACAGAAAAAATGTCATTGTTAGCCAAAGTATGATATCTTTAAATGTGCGCATGCTTGACATATCGTCACTTATATTTTCTTGGTCAATCTTATAATGCCTGTAACCCTATTGGCTTACTGCTATCATTTAATGTTGCTATATTTTGAGCAATCGCCGGACCTTAGAAAAAATGGAATTCTTGGAAGTGAAAAAACGCTTCGCAAGAACGCGATATTCAGCTTAACTTTTTTCATATACATGTGTACATACATTTTGTTCGTAACGAGCAGTTAAAAGTGCAGTATGATCGAGTTACCTTACACAAAAGACAAAACAGACAAAACTGTCGTCGCTATCATGGTTTGATTGTATTCAGTGATCCCTGGACCGACGGTCAGAAATTTTATCAAGAATTATTAGTGCGACAGATCTCACTTGCAGATCTTTTGTTAAAACAATGCAGCCCATAGGAAGACAGCACATATCAATTTCCTAATTTCCTCTAGCTATCCCTGGGATTTTTGACAAGTATGTTATTCTTTATGCTAGGGATGTATCAGTGTCCATTCTTTATTATCGATATGTATATAAAAAGCCACCTCATAAGGCTTTCATCTGAAACGTCAAAAGCTGACTCCACATTAAGGAAGGCCATGAAGAGTGGCTCATTACAAAAACTTGCCCATGCAATATACAGATATATTTTCAGATGGAAAAATCGAAAATTTCTTTGGAAATTTTTTGATATCTTCATTACTTTAGCTCAAAACATTAATTGTGGTTACACGCTAGCACCGCCTCGGTGAGGCAATTCTAACGAGTACCCACAATTTGTGATTTGATCGAATATAAGGAAAATAGGTATACCCCTGCAAACCCCAGTTTTTCTATATAAAAGTGGGGTTTAAGGGGGTATACATTGCACGGACATGTTTTCGTGATGTGATTTTTGATCCTTGATTTCCTTATAATATTGAACACTTCGTAGGTGACTGATTTTGTACAAATCCCCGTTAAATGCAACTTTGTACCTCTTTTACAGCTGGTAGAATCATTCCCCTCTATACATGTACTGCTTCCGGAAAACATTCGCATCCTATAAGTGGTGCGTTCCATTACCCGAATGGACCGGAATATGCCTGATTACCGGAATGGACTATCGGAAAGGAAATTCATATGTGTCCTTGAATACTTTACATTCCGATTTTGAAGACAGACTGGTCTAGAATATGCACAAACTGTTAAGAGTGTTCCCTTATAACATTTGAAATGCTTGAGTTTCCGGTTGAATATCTCGTTAATAATCGTATACATTTTCATAATATCTTATATTTGATTGATGGTACGTGTATGTATTGAACAAACCATGAAAATTGTCAATCAACGGACTTTTATTTTTTCACCCCATTTTCTGCAGCTTTACTTAGTTGTCAGTAAAATTATGAGAGGGTGTTGATTAAACTTAAATATTGCACATCAAATCAAATGCACTTATTCATTGTTTATGTTAGCAACAGTAGATGTATATGGGACCTTTTATGTCAATCTTTCTTCCTTTGGTGTGCTAGCTAACGTTTAATGTATTTGACCCCTTTCTTTGTATCGAGTTTTAAAATTATAGTAATTCTCTTTGGCTCCATGTTGTCATAGGTAAAGTGTCACTGACGAAGCTTAAATAGCCGAAACCGCGGTTTGGCCCACCACCTTCCTCATTAATATGTTCCATGCTTTCATGGATCTCATTTTTTATTTCATTCTTTTAAAATTTTGGGTAATTTTATGAAATGGGGTGTAAGAAATAAAACAGCCGAAAAAACAAACAAAAATGGCGAGTTTCAAGTTGTCTTTTCTCTCTCTATATGCCCACTACGCTATATGTTTTATTTCTTTATTCAATGAATATGGACAAGCTTTATATTATGTAAAAAAAATAACAAAAAACGAGAAAAAGTTTGAATTTGCAAATATGGATTTGACAAATTCACGAATTCTGATTTTATGGACTTTTCCAAGATAGGGTGTAGGGTTGTTAAATGTTCGTAAATTTTTGACATCTTCACGTTGCAAAGGATAACGTAAGATTTCTTTTGTGAGATTGCCAAAGATATTTTCAAAATCACTGAAATAGAGTTTATTGCAGTCAAAGATTAGTTTCTGTTGTATTTAGACAAGTTATGTTGTGTGTAAGTCAAGCAGTGACTTCTTTAATTATTGGACAAAATATTTACGTTTAATATAGGATCATATAGGAAATATGAAACTGATACACATGCTTCTCCGAAATTGCGCTGTAGATTCCAAATTCTAAATATTTAATCAGGTGTATGCAAATCTGTGAAAACTTTCACCCTCACCGCACACGCAACTTTGAATATATGCGTCGGTATGATGCAGCATACCCAGGGTATGGTTGCATTTCGATTTTATCTTCATCGTACTGACGCGGGGGAACGTAACTCTTAATATTACAATCGGCCGATTTGTGAGAATGACGTTACAAAGTCGACCTAGTTGTGGGGAAATTCGGCCTGTTTGTGGGAATCGGTGATGAAATCGGCCTAGTTGTGGGAATCGACCAGGTTGTGGGAATCGGTCTATTTGGGGGAACCGGCCTAGTTGTGAGTCTTACACATTTAAGGTACATGTTTTTGCAAAAGTGACGGACAGTGTTATTTATAGTAATAAAACTGATAAAGATAATTGTACCTCTTATACGTGTATGAATCATTTCCGCAAACTTTAAGGTTGCAATAACCATATTTTAGTATTTTCTTGATAACCTATGGCAAAAAAAAAAAAATATGTTTTCTAACAAAATATGTTTTTGAAAAAAATGTGACTCACTCCCCCTTTCCACCATGTTGTAGCATTTATCTTATTATTATTATTATCTTTTATTTTACGGGAAATGCTTCAGATATTCTTTACGAATAACACAGAAGCTGCCAGACACACTCAAACGTTGGGCGGAAAACCGATATATTCTACCAAGATCCTTTTTGTATGAATGTGCTTCTGAATATTCTACTGTAGTGAAAGAAAACAATTTTTAAGGACATTCTTGTTGAATATGTGTGCATGACAAACATATATGAAAGAAATAAAATATAAATTATTTTTTCTAAATTTCAAACATGTTGTTATGAGTTCTCATTCAGAGCCCATAAGTTAAGTTTATGAGAAACAAGCATCGCCACCTTAACCTGTGCAAAAAGATCCAAATATTCGTCTGATGATATGATAGGCAATTTTGTCCCTCGGGTCAATGTCTGGCATTATATGGCTAACCTCCCAATCACCGCACTCAATTTTATCACATGTCGTGTGCTATTGCATGCAATCAAAGATTTTAAAATTTGAACGCATCACGGATTTACAGGCTGCAATATGGTAATATGGTAGTATTGTTTGTTAAAGTATATATGAGTAAATTTTGTAATGGTATTCATCTTCGGTGATCAAACCCAGCAACAAAATGCTGGTATTGTGAGAATTATAGCATCCGTAGACCTGGTTACGAAGCTACAAAACTTTTTTCATTCTCAACTTCAGCTGAGACTAAAATTTATCTTGTTCATAAATATTAAAATGAACAATTGTTGGCATCTTTTAAAAAAAATGCCAACGATTGTTGGCATTTTAAATATTTATTAGCAAGATAAATTACAGGATTTGATTATCTAAACTTGAAATTTCAATTTATGCGGACTATTTGGTATTTATAAGCAGTTCAAATTTTATGCTCAGCTGAGTAAGCATTAATTGTTTTATAACCTCAGGGCCTGATAAACACAACCTGGTTGTCTAAATATTTGCTGAATAAAATGTTCAGCGCACAAATTTTAAGTGTACGTATTCCACAAAGCGATCCGAGAATAATGTAACCATAGTTGCGTTGTGTTATTTTTCCTGTTTACGTTTTAGTTGTTTTCTTCGCATATCATCCATGAGCAATTATAGTTGACCCAAATTCCGTTGCAGAATTTCAAGATTTATGTTTCATTTATTTGTCCCAGAGTAAAACTAAAATGTTAGGTTCATCACTGTGCTCATGAAGTTTGTTTTACATTTTGGCTTTTTCACACGCAAAGAAATGAAAATTGCAGCCCCGTTCGTCATAGAATTTCACGTCATCAGTCGACCGCGACATGCCGACACACTGTTCATCATCCCCATAGGTAGGTTGTCCCGGGGCCCAGTAATCTTGCACCGGCACTCCCGCGCGCCTATAGTGAAACTCGCCATCGCAGAATCTGTATAATGTCGCCCCAATCCAGACCTTTTCCTGCTCGTGAACCGTAGACAAGAGTGTATCCTTAACAAAGTCTAGCTCTTCGTCAGAATTTATTTCTATGAGATAACTGTCTCCCATCCCACAGTAATCTGAGGCTATATCCCAGGTTTTACGACTCTCGACAAGAATATAACAACTGTCGTTGAAGTGTATCCATCCTTCTTCACATAGTAGTGGTGGTGTTGGTGTCGGCATCGTCGTTGGTAAGGTGATGAAAAACAGACAAGCAACAAACACGATTTCTATCAGTTTCACCATTTTCAGTTCTTAGTGTAAACTTTTGCGTCTTTATTCTAATCTGAGGTGTTCTGTTTGGCAAACTATACAATTCTACGGATAGCATTACGGCAAAATCTAACTTTTGTCTGGGACCGGATGTAATATGGGTGTATACTCTGTGTTATAACCTTAGTCATTGTCACCTTCTTATATTCGTAGTTAAAATGTTGTCATTGTTTTATGCTTTTGTTAAACAACCCGTGTCGAAGGAGCAAATAGCCTGAATAATATGAGATTATGCTTAAAAGCTCCCACAATTGGCAGTTTTCATGTAACATGTTTCCCATGCTAACTAATTTCTGTTTTTGCAACGCGTCTTAAGCCGTGTTCATGTGCAAAATTTGCACCCGGGTGTTTTTTTGCACCCCGGGTGCAAATTACATCCCATATGTATTTTTTGCCATATGAACGGTGTTTTAAGAAAATATACCCGGGTGAAAAAATACACCCGGTTGCAAATTTGTACCTACTTTCGAGGTATATTATATTGAAATTGCACCCAGGTGTATTTTTTTCACCCTGGTTTATTTTGTGCAAAACGCATTTCGCAATGCATTCTGTATGCGAGTTTTATAACTGGCCAACATTTTCGTGACACTGTTAAGAATAAATAAAGGAAGTGTTTATTGTCTAGTAAAGATCTATAAAATCAGATTTACATATCAACGATACAAAAGGCCGGTTCTTAGCAGGATAGAAATGCCCATGGATTTGAATTCCACATCGGCCTGAGAAAAATATGTCACGTGATCTAAAGACCACGCCTTTGGACGAAGCGACGTCTAAATCAGCCAGTGGCGTTGTTTGTTTACTCTCGTCGGTCGTGAAAATTTGACTTTTTGGCTGTTCTAAAATTGCGTTTAGTCGGATTAAATGTCGAATAACCTGAAAATTTACAATTTTATATGCGTTTGAATAAGAATATGGAAATGTCAAATGCAATCAATAATTCTTCAGTAAAAATCTATTAATATAAATACATGGGGGTGGAAAGTTTTCGACACATGTCATATAAACCTAATTGTCAACTTTTACAGAGAATATAAGCACAGAGTAACACCTTCATGCAGTTAAAATAATTTCCCAATTTAAATCAAGCGGTCGCTCACAAAATGCTCTCTTTGGGAAACTGAAAGATCTACTCCTGATCATATTCATATCCTACACCGTAATATAATCCACCAATTGATACGGTGGCCTTTATCATTGGAAGTGAAATTACTTGAAAACATGGCCTCTTTGAAAGCGATAAAATCTAATTTTAAAAGTCATATGATAAAACGAATCTAACACTCGCGGTCATTTCATACGAAGGCTCGTTTAATACATTTCATATAAAATGACCACTCGTTTAAGATATGTTTTAATTACTAATTGCACTTTACTTGTGAAAGTGATACCTAGTCTTCGTGTGTGCATTATTGTTTGATTAAATGTCAAGTTAATCTTGTTAATGGGCATCTTGTACTGTTAGTCATTGAACCAAATTTCGAACCGAAGTCACCGGGAATATACAATTCTTATGAAATCACTGAATGGTAGCAAAACGCGACAGCCACTATCTTTCTGTCTGTTGCGTCTTTTGTATTACGTAACACGATCAAAGCATTGTTTAATAAAATGTCATGTTAACCTTGTTAATGGGCATATTATTGTTTTACTTAATCAAGATAAATTTATTTTGTCTTCATCATATGTACATATGAAAAAATTTAGGGAACATCCTCAAAGTTGTTATTTGAAAACGTTTAAACTTCATAGACTACCATCTGTCTTGTATCTGGCAAATGATACAGACTTATGTTTTCATGACGAATGGGCTAAGGCGAAAGCTTAAAGGTAAAGTAAGATAAGAAACTTTATGAATTTGTTATTAGACTTTTGACGATTATTGAAAGTCATTTTTTGTTATAGAACAATCATCACTGTATATAGCCCCCAATACAAGAAAAAATATATTTGCGTTCAAGTCCAAAAGATATATAAGAGCCTTTTGGAATATTATGAATAATGTTTAGTCATTGAATATATTAATACATTATCTGCCCCTGTCGAACGAATTTTGAAAGCATCAACATTCGCAGCTGGAAAAACACGTTGCGCGGAATGGCCGACGCACAATGAAATTATGTCCGAAGTTGAGATTAGAAATTGGAGTTTTCTCCATAGCGTTTACTCTATTGTCTGATAGATATGTGTAGCCAATACAGAAATTGAGCATTTATTGAATGAAAGTAACTTAAGGAATAATCCAGGTTATTTCCTTTTCGCAAACGCCCGCCCCATGAACATATGGATTTTCCATCACAATAACATTGAAGTGTTCGCGAAATCGAAATAACCGGGATTTCTTATGTCTCTTTCTTTCAATTAATGTTTAACTTCTGCATTGACTGCTACTATCCATCAGTCAGTAGAAGAAACGCTGTAGGAGAAAACTCGAAAATCTAACCTCAACTTCAGTCTCAATTGCAGTATGTGTCACCGATTATCTATCGGTTTGTATATATACAATACCACGTGATTCTTAGTAGTGATATTATATGCTGCTGATCTAGGCACACTGATAAAATGACATCAAGCCAAATATGCATCCGGGGGCATCTTAATACCTCAGTTTTTACATGCAGTATGTACAATTAACAACAAAAACTTGATTTTGTCGATATGCAACCCGTAGATATTTACCCCAATCACACATATTTCCAAAACAGAGATATGTTTTTATTTCAGAATAAAGACTTAGAAGTAGAAATTGTAACGATAGCCGAGCCAAGCCACAGCAAACCCCGTCGGTGGAAATGCATGCTCACCCACCAAGGGTGGTTTACTGCGCTATATACCCAACGCTTACTCGATTCACAAAGTCTCTAGTTTGAAATTTGCATATTTCCAAGGGAGGCTATCCCGTCACATTACTTCCCCCTCCGAGAAGACTCGCCCCGAGTCTTGACATGGGGACTACATGGGTAAGGCAACTCCTTTCTGGCAGTTGTCATTATCCCACCGCTGCCACCAAATGTAACGATAGCCGAGCCAAGCCACAGCAAACCCCGTCGGTGGAAAAGCATGCTCACCCACCAAGGGTGGTTTACTGCGCTATATACCCAACACTTACTCGATTCTCAAAGTCTCGAGTTTGAAATTTGCATATTTCCAAGGGAGGCTAATCCGTCACAAAATGACGAATTTAATTTCAATCGTGCATTTTGCTTGCTCATTTGTAACTTATTCAGCTGCAACAACGCCGCCGCCGTAGACGTCCACTATAACACCACCACTAATAGAGCGGTGTGATGAAGGGTGGATATCATTTGACTACAATTATTATCGAATTGTTACGGATAGCAAACACAGGACTCACGCATCAAGTTACGGTATGAGTGAAGGAAGTTATCTCGTAGAGATACATACTGACGCAGAATAATACTTTATCAAGAATTATTTATTTTCTAATCATTCCGAGGAAAGTTTCTTGATTGGCGCGATATATTATGTCATCGAGGAAAAGTTTAAATACGACGTTAGTGGTCAACAGGTGGAGAGTCACTATTGGATGTTTAGGGGAACCTAATGACATGGGACATGGAGAATGTGTCGGCATGATGGTTGATTTTGTTGGTTTAGGTCTTTATGATAGAATCTATAGCTTGAACGATTATTTTATGTGTGAAAAAATATAAATCACACACCATGAACACAGCGAATTACAGTATACATGAATGGTCTGTAGTATTCTTGGTTCATGTTTGTCGAATAAATCGTGTCTTCCTGCACCATCGGTACAGGGATGGTACAGAGTGTTAAAATTATTATTTCTTAGATCAGTCTTTCAAAGAAATTAGTCTTAGCCATTTAAGGCTTTGAGTCTGTTATTCATCTCATATTGTGACAACCTGTGCAATGTCCACCATTGACTGGAAGCTAAGTATAAGCGCAATTTTTTCGGAGTATTTGCCCCTTCTGAACGGATCATCTTGAGCAACAACAATTTATGTTACTGGTCTAACCAGGCGCGAAGTTATAAAACGTTTTTCATGCTCAACTCGGCTGAGCTTGATATTTTGTTTCTTCATAAATATTGAACTAGTAAAAATCATTGGAAATTTCATGTCTAGATCACAAAAGCTTGCACTTTATCCTGCTGATAAATGCAGGACTAGGGTACAATGATAAAATCATTACACCGAATATGTATCAACTGTAATTGCTCATTGTATGTCCCTTGGCAAAAGGTGGATCACGCCGTTGTAATAGACATTTTTCACTTTTGAACGTAAATGCTGCTGGCGCTTGCGGTTACGACTTTGTGTGTGATGGGCGACGACTCGTGAGGGCATATTTGAGACGAAGGCGAGGGGCGATATGAAGAATTACTTAGTCAAAACTACCAACAGCCCACCGGAGGTGTATTAAATGAGACACGCAAAAAACGAAATTGTCCAAGACGCCTAGCTGAATAGTTCAGTAGGTAGAGAGTAAGACATAGAATCGAAAGGTCCTGGGTTCGAGTCCGGGTAGGACAAAAATTATTTTTCCTTTTCTTTGTTTCTTCCCTTTTTCGCACCTGTGACATTAAAGCTTAAAAATTAAAAAGAAATAAAAAAAAGGAAAAAAGAAAATACAATTTTATCTATTGGCAAATGCAAGAATCACAAAATGCAATGCTGCATTTAATACTAAAATCGTAAGTTTCTGGTTTAAACTGTCTAGTGAGAAGGCAGACCGCATGTATAGGTTTTTTATAGGTCTTGTTGGAAGCCGAGATATTGATCGTCATTAGAAGAACGGATCAGCGACCGATCCTAACGTCAACATTTATTTCCTGACTGGCTGGTACAGATAATGTGGATAGGATAAGCTGACCGCCTCTAATGACTAAAAAATACGCAAGCGTCCCCGTGGCCGAGCAGTTCAGAGCGCTGTTTCATAATCACTTAATCATCTCACCGTTGTGTCTGGTGTGAGTTCAAGACCCACAATGGCCACATGTGAGACAGACCAAGTTCTGTTTGCGGGTGTGCCAGGCGGTTTTTCTCGGGGTACTCCCGTTTTCGCCCCACCTACTGTTTGGCGCTTTTCATATGAGCTGAAATAATCTTGAAAGGGACGTAAAACTGAATTTTAACAAATACACAAGACACCAAATCAAAAAGTATAGTCACGGTACATGTTCAGATATATGTGTATTACGTATTAGATGTAAAACTACAGTTTCACGTGCTATCTCGTGAGCGAACGATGTTTATTTTGTCGATGTCTCGTTTTGAGTCCATTCGACAGTAGGAAGAGCGATGGGGGCAATACCCTACATGTAGCTACAATATGCCTAGCCACACAACTGTTTTTGTTAATTGTAGACTTTCAACAGTATTTCTGCCATATCGAGTGCGATGGTTACGATGTAGAAAATTAATTTGGCAAGACATAAGCTTTCGTTCTGATCCTCATTTATTCTGTGTGATAGTATGCGTGTTGTTTCACCTGGTTGAATTCAAATAAATAAATTAAAATCAAACTAACACAATTATATTATTTTCAGGAGTTTCTAAAGTGTTTCCGTAGAGGACGCATAGTGTTTCAGTCGCCCCATAGTTTACTTTTGATGTTCGCCATTTTCACATACACGTAGAAGCAATTTTGGACACTACACATTCTGTCAAAGTGCACAAATTATTCATTTGTTTCACAAATAATGGTGTATACAGTCTTCACATTGACACGTGTTTTCTTAAGATTATTGCCTCGTGTATTGTCCCTTTTAACAGAATGGACGCTGGTCTTGTTTGGAAAGAGCTAGTAATTTGTTTTTTATGCCTGTTGTTGAATTGCTTGTGATGTGTTGCACCGCCATGTCTCTCCCGCCTGGTGTCTATGTTAGGATGGAAAATTTAATTGTATAGATTCTTGGTCATTCTATTGTTACTTGATTACAGATAAGGGTCTCATTGTGCTCATTTCTGATCATAATGATACGTTTTTATACAATTTTCGGCCCGTTCAAGATTATTTTAGTTCATATGAGACGGGTAAATCAGTAACAGGAGGAAAAGAGGAGAACCCTGAGAAAACGAACTTGCACACCCACAAGCAGCAGAACTTGGTTTTGTGTCACCCTTGATTGTAAGACTGATCAATTGGGCAGCAACCTAAGGCGAAGAGTTCATTGTCTTGGTGTTGGTAGTTGCCAAAGCGATATTGCTGCGCTGAAGGTTGTTTTAATCCATTTTATCACATGTTGTGTGATGTTGCATCAATCTTTGTTGTAAGGACTTTGATTGTATCGCAAGCATATACGATGGTGCTGACACTGATAGACAATACCCGAATACACATATTCATGTACAGTATACCACGCAGACATTTCACGTGTCCATTTACCGACCTTTTATACAAACGTACCGCCATTCATGATTCTAATATATATACATGTACAGGTCTTTCTGCAAACATGATAGTGACGCGTTGGAACATACTATGATAGAAAGGGTAGACAGGTTACACCGTTATATACCGTTATTAACGATGAAGTAACGGAGACAACCTACGTGGCATTTAACTAGTAGTATAAAAATGCAAGCGATGTTGTCTACCCGTCATAGCTCAAATGGTAGAGGATACGACATACATAATGTTTATTCGGCGTTCAGGAAAGTTATGATGAGGGTTCGAATCCCTGTATTTCATTTAATTTTTTATCATCTTTGTTGCTTTTTTGTAATTTCATTGTTTGTCTGTTTATTTTTGTTTTGGTTGTTTTTGATGTTGTTGTTTTACACCAGTGTTTTTGTTGTTTTTTTTTTTCAAATATGTCAATGTTCTTTTTTTTCATCTTCATATTTTATTTATTTTTCGTACACATTTAAAATTCATTTATCTGTTTTCTGTATTTTTATTCAAATTTCGGTGTCAATGAATAGATGGACAATTCAAACTGTCATGACAGAATGGTTTCTTTTCAAGAGAGTTTAAGATGTTTCATTGGCTGACTCAGTATCTGAATAGTCCGAACACTCTGATGCCGTGTCTGTATCTTCGTCACTAGATGTCACCTGGATAACTATCTTCTCTATTTCCTCTTCGATAGCAACATCCGATTTCCAGTACTTTTCTTCGATGCCGACAACATGTCTACAACATTTCATCCAGTCGTCAGCCGTCACCCTCGCAATTGCATCATGAGTCAGCTGCTACACATCCGCCATCTTGAAAGTCAAATTGTGCCTGGCTACATATCCTTTAATGTTTGCCCAGATCAGTTCGATGGCGTTGAGGTCAGCGTGATATGCTGGGAGCCTGAGGCAGTCATGACCATGTTCTTTAAGAAGAGCGTCGAGGATAAAACTTGGGGCGAGTTTCTGCTGCTTACACAGCTGTAGTAGCTCTGCCTTCAACATAGTAGCTTCAAAATTTATCTGATGTCGTGTCATCCATGCCTGAATTTCTGCAAGAACTTACCGTGTAAGGAGAGTAGACACGGGCATATTTGAAAAGAAAGCAGCAGCATCAGCTTGTCTTCGTCTTCTCATCTTTCTTTCAAAATAACTGATTGGCAAACAAAAAGTAAAAATCAAAACGCAAAATAATGATAATAATAATAATGAATAAATAAATAAAATAAAAAAGATATTCGTTAAGCGGGATTCGAACCTGCGACAGCGACACTTCAGCGAAACATTATATACATGCATTGGGTCTAGCACTATACCACTGCGCTAATGTGATAACGACGAAAATTTAGGTTAAAATAGTTGAGTTAACAACTGTAGCAAAACTGGATTACCTATTAACAACAGTCGGCAATGCCCATTTACCGTTACATTCTCTGACGTCACTATCATGTTTATTGCCGAGACCTGTAACAGGGGAAATTTAATTGTGTTGTGTTTGGCTATTGAAATTTTGTCCTAGGGCCCATCGACAAAACAAAGATCATATCAAGCCGGATCAGTTATCAAACCACATTGCAGCTTGGAAAGCCGAACGCAGTTGGTGTTAAGGGCATGCGTTCTTTTGTCCTTTTTTAACATTTAAAAGTACGATTTCTATCATGATAAAGTTTATACTGAACCTATTAAGCAAGCCTCTATGGTGCAGTGGTTATTTCACGTGCCTTATAAACCAGAGATGGCAGGTTTGATCCGGGTCTTCTTGAGTCTGTCGGATGAGACTATAAACTGAGGTCTCGTTTCCATATGACCTTTGCTGTTGGATTAACGCTCAAATCAACAAACCGATTCAATTTATTATTTATTGAAATTCAGACTGAGTAAGAAGCTTATGTGCTTATATGCTTGCCCGATTCCGGACGCAAAGATGGGTCCGAATGAGTAAGGTTGAGAATGATCAAATGTTGTAGATCTGCCGTCAGCATGTGTAATACATGTGCACTAAAACGGTACCCTATATCATGACGATATCATTACAAAACCTTATCAAGCAAAATACATTTTTTTTTTAAGTTGAAAAAAAAAAAATGAAAATTTTTAATTCAACAGTTTTGATATTTTCTTATTTGTTCAAAACATAGATTGTGGACACAAGATAGAACGAATACTCACAATCTATGTTTTCAGAAGCATAGACAACCTAAGTTGACCTTGTCTTATAATAGGTTAATGTAATCCCTGGGTCATATATAGACTTTGTAGATGCTTCATGCCAAGTTTCAAAATCATAGCCTTTTGGTTCTGAAGAAGAACAATTTTAAAGGTTTTTCAATTTATAGCCATGGCGGCCATTTTGGTCAAGTTACCTTGACCATTAATACAAACTTTCGTTCCCCTTCCACGAAGTTTGGCTTTGATCGGCCATGCGGTTGCAGAGAAGATGTTTAAATATTATAGTCATATACATGTATATATCCCCCCAGGCAGGAGCTGACAACCACCCGGGTCTTGATGTTTTCATAAAAATAAATCTGCCCATTTGTATTATCATAGCAAGTTTCCACCCATTTAACTACATTTAACTAATTTCCCCATTTAAATGCATGGGCGACCTACATGTAAGTTGATCTTACCGTAAAATAGGTCAAGGTCATCCCAGCGAAATGATTTATACAAACTTTGTAGTGCTTTTAATATTGTTTGATGCTTCATGCCAAGTTACAAAATCATAGGCCTTCTGGTTCTGGAGAAGAAACATTTTAACGGTTTTTGCTATTTATAGCCAAGGCGGCCATCTTGGTCATGTGACCTGGTCCATTTATGCAAATTTCGTTCCCCCTTCCTAAGAATGCTCCGCAAACAGTTTTAACTTTGATTGGCCAAGCTGTTTCAGAGAAGAAGATCATGGTAATTGTTGACAGACGACGACGGACGGACGACGGGGCATGGCCATCCTATAAGCTCACCGGGCTCATGTGAGCTAAAACTAGATATACCCCTGCATACTCAAGTTTTGCTTTATAAAAGCGTTGTGGGGTAAACATGTCACGGACATGTTATCCTGATGAGGATAACAGACCATGCTCGATATTACTTAAAATGTGTCAAAACGTTGTAAGGCGTAGAATAAAAAAAACTGCACATAAAACTAAAGATCAACTAAATGTTTCAAATCGTAAATCTTGCCATGTTTACATGTAAAAGGAATTCTGTGTGTTCACGAAAAACATGTGAAATGTAGCTAAACAGAACCAATGTACATATATACATGCACCAGTATGTTGAAAGTCATATGGCGATAACAAATAGTTGATAGTTGTTTTCCCACCAACAGTTATCGTCATATGCAGACGGGATCTCGGTTTATAGTGTCACCATAAAGCCATGGGCAGCTCAGAATTGAACAAGCGATCCCTAGTTATACACACGAGTGTCAAAAAATAATATTCTGCACTGGAAGCTGTTTTATTCGCGCCAAGCATTTGTAAGGCCGACTCGCGTTGAACGCGTAATGTATCTTTAATGGCAATCATGACAGTTGATGATGCGATTTTGTAAACATGTCGTGTCAAAGGCCACTTCTGGTTCATTGTTCAATTAGAATCAGAGACAACAATAATCAATGTTACCATTGCATATGATAACATTGTTTACGATTTATATGTTTAATTGCTGTCTGGATTTCTTTATTTTTGCATTTTACTAATGCATATAGGTTTTAAGTTTTTATTTATTTTATTTTGTTTTTTTGTTTTGTCCCAGTCAACATTTTTTCAGTCATGTCGGGACGGAGCCAACGCTTCCTGGGTTTAACCAGTTAGTAAGGAGTTAATGTGTCTTGCTCAAGGACACAACACGGCTGGCGCCTGTGGAGATCGAACCCAGGACCTCTCAGGAGTCAGACGCCCTACCACTACGCCACCGCGCTCCCTAATAATTTTGTACCAGTCTTATATCAACTACATGTACGTATTTATTCTCGACATGTGATTTTACGAAGCGACTGACTGAACCACTGCGACATGAAGTCATCTACGGAACTTGCGTGCGTGTGTGTGTGTGTGTGTGTGTGTGTGTGTGTGTGTGTGTGTGCTCGCATAAAGAATATTGTCGTCCTGTTTTAGGGTAAGCAAGATACGTTATGAAAAAAACGAACTGTATGTTTCTCAGTCTATAAACATTCATTTTCTTGAAAATGATACTGTTTTAGTTTGAAGTATAATTATACTCGTATTATTTGAATTCACCCAGATAAACATCACGCATAGTTCAAGAGAATAAAGGAGGATCAGAAAGAAAGCCTTTGACTTGGAAAAAACATCCCAAAAATCGTAATTATCGCATTCAAAATGCTGAAATACTGTGGAAGGTCTACAAAACCTCAACTTATTTCTATGTCTATGCAAAATGTAGCTAGGATATCGCACTTATGACCTGCAGATGATTGTCTAATGGACTCAAAACGAAACATCAACCGTATAAATAACATCAAGATTTCGAGTATCTGTTTGAAGTACATGTATAAACATGCCAAAATAAATTATGTTCTCTCACGAGACAGCACGTGGAACTGTAGGTCTTACACCTAATAAATATACATATATCTTTACATGTACACTATACAGTGTACTGTTTGAGTTAGTGCCTACGTCCGCGGAAAACATTTTTAAGTCGTTCAGGGTGGCTATCCTTATCCTAGCCACATTATGCCTGTACAAGCCTTCAGTATATTCATATTTTCATGTCTCCCAGAAAGAAATATTGACGCGAGGATAGATCAACTCTTATACCAAAAATACGATCGAGCTCCCAATACAAGAGAAAACATACATGTGGGCTGCCGTCTCAAACTTCAATTCCTTTACGATTTAAGAATTTAATGTAGTAGGGCATTTCATGATTCTTGCATTTGCCAAAAATATAATCAGCTGATAATATATGTTTTATTTCCAAAGCTTTTTTGTCACAAGAGAGACAAATAAAGAAAAGAAAAAAGTGATGCGTCCGGGACTCGAACCCAGCACCTTTCGCTTTCAATTCCAAGCACGCTAGCTACTGAGCTACAGAGCTAGACGTCCTACGCTATAGCATTTGTTGCATGTCTTATTTAATTCGTCTTCGTCGGGCTATTGGTAGTTTTGACTAAGAAATTCTTCATATCGTCCCTCGTCTTCGTCTCAAATGTGCCCTCACGAGTCGTTCCCCATCACACGGAAAGTCATAACCGCAAGCGCCAGCAGCAGTTACGTTCAAAAGTGAAAAATGTCTAATACCCGGTCGTAGCATTTTACCCAAAATATACTTACTTTGTCACACAAATAAATACTGAAGTTTTAGAAATATGAAATCTGATACATATATAATGACATATTTGCTTGTTTGTACTGAATGTTATCTTGTTATATGAGCATGTGAATATATGGCCTAATAACAATTTATTTGGAATCGGAATTGGAAGAAATAAAATTGAACCGTTTTGGAAATGGAACTCCATAGAATGGCTAAACATATTTTAGTCGTGTTTGTTGCTAGCGTGTTTGTTACTGCCTCAGTCGTACAAACAACGACGACGACGTCCGCTATGCCAAACCAATGTGAAGAAGGATGGATATCTTTCGACAGCCATTGCTATCTGATTGTCCAGGAATTAAAACCTTGGGATAACTCCTCAAGTTATTGTGAGAGAAACGAAAGTTATCTCACAGAGATAGACACTGACGCTGAGCTTAATTTCTTACGGGATGAAGTATCATCTGTTTTAGACAGCCCCATGTTCTGGGTCGGGGCGGCGTTATCCAGAACCTGCGAGGACACGTTAAGATATAGGCGTACGGGTGAGCTGGTGCCTAGTAAATACTGGGCAGAGGGACAACCTTATGTCTCGGAAGACCAATTTTGTGTCGGTATGATGCTGCGTGAGGAGGATTTTGGAATGCATTGTACAGACTGTTGCGATATGATGTATTTTGTATGTGAAAAAAAACGATGATTAAAACACAATAAGCACATTGAGACAGACAACATTTACACTTTTATTCTAAGACCATTATCTGGAATAAATATTTCTGCAGCGAAATTTCCGTGTTATTCCCAAAAGTCTTAAAAAGTGCCAATAAATTTTGAAACTCGGCTAACAAATAAAAAAAATATGCCAGAAAATAATTTTGTATAGGGCTTTTCCATTGTGAAATGTCAGCAATGGAAGTAACTGTTTTCCCGAAAAAAATGAATTATTTTTTCATTTAAAATGTACCAAAATAACATTCTAAAATATACTTTGCTGAGTGACATACTCTTAAGATTATTGCAAAGCCTTGTTAGATTTTCAATATCAATGTGTTTGGATTACATCCCTTGCGCATGCAAAGTGCCTATTCAAAATACATTTGAAGAAAGTCAATTTTATGAGTCAACCAATTTTCAAACTGTTTGCGGCACGTTTTAAGACTTATGGGTTGCAAGGTGTTTCTGAAAAGTGAGATTTTGAAACAAGCAGTTTCTGGAAGATGGTGTATACATCGTAATGTAACAATAACTTGTCAATTATTATCGTCCGCGTGGCATTTCGTCTTTGTGTAATGAAATTTTAGAAATTTTAGAGGTTAATCTATCATTATGGAATTTTCAGATGAATGTCATTTAATTTGTTGAGACTTTCATCCAAAACGTTCATTGATTATTACGGAACCCGATAGGGGAGGGACATTTTACTTTTACAGTGTTAGGGATAAATTTCAACACTTGCAAGTCCCGAAAAACTTATACATACACGATACAACATCGTGACTAGCAATTTTGTTTAACGTCGGCTTTGAGTAACAAATAATATCAGCTCGTAGAACTATTTTCCCAAAAAACATAAGTAGAATTCATCATGAAAACATGCACTTGATATGTACGAGGTGCGATCAGAAAGTTCTAAGCCTGATACACTTCAAAGCATTCCATAAGTCTTAGACAAAATCCTTGTTCAGTCTGTCATTTTATTTAATTGAAAGTCATCTGGAGAGTAAGAAGCATTTGGTCACGATTGATTGCTTTTGTACGTCAGTATTGAGAGAGGACAGTGCGTCAAACTTGCAAAATGGAGAAAGTTGAAGTGAGAACGGTGATAAAATATCTTTGTACGAAGGGAATGACTTCCAAGGAAATTCACGAAGGCTTCATGAAAACACTTGGAAATGAGTCTCCTTCTCATAGCACGGTGACAAAATGGGCTGCAGAATTTAAGCGTGGGAGAGAGAGCATCGAGGATGCTGAAAGGTCTGGTCGCCATCACTGATGAAAATATTGAGCTAGTTCACAACCTGGTTATGTGTAACAGGAGGCGAGACTTGCGACGTACAGCCAGCGAAGTGGGCATAAGTTTTGGGGTATGTTGGGTATGTCCAAGGTCTCGGCAAGATGGGTACCAAGAATGTTGACTGATGACCAAAAAACGATCTCGGCTCGATATTTCTAGGTATCTCCTGTCTCGCTTTGAAGATGATTCCGGTGATTTTATCAACCGAGATGTAACCCAAGATAAGACATGGGTTCATCACTTTGACCCAGAGTCGAATAGGCAAAGCATGCAATGGAAGCATTCTGGCACACACCCTCCAAAACAGTATAAGATAGTTTCTTCGGCAGAGAAGGTGATAGCCTCAGTCTTTAGGGATAGTCATTGACTATCTTGAACAAGGTCAAAGGATAAATGGTACATATTATGCAGCAGAATTGAGGCGCTTGCGCCAGAAAATTGCAAGAAATGGAAGTGGAAAATTGACTCGAGGTGTTCTGCTCTTGCAGGACAATGCGCCTGCTTACACGCCGAAAGTTGTCATGACTGCTGCGACTAAAGGCGGATTCGAAGTCCTTCCTCACCCCCCATATTCTCCTGATATGGCCCCTTCTGACTTCTATATGTTCCCAAAATTGAAATCCAACCTTCGAGCAATGAAGGCGTCATAGCGGCAGTGAACGAGTATTTGGAGGACCAGGAAATGGACTTCTATTTGGAAGGGATAAGCAAGCTCGAACAGAGATGGACTAAGTGCATTGCCTTGAAGGGGGATTATATTGAAAAGCAATCGCCAGATTTTCATTCCCTGGTAAATACAAACACTTGAGGCTTAGAACTTTCTTACACCTCGAATACCCCCTTAATCCCCACGTTTATATAAAAAACTGGGATTTGCAAGGACAAACCTAATTTTCTTATTTTTTATCCAAGATATACATTGTTGGTACTCGTGAGAACAGCTTCCGCTTTTAACGTGTACCCACAATGTATGTTTTGAGCTGAAATTTTAAAAATATCGAAATGTTTCCAATGAAAATTTTCAATTTTTACAACTAGGGAAACATCTGTATATAACATAGGCGCGTTTTTGTAATGAAAAATATAACAAGGTGTACTTATTACGAATAGACGTACAGTATAAACATTATCGTAACATAACACTTACATTGTAGTTGCAAAGTTGTCATAAGAATTGTTTTAATTTTCGAGTATTATCCTTTTTCCCACCTGTTGCTTTTTTCTGCGGTTAGGTGTATATTTGGGAATAACAAATTAGTATCGTTTCTAATGCAGAAACAAATAGTCAAGGGAGACACATTGTAAAAAAACCTCCTAAATGGCTAGGAGATAGACATACACTCATTTTATGATGGGTGCCAATTCCGATCAAAGTGTTTCCGAGAGCATAACCATTTAAACCCACGTATATAACGAAAATTAATCTCACCAGATACGCACAATGCGTACCTCTTGATATTATGCGTATCGACAACAGTTGAATTTCAGCGTTATGCGTCCCGTACAGAGTACTTTACCACCAACATACAGTTCCTTTCACTCGAGTTTGCCGTTTGAGCATTTGCATCACACAAGAAGACCATGTGCTCTGAAGATCTGAGTTTCGTTTCATGTTGTTAAATAAGACATCTTGATTGATTTATCTGCTGATTTGAGTGACAGTTTCAAACTAAATGAACATTAAAATGGCAAACTCAAGTGAAATTTTTATCTTACTATGTGGAATTTTGGCCATGTAGATATCGATAGGTAACTGCTAAAATTGATAAAATTGTGCTTTTTATTGTCCCTATCCTATTACAAATGTGTGTTCTTAATATGCATTGTATATGTTGCGCAAAGAATTTTGAAATAAAAATGTGCTTTAACCAAACAATTACAATGTTTTTATCAGAAGAGATGACACCATTACCTAAAGATAAAAGCTGAATAGATTTTAAGAACATTTGGCACCTGGACACTACTTCAATTCTAAAATAGAATAAAATGTTACCTGGTTTACACACAAACTTAAACGCACAAACGGCAAACTCGAGTGAAAGGGGCTGTATATATTTTGCTGAAACAATTTAGTTTCAGAATAAAGTGGCATCATTTTCTTTTTAACTAATATAAGCCTGGCGTCCTTTTTACGGGACATAGGCAAACAGAATAGCTCCAAATGTGACGCCGCAAAACGCGGTGTCCTATCTGGGGCTATTCTGTTTGCACAGAAAAATTTCATCGAAAAATCACTCCTAACACCCCTAAAATGAAAGTGGACTCACACAACTGATAACGATGGGAGAATCCATTTGTCAAATATGGGTTAAACTCCAAATGGCGAAAGCTCGTATTAATCGTGTTTGTTATTTGTCTGTTTGTTGCCTCCTTACCAGAGACAACGCCGACTTCTTATGGTCCACAACAATCTGAGGCTCCGTCACAAATTCTGTATTCCTCGACAACCAGATAAATAGATTCCATCATGATTGTTCATTGGAGATAGGAAAATCCCACCCCGAGGGTCTACCGTTGCAGTGGGAAACGAGGCTCGCCGAGTTTTTCACTGGAACGGTGGACCCGAGGGTTGGGATTTTCCTTTCTACACTGACCACCAGTGATGGATTATTTTATCCTTTTACCGGTAACGTCACCTGGTACCGTGCTTTACCACTAGTGATGTTGTGTTTATTGTAAAAAATATTGTCAAATGTGAATAAATCGTTGTCACCGTCGATAGAAATATAGTTTTGATTTGTTTCTTATCTTAAAACGAGCTTGAATCAAGAATATTCGCTGTGGATTCACGCCAGTTTTGTCTGGTTTTGTTGAACACCATTGCTGAAAACAGTTCCTTTGGCTAGATACGAACGAATTAAGCCTCGTGTTTTCTTATCTTTTATTGAAAACGTGACAGCGACGTAAGATAGATTTTGCTACTTGACAGAAAAGAACTGAAAATCAGGGAACAAATCGATCTTATGTAAGAAAGCAATGTTAATCTTAGGATGTCCGTCCAACATCACATATATAAAACGCCACCACCAAAGATAAATTATGTGATGTTGGACCTCCTACGATGGACATTGCTACCTGGTTGTCGAGGAATACAGGGTTTGGGACGAAGCCTCGGATTATTGTTGGACCAACGGAAGTTAACTAATAGAGATAAATTGTGAAACAGAGCGTGACTTTGTTACGGATACGATTACATTGTCTAAATACGACGGGAGAACCTACTGGATTGGTGCGACGTACAGATAAAATATAAAGGTTTGATCCTTTGGAAGCAGTAAAAAACATTCAAAGGGAGCTAGTGTGGACTATATTGCGCAATTTCGGGTAATGAACCCTCATCAGTAGTCCTTTTTAAACCGGCAACGAACGCCAGGCTATTGTGCTGCAATTTCGAGAATTTACACAAAGAGTCTAAATCAAAGACGTGTTCCTAAACTGGGTCAAATATTTTTAAACATTGCTTAGAAGTATGTTTCTAAACGTGAGTATTTGAACACCCTGAATAACTGATCTCAAAGGACCGAAATAAAAAATATAATCTGCACTATGGATGATGTACGAGGAGACTTTTTACGGCCGCCACACGGCACAAAACCAGCTGCAGTAATAGCAAATAAAATATAAAGGTTTGATCCTTTGGAAGCAGTAAAAACATTCAAACGGACATAGTGTGGACTATATTACGAAATTTCGGGTAATGAACCCTCATCAGTAGTCCTTTTTAAACCGGCAACGAACGCCAGACTATTGTGCTGCAATTTCGAGAATTTACACGAAGAGTCTAAATCAAAGACATATTCCTAAATTGGGTCACATATTTTTAAACATTGCTTAGAAGTGTGTTTCTAAACGTGAGTATTTTGAACACTGAATATCTTTACTGATCTCAAAGGACCGAAATAAAAATATAACCTGCACTATGAATGATGTTCGGGGAGACTTTTTACGGCCGCCACACGGCACAACACCAGCTGCAGTAGTAGCAAATAAAATATAAAGGTTTGATCGTTTGGAAGCAGCAAAAACATTCAAAGTAATTAAACACTTATCAAAATTCTGATAACTCCAAGACTTCTCAAGAAATAATGTTAGCAGAATTTTGATAGTGCGAAGCTTGATTCGTTACAAAACGAGCTATCGAAATTATGATAAGGACCACAGCAAAGTGGTGGTACATAAAAAGTAGTTTGATAAGGGTGCTTATCCTTAGCCTGCTTCAAATTGAGGCACTGGAAAACCTCAATTGAAATCGGATGCTGTTTAGATTGGTTATGATCTGCTATTGTGGTCTGCCCCTGGAAATATGTACCTGAGCTACTTAATTTATAATATCCGCGTTGTTGGCAATGTCTCACAGTCAAATGCCATGTTCTAACCAATAGGATAGTTGACGTCAAATGTAGAGCGTCTTGTATAAATTTATAACAAATATGAATTGCAATGTTAAGCAAAATTTAATTCTCATACAAAAACATACAATCCACTATATATCATAGTACAAGTCTTATTTCCCAGAACTACTACCAAAGCCATTCATAGCATTGGGGTCAAAGCTACCTCCGAAACCTCCACTGCTGGATCCTGATCCTGATGAAGATGATCCAGATCCCGATGCTGATCCAAAACCACTCCCTCCAAATCCACCGCTGCCCGAACTGGACCCAAATCCGCTCCCACCAAAACCGCCACTACTTGATCCAGAAGAGGATCCGGTCCCTGAACTGGAACCAAATCCTGACCCTCCGAATCCACCACTGCCTGAGCTGGACCCAAAGCCTGACCCATCAAATCCTCCGCTGCTGCTTGATCCAGATCCGCTGCCTCCAAAGCCACCAGAAGTATCGAAACCACCACTGCTTGATCCAGTAGAAGACCCAGTCCCCGAACTAGATCCAAATCCACTTCCTCCAAATCCTCCGCTTCCTGAGCTAGACCCAAACCCGCTGCCTCCGAAGCCACCTGAAGTATCAATAAAAGATTAAATCAGATACTTACAGTAACATCTTAATAAGACAGATAAGTCAATTTCAATAGGAATTCTTATATAAGTTCCTCTGATCTCCAAGGGTCAATAGGAAAATAATTTATTCTGTACTTACCGCTGCTTGATCCGCCGCTCGATCCTGAACTTGATCCAAATCCGCTCCCTCCGAATCCTCCAGAAGTATCGAACCCGCCACTGCTTGACCCAGACCCGGATCCAGTACCGCCGAATCCCCCTGACCCTCCAAAACCACCAGTGCCGGTCCCCGAACTGAAGCCGTTTATAGCATTAGGATCGAAGCTGCCAGAGCTACTAGAGCTCGACGAACTACTACTGAAATTACAGATAAAATGAGGAAACTAATACATACACAGTGCAACTAAATGACTTTGTGGACAGCAACATCGTTCAGCATTACGAAGTATACGAATAAGCTACAACTGCCGCTATTTTGGCACCAATCGGATGCACAGTGGTCATGGAGCGAGCTGCGGTGTGCCAGGTGTTTTTCTCGGGGTTCTCCCGTTTTCGCCCCACCTACTGATTGGCCCGTCTCATGTGAGCTGAAATAATTTTGAAAGGGACGTAAAACTGAATAAAAAAAGAAAAAAAAACCGGAGCGAGCTGCATGAAGAACTAAAACTGTTGGATTCGATACAAATACGCGTAAGAACTCAATATGACATTTAGAATACTAGTTATTTTTCATCTAAACCCCAAACGTTTTTATGTGTAAGGACAACAATTAATTATGTATATTTAATTTTCATTTTTAATTATGTATATTAATTTTCATCTAAACCCCAAACGTTTTTATGTGTAAGGACAACAATTAATTATGGTACATTTATAAAATACGAATTTAAATTTGAAAATGAGACTTTAGAATGCGTAAAACATTATAGATACCTTGGGGTTTATTTCTCATGTAGTGGTATATTTACTTTTGCTCAAGAGGATATTTATAAGAAAGCTTCAAAGGCATTATTTAAGTTGACAAAACTTGTTTCTTCATCAGAGCCAAGTATAAAAACAAGTCTACATCTGTTTGATCATCTGATTAAACCCATCGTTTTGTATGGAGTCGATCGAAATCTGGGGAATGTTTAAAACAAATAGCTCTGCGTGTCAGAAAGATGATAATTTCACCTTCCAAAACATTTATAAGAATGATATAGCAGACAAAGCTCACATTAGATATCTAAAATATATACTGAGTGTAAATAAATACTCCTCGAACTTTGCAGTACTGTCGGAAACAGGTCGTTATCCAATGTTCTTTTCGATAATCATATCAATTATAAAATATTTATACCGACTAGAAAATAGTGAAAATGGGCTCCTTCACGAAGCATTCCAGCTGAATAAATCTCTGCATTACAAGAGTGTCACAACATGGTTTAGTTCTGCTCTGTTTATCTTAAAATTATTAAACATTGAAGTCAGTCGTGTCAGTTCTCTCACAGAAATGGAACTAATAAGAATTGTTAAATCTAGATTAATTAATAAATTTGAGAAATATTGGCTAACTGAAAGAGAAAAATTATCATCTGGCAAATTATTACATATTTTAAACTAAAGAACACTTTTCATCAGGAAAAATATTTATCGATAAAGGAATTTAAGCTGAGAAAAGCCATGTGTCGTTACAGAATTAGTGCTCATGATTTGAGAATAGAATCGGGTCGTTATTCAAAAACTTACATTGACAGAACCGACAGAATATGTACAAGGTGTGACTTGCAAGAGGTTGAAGACGAATTTCACTTTTTGATGAATTGTTCCTTGTATAATGATGAAAGGGAAAATTTGTTTAATAAAATAAATTGTTTAAATAATAATTTCAAATTGTTAAGTATAACTGATAGAGGATTATGGTTATTAACACAAGAAGATTTAAATATTTTGGAACACCTGGCAAGTTTTATAGAAAATTGTTTTTCAAAACGAAGAAATGCCCTAAAAAGTACATCTAATGCAGTGTAAAAGTATATACATACTATTCGCTTTGAATATATAATATACCTTATTTATGAGCCCTCCGACATTCACTAGTTGTTATGACGCTTTTTAAATCTCTTGATATACAACATGCTATTTTACGTATTGTGTACATACATTTTATTTGTTTCTTTCCTTTTTCTTTTTTTTTTCAAATCAATCAAATCACTTTATATTTGTTTGTAATAATTTGTTTGTGTGTAAATAACTACCCGAAAGGGTCCATGATTGGATAATAAAATATATTCTATTCTATTCTATTCTATTCTATTCTATTCTATTCTATTCTATTCTATTCTATTGTATAAAGTATATATTTTTCAGATTGTAAGTTGTTTGTGTGTTTAATGAGCGCATGCGAAGCAAAAGCGGGTGTACTTTGAAGAAGAACTACCACTAGAACTGCTGCCACTGAAAATGTATCAAACCATTAACCAAAGACATGCATGATAGCAATTTTGCTAAAACAGCGACATAATCATACTATGACGCAATGTCATGATTTTGGTTATAAAAACGCACATTTGCTTGTAATGCACTTATTTAAAGAAGCTCCCGAGGTTAGCGCAACTAAAATGCGTAAGTAGAGAGGGAAACGACGCCTGTCTAAATATGCAAGTATTTTAGACGCTTACTGTGGACGTTAAGAACAAGTAAATCAAAACAAAGACATTTAATAATTATTATATTTATCTTACTCTTAATTTCATGTAGACGGCCATTAGAGAATGGTAAATCAACTAAGCCCATATAGTCCGGTCCGTGTAAATGGTAAGGTGTCTTCGTTTATGTGCTCGATTTCCTCGTCCAACCAGTTCATTCAATAATTGTCAGTTGCCTTTGAGTAAATGTTAACTGGGCAAGGTTTGTCCACATTGTAAACGTTGATTAGAATTAAGTGATAGTGATTTCAACAGTGTAAACAAATAGTAACAAAAAAAGCAATAGCGGGATTACCTTGAAGAAGAAGAACTGCTGCTAGAACTGCTGCTACTGAAAAGGAACTGGAGAATTTACCACAGACAAGCAAAACTGCAAAACGAACAAAAGCCGGAAACCACTGAATAATAAGTTTGATCTTATCGGTAAACGTAACGTCCGCGAGAGGTCAAACAATGCAGAATCAGTTACTAAGGCAAAATAAAGCAATCAGGCCTAAAGCGCAACCAAGCATAAGCGATAGCTCTCCATAGAAGCGATTATGTGCGCATCGGACAAATGGAATGATATATAATGGCATTGACACTATTTAGACCACGTTACTCTAAGTAAATATCGAAATGCGAAACAATTTCTTCCTCTTGGTGACTAACAATATCGTGTTAAAAGGTCTTTTATTAGATTCACCTTCCAGAAGCACTTCCAAATCCGCTGCCACCAAATCCTGAACCTCCGAAACCACCACTGCTACCAGAACCACTCGAGGAACCACTGCTAACAGAAAGTGAAAGATTCCTTACCCTTGCTTACGTTTTACTTTTGTTCGTTCAGTCGTAGGTATGTAAGCGTCTCAATCATGCCACAGCCTGAATAACACGAGTACATGTATATAGCCCAATATGACTTCAACTAACAATGGACTTACTGATGACGTTAACCGAGAAAACAAAAATACAGCAATGATTTGACTCATCATAAGGGTAAATTTACCTTCCAGAAGAGCTACCAAATCCGCTGCCACCAAATCCAGAACCTCCGAAACCGCCACTGCTCGAACCACTGGAGGAGCCACTGGTGTCAAAAAAGAGAAAATAATTTGGTTGGTACGGTAGAATGCTCGTTTAATTGGGCCGGTCATTCTGGATGGGTGTTCTACTATGCAATAATATTCTGGATATACAATCCAAGTTATGAGCCAAAATGGCAAAATTAATGTACCTTAATAAAGTATCGCTGAAAAATCAGAACAGATACCTAATAATTTATACAGTTAATGGCGTTGAGTGTGCATTAGCTGCTAGTATCATGGTGGGATGGTATAAATGAAAAGACTTCCAGTAATAATGTTTGATTGGTTTCTTAATTGCAGTATAATGAAACTTATAGTAAAACCAATTTACCTTCCAGAGGCACTTCCGAAACCACTGCCGCCGAATCCGGAACCTCCGAAACCGCCACTGCTTGAGCCACTGGAAGATCCACTGCTGACATATGAAAAATAACAATTAGCTAAATTATGGATCGGATTGTTTCAAACAACATAGCATAAATTCGTGGTTGCCAAAGTGTGGATCGGTAACTGACAAATACGAACAATCAAACGAGGACTTTATCTATGTTATCCGAATATGCTCTGAACGCGGCATCAAAATGAGAGTGATTAGTATTTTTATCGTTTATCTTTTAAAAGACAACATTGGAGACGACATTGCTTGTCAAAATATCATTATCGTAAGATCATTTATTAAAAGCTGTTGATTATAAATGATTCAGAAATGACCTTCCAGAAGCACTGCCAAACCCACTGCCACCAAATCCAGAACCTCCGAATCCACCACTGCTAGAACCACTGGAGGAGCCACTGGTACATGGGAAAAAGAATTAATTAATGTTTTCGGAGGGCCCAAAGGAAGATTGGTTCTGTCAATTGGGTCACACTCGTAAAATGAAGAACTCACTCACTCACTTACTCACTCACTCACTGATGTTCCAAACATGTACAAGACAAAGAAGACGAAGCAAGTTTGAAACATGAATGTGCCTTGATACATAACGTTTGCAACTATAAAATATTTTGGGACTTTTAGCAGATAATATTTTAAACGAATACAATAAATGTAAATGCTTTAGAGAAATAGTTATAAGCTGCAGTTTAATGTCAGCCACATGCAATTTGATGCCATCTGATTAGCTTCGTTGTTTGTTCTAAAAGGGGAGATGCCCTACCTTCCAGCTGCGCTACCGAAGCCCGATCCACCAAACCCACCAGATGTATCAAAACCACCACTGGACGATCCACTGAAATGATAAAACTAACATAAGTTAATGTTGACATCCACTAAGCAAGTTGTGTCGAATGTTTAAATTCTTAATACAAGACAAAAGCATGAACAAACATTCAATATAGATTTCAGTGCCTGCAATTTTAATTTGGCGAACGTGCTGTTATATGAAAATGGTTCACACCACTGACTCGTAAGGGGTACCGTTGTTCAAATGATCATAATAATAGTATTTATATAAGTCTTCACTTAAAAAGGTAAAGGTAGGCAATGATCAGGAAATGACGCAATCAGAAAGAAATTCCCACTCCAAAAACCAAGGTGAGAAAAGAACTAAATTAACACTTAGTCTGTTTCTGTCTCACGAACTTCGAGGTTAAACACGATAAATGCCTAGACTTTCTACTCCAACATTTTAGAAAAGTGCCTTGAAAAATATATGAAAACACAACTGCGTTACAATCGAGGACAAGCCAAATGACCGTAAAATATCCGCATACATCTTATGGAAGGTTACCCACCTGCCTGATGAACTACCAAATCCTGATCCACCAAATCCGCCACTGGATGAAACACCGGGAAAACAAAAATATGAGTAAAATGTTGTATGAAAAGGTTATTTTGTTTTTTGTTAAGAAGCCATATGAATGCCATTAATAGTATGCATATCTTTTTTTCTGTTTTGATTAACTTGATGTACTCATTATTCCGTTTAAAACACATTATATGGCTGGAAATGGATTAGTTTTGCCTTGTTCTGCTGTTGCTTAGCAGCCATGAATGTTCCAAATAAGAAAATTGATATCAATGATATATTTGCTCTTATGGGCCATTGGTGCTATCATGAATTGGTGCTAGTCATGAATTGGTGCTATCATGAATGCAGCTATCCTCAACATTTTGCTACCCTACCCCCTGACAAAAATGAGTAAAAATTGTGTTTTTCGCGTCCAGGGGTCATATTCAAATTAGCATTGCGTAAAATCTAGCCATGATAAAAGCACACAATCTTCCGATTGAACGTGCTGTATTTGTGTCTACATGTAGCATTATACCGAGTCTAATTTTAATTTCCGAGATATGGATCACTTGTCACTGAATCTCGAATGACCCACGTACATGTACATAAAACTATGAATAGAAAAAGCAATTCAGACATTTTATTGACAAACATTACCTTCCGGACGATGAGCCAAACCCGGAACCACCAAAGCCTCCCGAGGTATCGAACCCTCCCGGACGACGATGATCCACTAGAACTGCTACTGGAGCTAGAGGAGGAACTCCCGAAGTTCATAGCATTGGGATCAAACGTCCCCGAACCTGGTGAAAATAAATGTAATATGAGCTGCTGCATGGGAAAACCAACAATTTGTATTGGCGAAAACAAAGCCGCAGATCAGCTGTGCAGTAAGTTAAGTTAAGATAAGTTAATTATATGATTTCAAGTTTCAAAAATATTATTGAAAATATAATCACTTAAAGAAAATTTCTGTGTGACCTTTGATATAAATCCCTCTATAAGCGGACTTTAAAAGTGTGGGACAGGTTTCTTGTCTTTTCTTCGAGATGTGGGGTTGTTGAATTACTTCCTGTCTACTAAGTTTCGTGCCCAGGGTTTGGGTTCTGATATTGTTCCCGTTATTGATTAAAAGATGTCATGTTTCATCATGAAACATTATTGAGCCGCGACGCGAGAAACCCGGTTTTCGGGGCGGCCGACAAGATTCGACACAAACCTGTCTGTGTAGGGCCACAAAAGAAGGCTACAAGTTTGACAAGAAGAGGAACTGTACTATCCGTGTAGCGAAAACAAAGGCGCTGACACTGCACAGCTGATCTGCGGCTTTGTTTTCGCATATGCAAAAATGCGGATTTCGTGTACGGTTAGTTTCAAAATGGGGAGAGAAATCTTACTTTGTCCGAAAACTGCTCCGATCAGCAAGAATACCAGACCAATCTCCGTTTTCATGATTGCCTATCACAGTGTCTCTCTTTGGCAATTAGAAAGTATTCTAGTGCCCCAATGCGGCCAACTCACAACTGACCTCAATAGATAGTGAAGTTAGCTTCGACAGTCACATAATTTCTGACCTAAACTTTCAGGTCATCAAATATAGAATGTCTGCAAGATTAGAAAGTACTTGTCTTGTAGCTATGGTAATTGTTAGCATTCCTGTTGTCAGTTATTTATACACCTTACTTTTGTACATCAGTGAGGGCCATTAGCCTGATACCGGTTAAGGGTGTTTGCCCTATGCACTTATATTGCCCAATGCCACCAAGAGTGGTCGTGAAATTCTTTAACTGGCTCAATACAGTCTTGGATTAATATTTTTCGATACAGTGAATTAAGTGACATTTTGATAAAACCTTCAGAGGCTGATCGAGGATTTCTGGAATTGGGGTTCAAACCCAGTGAGAGGGGAATTCTATATTTTATCTGATTTTTCTGAAATTTCCCCCTGAAATTGAAATGATTTGGCCCAAGAACTTCCTGAACCCCCTCTAAATCCGCCACTGCCCAAGAACTTCCTGAACCCCCTCTAAATCCGCCACTGCCCAAGAACTTCCTGAACCCCCTCTAAATCCGCCACTGCCCAAGAACTTCCTGAACCCCCTCTAAATCCGCCACTGCCCAAGAACTTCCTGAACCCCCTCTAAATCCGCCACTGCCCAAGAACTTCCTGAACCCCCTCTAAATCCGCCACTGCCCAAGAACTTCCTGAACCCCCTCTAAATCCGCCACTGCCCAAGAACTTCCTGAACCCCCTCTAAATCCGCCACTGCCCAAGAACTTCCTGAACCCCCTCTAAATCCGCCACTGCCCAAGAACTTCCTGAACCCCCTCTAAATCCGCCACTGCCCAAGAACTTCCTGAACCCCCTCTAAATCCGCCACTGCCCAAGAACTTCCTGAACCCCCTCTAAATCCGCCACTGCCCAAGAACTTCCTGAACCCCCTCTAAATCCGCCACTGCCCCGAGTTCCGTCTGTTTGCTTTTCATAATCATCTGCCTGTCCATCAATCTTTTGTCCATTATTCAAGCTGTTGGATTGCTTGTCAATCTGTGTCGGTCTGTTATTCTGTCGGTCCATTTTAACTTTTGGCCTGCATGTCTGTTTGTCAGTCTGGCTGTATGTCCGTCCGTCTTCTTTTCTGTTTGTACATCTGTCTGTCAATCTTCATTCCACATGTCTGGATGTTTGTCTTGTTGTCTCTGACATTCTGTCAGAGAATGGATGTGTGCCGTGGTTTACAATCCGTTCCTCAGCTGATCGACTAAACCTCGATCGTTGTAAGATTGGTGAGCACGAGCGAACCGCAGCAGAAACTTGCAGCACGTGCGCTGCCAAGTGGTACGCGGGCGCTGGCGACCAGCCATGAATAGATTGCTGGCCGACTTGATCAGCGCTGCGGAAGCTGTGTAGGATTAGTGTCCTTATATGAACAATTAATCTAGAGGCTGATGTACCCTAGAATCCAGCCAGGGTAATTTTTGAAGGAGGTTACATCTCCTGCTATAGTTGGTTTGAATGCAATTTTGAATAGTTTTAACCTTCCCATAAATGGTTTAGGTGTGCTGCTCTGGAAATTTTTTGGCAGATAGGTTTACTCACACCATGTTCCGAGGTACCATGGGAAAATACGCAATTCCTTACAAAAGAGACTTTTGCATCATTTAAGGGGTCATTATGCTTTTTTGATGAGTAAAACAATTCATATTTATGCAAATACTTTGAATGTGAATAACCTGACATTTCAAAATGCATTTTAAGGTCATAAAGTGTTATAAACCCTTTATATTGTAGGTTTTTGTCATGCCAAGTTACCCCACCCACTTTCAAGCAATGTGCGTTTTTGAAATTGATCTATAGCTATGCTTTTTAGATACTTTTATTTGAAACATTATCATTTATCGAGATTACACTCTGTCTTATATGCCTATTTGGGTACTTGCATGTACAGCTGACCATTTTGTTCTGTTCATCTGTATATATTTACATTTTTATTGCAATCGCCCTATATGAAAGTATCTTTCTTGATGTTCTTCATTTCCCAATGAAAAACATTAAGTCACGTGATCAAGAGGCCATGCCTATGGGCGGGGCGACATCAAAACCCATTCAGTGACGTTTGTTTACTCTTGTTACCGTGACGTTGGTCACGTATCGCCATGACGTAAGGCGCGAATATTTGACGTTTTGGCTATTCCAAAATTACGTTAAGTCGGAATTAATGTCAAATAACATGAAACTGAACGGTGATATGCGCAATTAAAAATCTGATACTTGATTGATAATATAAAATGTAAATATAAGTATTGAAATTCAGATTTTAGCTTTCACTGGATGATGAAAAACATTAGCTGTTTTAATGTCTCCTAGAAGCCCTTCGGGCTTCACAGACATTTAAACAGCCTAATGTTTTTCATCATCCAGTGAAAGCTAAAATCTGAATTTCAATCCTTAAGTCTGTAGCACGTCATTTGCCAAAATCAGTTCTTTTATGTACAAAACAATTAATATTTTGATCTAGTTATAATGAAACATTTGGAAGGCAAAATCATGAGTACTAAATATTCGTAAACCAAAAAAGGTATTAATCCATGTTAAATACATTATAGGCATGTCCATATCGATGTATTTTAGTGCGGTCTATAAAAATAAGGGGCTATATCTACCAAAGTTATTGTACTTCAGCTTCTCACTGTCCTGAAAGGCAGGAAATGGTGTCGAAAAATTGTTGTAACAATGTAAAGATGACCACTGATCAGATTTATTATCATGTGACTTAGAGTGTCAAGAAAAAGTTATGAAAAAACATACAAACAAATCCAAACACTTAGCAAAATAGTGGAAAAAATAAAGAGGTATACCTACAGAAGTTCTTGTATCTCTGCCGTTGACAGCCCTAAGTAGCTGAAAATGATGTTTTATAATTACTTAAATTTTGTTCTATAGGATGGTATTCAGACAAATAAATCTTACGGCATAAATTATTAATATAATTTTTGATGAATGCATTGAAAATAGAAGAACAATGCAGAAAAATAAAAGGTGTATACATAGCAAAGTTATTGTTTCTTGGCCTTCAATGCTCAAAAAGAGCTGAAAATGGTGTTAATTAATTGCTGAGATAATTATCTTTTGGTATCATAGTGAAATCAGATTAAATAATCATAGGATTTGAAGTTTTTAAACTATTATTGAAATCATAGATAATTAAAGATAAAATGAAAAATAAAAGGGGTATACTTACAAAAAAACTCACTTGTATATTGGCATCTGACATTCCTGAATCGCTGAAAATGGTGTCAAATGATTGCTTTGATTTTGACCTATAGGCTTAATATCATTTACATAAATCATGTGACTCAAAGTGGTAATCATTTTATGAAGGCATAACAGATATGGCAAAAATGTGGAAAAAGTAAAAGGCGAAAATGCACAAAATATCTTGTACCTTGGTCTCTTACGGGCCTGGATAGCTAAAAATGGTGTCAAATGATTGCTTTGGCGTTGTTCTATAAGCTTGTATTTATATATATATAAATCATATGACTCAAAGTGGTGATAATTTTTATGAAGGCATAGATTAATGTGGAAAAAATAAAGGGGTAATGTATACTTACAAATGTTCTTGTTTCAAATAAAAAACATGTACAAAGAGCTGAAAATGAAGTCAAATGATTGCTTAGACAATTATCTATTGGTTTGCAATCAGATAAATTAATCATATGATTTCAAGTTTCAAAATATTATTGAAATCATAAATACTTAAAGAAAAATTAAGGAACGACTAAAGAGGTATACTTACTTAAGTTCTTGTATCTCGGCCTCTGGTGGCCCAAAATGGCTGAAAATGGTGTTAAATGATTGCTTTCACCAAGGCACGTTGGTTGGTTATCAGACATATAAACCATATGATTAAATGTATTAATGATTTTATAAATACGTAAAACATATAAGAAAAAACGCAAATACGATGTCCGAGTATACATACAAACGTCCTTATATCATGGCCTCAGATGGCCATAAAGAGCTGAAAATGGTGTTAAATAATTGCTATGGCAATTATCTTCTGGTATGAAATTGGATGAATTAATAAAATGATTTCAAGTTTTAAAAATATCATTGAAAACATAGATAATTAAAGAAAAATTGAGGAAAAATAAAAGGGGTTTACTTACAAAATATTTTATATTTTGGCCTCTGATGGGCCTGAATAGCTGAAAATTGAGTCAAAGGATTATTCTGCCTTTGTCCTGTAAGTTTGTATTCATATATGTAATTCAAAGTGACTCAAAGCGGTATTAATTTTTCTGAATGCATAGAAGATGGAGGAAATATGCAGAAAAAATAAAGGGATATACTTACAGAAGTTCTTGCTTCTAGACAATCAATGATTATGAAGAGCTGAAAATGGCATCAAATGATTGTTTAGACAATTATCTATTGTATTCAGATAAGTTAATTATATGATTTCAAGTTTCAAAAATATTATTGAAAACATAATCACTTAAAGAAAATTTGAGGAAAAAATGAAGGAGTATACTGACAAAAGTTCTTGTATCTCGGCCTCTGGCGGCCCCAAATAGCTGAAAATGGTGTTGAATTATTGCTTCGACTAAGGCACATTGGCTGGTATTCAGATATATTAACCATATGATTAAATCTTTTAATAGTTTTTATGAATGCATAAAACTTATAGAGAAAATCGCGGAAATATGACAACGGGGTGTGCATAAAAAGTCCATCTATCATGGCCTCAGATGGCCATTAAGAGCTGAAAATGGTGCAAAATGACATCCAAGCCAATTGTCTATTGGTATATGTTCAAATGAATTAATCATGTTATTTCAATTTTTAAAAATATTTATGAAAAAATAAATAATCAGAGAAATTTTGAGGAAAAAATAAAGTGGTATACTTACAAAAAGTACTGCATCTTGGCCTTTTATGTCTTTTTAGAGATATAGATGGCATCATAAGATTGCTTAGACAATGCTCTATTGGCCCATATTCAGATATATAAATGGTGCGACTTTATCTTTCAATAATGTTAAGAAATTAGAATAAGAGCATAATGCAGAACAACTGCACTGTTGCCTGTGATATATAATAGCATAATATGATTTATAGTTTCATTGTAATGGGAGTAATACTTCGGAAAGTTTTAGACAGAGTATCTTCAAAAGTACTTACCTCCAACTTAAGCAAGTTCTATTAACATTAATGTTATATCGAGGTATTTTGTAATGAGGTTGCAGACTAATATTATGAATGATAATGTTCCATCAATATATTTATAATTCATTTCAAAGAAAATATCACAATATTCTGATAAATGCTAAGTGTCATGCTACAATCAACTATATGCAGAGTTTTAAAGTGGGTGGGGCAATCTTGTATGAAATAATGCCATACTTTTAAAAGATCTTGAGATTTTTAGTGTAAAATGTGACTCCACTTTATACTTTTGCTTACAAACAATATACAATGCATTGGAAAGTAACTAATAAATAAGAAAAAGGAGCCAATTTATATACTACATTGCAGCAGACTTTTCATAGGATATATATCTTTTTGTCATAGCACTACCTCCATACATTAATGAATTTGACCATTGTGCCAAAAATATTTCCAGAGCAGCCCACTTGATCCTTCATCAGGAAGGTGAGGACTACTTAAAAAAACATTCAAACCAACTATAGCAGGAGATGTCACCTCAAACTCAAAATATGAGAGATACAGGTTTTTGGGTTCTTGGGTTCTTTGTGCTAAACCGTATTTAAGACCGATACGCTTGATCCTTATATAAAGTGGAATTGGAATATGAGCACCCGCTTGGGAAAAAACAAGAATCTGCATAGGCGAAAACAAAGGCACAGATCAGCTTCCATTCAGAAAAGCTTATCGGTGCATACACGGAGAATACAATTCCTCTGCTTTCTAAATCCAAAATTTCCAGCCTCTACCCATCGTTTGTGACTATACAGCCCGGTTTTGTATCGGAACTGGTCGGAACCCAAATTGTTGGTTTTCTCACGCACAGGCTCATATAGTTTGCTTGTCTGGCGTGGTAAAAGCTGCGCATTATAGAGTTGGTAGCAATGTATTAGAATTCTTTGGAAACAGCAATCTTGAGAATGTTACCTGGTTTGTAAATGATGTATTCTTGACGAATGTACTGGAAACAGGGGCCAACGGAACCGTCGTTTCGGGCAGTAAATCCTATCTCCTATCCACTGTGCAAAACGGGGCTGACATACAGTACAAAATGTACACGACCTGCTTTAGCCAATACAGTCATCATGCAGCAGGCCAATACTCTGAGGTACAAAATGTACACGACCTGCTTTAGCCAATACAGTCATCATACAGCAGGTCAATACTCTGAGGTACAAAATGTACACGACCTGCTTTAGCCAATACAGTCATCATACAGCAGGTCAATACTCTGAGGTACAAAATGTACACGACCTGCTTTAGCCAATACAGTCATCATACAGCAGGTCAATACTCTGAGGTACAAAATGTACACGACCTGCTTTAGCCAATACAGTCATCATGCAGCAGGCCAATACTCTGAGGTACAAAATGTACACGACCTGCTTTAGCCAATACAGTCATCATACAGCAGGTCAATACTCTGAGGTACAAAATGTACACGACCTGCTTTAGCCAATACAGTCATCATGCAGCAGGCCAATACTCTGAGGTACAAAATGTACACGACCTGCTTTAGCCAATACAGTCATCATACAGCAGGTCAATACTCTGAGGTACAAAATGTACACGACCTGCTTTAGCCAATACAGTCATCATACAGCAGGCCAATACTCGGAGGTGGTCAGCGCAATGCATATTCGGTCCGTTAGCGTACATGCCCGATGAAGTTTACTTCCAAATTACCAACATCAAAGCGGTATGTATTGGCATGTGGAGTGTTTGGTGTACTTGTGGTACTCGTGGTACACATTGTGTTATCTAAGTGTGCTACGGGTGCCTTGGACATTTTGCATGTTAATACATGTTGCTTTGATTAACACGTAAAATATTAAGTATACTTGTAGTATATAACAGGAATTTGCTCTACATGTATGTTATATGTACTGTATTGTATACAATCCTGTCATTGGATTTTATACCAATAAATTTATTTGATTATTTGATTTTCCAACTTACCTGGCTTACTGGTGTGTGTGTTTTTTTTTCTCTTGTACGAGGGGTGATCGGAAAGTACGTATAAAAATGCTGTAAAATAAGTTTGCGTCAACCGATTGATATGAAATTTTGTACAACTAAACATTGATCCTTTTGTAATTAAATGTCATTGTCATTTTAAAACATTGACGTCAGGCGTTCATGGACGAGACAGCGTAATGACGTCACTTCACGTGACCCGGCGCACCTGTACCCCTGGGTTGACTTTGTTAGTGTATTTGGGGCGTTTGGGAAAGTTGGTCAACATTTTGTAATGGAAAATTATTTTCTAACATTAATTGACCATTTTTCGAAAACATACGGCATTCTGATGCTTTATCTACTAATACGGTGCAATTGAATTCAACAGGTTAGCGTAAAATATGCAAGAACGTCGATTTCATTTTGTAAACTTAAATTCAATACCCTGTATTCTGGCCGATATTTAACGAAATGATAAAAGACTGGCATAAACTATAACTAGTAGAGACAATGTCAAGAATAGATATGTTTCGAGCTTGCAGTAGGTATATACTTTTAAAAAAAATGACTTCCCAAAAATGCAACATTTTCGAAAATCTTAACAGTTTTGTCTATTTGACACAGTCGGTATTTGCAAGACTCTACAGACAAATCCATTCGATAAGCAACCTCGTACCTTGACAAACAAAAGCCGTGTACATTGCAGTAAATAAGTATTAAACTAGAAATGCGTGTTTGTAAAACACTATGCCCCCAACTGTATGCTTGTCCCTAAACTGGCAGCCTGTATGATTCATTTATTTCATTTGAATGAAGTGAAATTTAATTTCCTAAAGAAGCTGTTCGGTTGCCTATGTTTTTGACCTCGATCCAGAAACAGAATGTAAGCTTTTTGCATACAAGTTAGAAATGGAGTAAAAATTTCAAAATGGAGTTATTTTGTCAAAATTTGATGGAAAGTCCTAAAAAAATTAATCAGGTGATCTTCTTCTCAGCCCCAACCAGTATACAAAATATGAAGGCTCTAGCTTAAATACTTTTTCAGATATCTTGCACACAAGATTTTCAAATTTTGTTTTAAAATTTTCAAATTTTGTTTTAAAACTTTCAAATTTTGTTTTAAAATTTTCAAATTTTGTTTTAAAAGGGGCATAACTCCAAAAAGGCGCATAACTTGAACATGAAAAAAATACGGGTCAACTATTTTTTCATGAGGAATCTGTATATGAAATTTCAAAACCCTAGCGTTCACCGTTCAAAAGTTTCAAATTTCACTGAAAAGTGGAAAAATCAATCAAAATTTGAAAATTCCGTATTTTTGTCAAAATTTGACGGAAAGTTCTCAAAATTTGGTCAGGTCATCTACTCATCAGCCCCAACCAGTATACCAAATATGAAGGCTCTAGCTTAAATACTGTTCGAGATATCTTGCACACAAGATTTTCAAATTTTGTTTTCAAAGGGACATAACTCATAAAAGGGGCATAACTTGGACATGAAAAAAAATATGGGTCAATTATTTTTTCATGAGGAATCTGTATATAAAATTTCAAAACCCTAGCATTCACCATTCAAAAGTTTCAAATTCCACCGAAAAGTGGAAAAATCAATCAAAATTTCAAAATTCCATATTTTTGTCAAAATTTGACGGAAAGTTCTCAAAAGTTGATCAGGTCATCTACTCATCAGCCCCAACCAGTACACCAAATATGAAGGCTCTAGCTTAAATACTGTTCGAGATATCTTGCACACAAGATTTTCAAATTTTGTTTTCAAAGGGACATAACTCATAAAAGGGGCATAACTTGGACATGAAAAAAAATACGGGTCAACTATTTTTTCATGAGGAATCTGTATATAAAATTTCAAAACCCTAGCATTCACCATTCAAAAGTTTCAAATTCCACCGAAAAGTGGAAAAATCAATCAAAATTTCAAAATTCCGTATTTTTGTCAAAATTTGACGGAAAGTTCTCAAAAGTTGATCAGGTCATCTACTCATCAGCCCCAACCAGTATACCAAATATGAAGGCTCTAGCTTAAATACTTTTCGAGATATCTTGCACACAAGATTTTCAAATTTTGTTTTCAAAGGGAAATAACTCAGAAAAGGGGCATAACTCAGACAAGAAAAAAAATACGGGTCAACTATTTTTTCATGAGGAATACACACATGAAATTTCAAATCCCTAACATTCACCATTCAAAAGTTAACAGACGTACACACGCACACACACACACACAGACAGACAGACAGACAGACAGACAGACAGACAAGCCGAAAGCAATATGCCCTTCCAACTTTTTCAAAGTTGGGGCATGGGTCAATTATTTTTTCATGAGGAATCTGTATATAAAATTTCAAAACCCTAGCATTCACCATTCAAAAGTTTCAAATTCCACCGAAAAGTGGAAAAATCAATCAAAATTTCAAAATTCCATATTTTTGTCAAAATTTGACGGAAAGTTCTCAAAAGTTGATCAGGTCATCTACTCATCAGCCCCAACCAGTACACCAAATATGAAGGCTCTAGCTTAAATACTGTTCGAGATATCTTGCACACAAGATTTTCAAATTTTGTTTTCAAAGGGACATAACTCATAAAAGGGGCATAACTTGGACATGAAAAAAAATACGGGTCAACTATTTTTTCATGAGGAATCTGTATATAAAATTTCAAAACCCTAGCATTCACCATTCAAAAGTTTCAAATTCCACCGAAAAGTGGAAAAATCAATCAAAATTTCAAAATTCCGTATTTTTGTCAAAATTTGACGGAAAGTTCTCAAAAGTTGATCAGGTCATCTACTCATCAGCCCCAACCAGTATACCAAATATGAAGGCTCTAGCTTAAATACTTTTCGAGATATCTTGCACACAAGATTTTCAAATTTTGTTTTCAAAGGGAAATAACTCAGAAAAGGGGCATAACTCAGACAAGAAAAAAAATACGGGTCAACTATTTTTTCATGAGGAATACACACATGAAATTTCAAATCCCTAACATTCACCATTCAAAAGTTAACAGACGTACACACGCACACACACACACACAGACAGACAGACAGACAGACAGACAAGCCGAAAGCAATATGCCCTTCCAACTTTTTCAAAGTTGGGGGCATAATAAAATGTGGGCGTACACAATCAAAACGGGTGTTGCAATACTTTGAACTAAGAAGTACTTTGAAATAAGAATAAAACTTCGACGTTACGTTACGCCGCATAACGTTAGGCGGTGTTTCCATAACGACAGCTGCTACGCACGTTGCGTATTATGCATGCGTTATTGCAATGGAATAACTGCATATATATTGCTGCATTATTTGATGAAATTTCATCTCGAAATAACAAAAGATAAAGAAATGACAACATTTTTATACATACGTACTTTCCGATCACCCCTCGTATATACCATTACAAAACCTTTCCCATGCAGAATACAGAGGGTTTTTTTCTTTCTAAGGTCACTCGGCGGACTGCCATAGTGCAGATTATATTTTTCTTTCGATCCTTTGGGATCAGTGGATGAAGGTTCATTACCCGAAATTGTACAATATGGCCCATCTTCTCGCTTTGAATGTTTTACTGCTTCCAAAGGATCTAACAATTATTTTTATTTGCTGATTACTGCAGCTGGTGTTGTGCCGTGTGGCGGCCCTAAAAAGTATCCCCATACATCATCCATAGTGCAGATTATATTTTTCTTTCGATCCTTTGGGATCAGTGGACATATTTGGAGTATGTCAAATGTATTGTACGTTAAGAATCATCTTCTTAAGGGTGATTTTCAAAACAAATGAAGTAAAAGTGTGACATTGACCAATTTTAGGTCAAAATTGAGATGTGCATTTTTCTTTTTAATTTTTGTTCCTGGTTTATCTATGGATATCAAAATAAGAGAAATCAACATTCAAATCTTTTTGACAATGGCCATTTTCGTGATTTTCCTGTTTCTGTGCTTTTTGTTGTTTATTTTCAAAACTGGTGATATACCTTATAAGTAGTGCTACATTTGAAACATACTCTTTATGTTTCAAATTTGTTGTGATTTTGGTAGACCCTATACTGGGACTAGACTCTATGCCATTAATTTGATCAAATTCTCAAAAAAAATTTTTTTCACACATTTATTTGATAAATTTGACCCTAAAATTGCTTTCTGCACTTATAAATGTTTCCATAACCACTCAAATGATTAATGTATTTAATGATGAACAGTATCTTACAAGTGTACAATGCTTCTTGTGATTGCCATATAAATTTATAAGAGAGAAAGTAATATGTATAGTTAGGAATAAGCATTCAATGTGTTAGACTAGAAAATAAGCGTTGCACTTGTGACATCACTTTTTTAATTATTAGAAACCAATATGCATAACTGTATGCAAAGAGTTGTTTTTGTTGGTTTCTTCCTGACCTGCTTGACTAAAATATAAAGCAAAATAACAAGTCATGCATGTTATGCTTATATGGTAAGTCAAGAAATACAAAACGTTGCACTTGTGACAAAAATGGTTAACTGATTAGAACAGCTACTTTTCAAAATATAAGAAAGGTTTTTTAATGAAGAACCTCTGATTATCAATCCAGATACATCAGACTTGATCAGTAAGAGCATACAATAGATGTAGGGCTTACAACGATTGAACACTGGCTTTCACAAGTTTAAGCTAAGCTATTATTACTGTAGTTTATTTTTAGGGGTATGGTTATTATTTATAAATGCTGAAGAAGCAACAAAGGCCTAACACATGCATGTTTCATTGGCAACTCTCAAGTACCTAATTGTTTGTAACTTTTTAGAGATTTTGTTTTGTTAGGTAATCAGATAATTGTTTTCTGACCATTTGAAAATGACTTCATATTCAAAACGTCACGCTAAAACGTTGCACTTGTGACATTTTTAGGTATATATTGTTGAATAAATCTGGTATAGATCCATCTTTTTTAATGAAATTTTGCATGGAGTTTAACACCTTCATAACACACATTTAAGGTATAAATAAGACCTTATATGTATAAAGCTTATCAATTCAGCTTTAATATTGAAAAATACTTCATTTTTTTGAAAACCACCCTTAACAGTATTTTGATTTATTTGGCCCCTTTGGGAATATGAGTCTTTGATTTAGACGACACAGATGTAAATTCTTGAAATTGCAGCAAAAATGTCTGGCTTTCGCTGCCAGTTTTGTAAAGGGTCACTGATGAAGGTTCATTACCCGAAATTGTACAATATGGCCAATCTTCTCGCTTTAAATGTTTTACTGCTTCCAAAGGATCTAATAATCATTTTTATTTGCAGGAGAACATACGTGTCAAGGGAAAAGCTTCAGCGAAGTGGTGCGTGAACACGTATTTTGGCTCTTAGAAACTGGCAAACGACGAGGTGTATTAATATATAAATAAGACTGTTTTCTGTTAAAAGCATGTAATGGGGATATTTATACATTTTTGTTGTAAAATCATTGAGAAGTTTCTGTTTGGGCGCAATGGATATTTAAGCAAAATTGCCAGCACATGTACGACGTCAAGTTAACGCGCAATGTATTTTGTTTCAATGAGTTGCGAGAAAACATGGTAAAGAACTGTTTTTCATGTTTATAAAAATATAAACAATAATAATTAGGACGTATTATGTTGTCGTTTACGCATTAAATAAAAGCAAAAGTAGATGAATATGAGGGAAAAGTTAAGCTTCAGGTTTTTGTCATTGACACTGCCAGATTGGATCACGTTGCTTTATCATGTTTATTGTGAAAATTGATAACGTTTAATTTCAAATGATGAAATAAATCTATGCATAGACTGTTTTCATTTGTTGCCTATCGCTCATAATTGTGCAAGAACAGCACGGACAAATACATGTAGGCTGGACACCCGCGCCGCTTATTTTGGGATTTTATTTGTCAACGGCACATGTCAGTTCTTCAGTCAAGTCTTATAACCTACAGTAAGAGCGTCAAATAATGTCCAAAATACTTCTAGAATACCGGATGTCATTCGATATGTAATACAATAACTAAAATTGTATTTAAATGCTTTAAAAACATATCCACCAAAATCACAATAGTTCACTAGAAACCCCCTCTTCCAAAAACTGTCTTTCTGTCCCTGTGGAGGTTGGCATTCACAGGAATAGTACCGTAGATTTAATTCATCCTTTGGACATCGCCCGTATTTCAGCCTAACGCAGCGCCCGCCGACATATCCCCAGCATCTGCATAGGTCATTGCAGCCCACAACTTTGTCCCCCGGGCCGAGTTTTGTACCCCAGTCACAATCCCTCCAGTTTTTTGTAACATCCCGTGCGTAGCCGCTGCACCTCCGTTGATGATGCTGGCCAAATTGCCAAAATAAACGACACGACGAAGACCATCACCGTATACTTCATTTTCTGTGACTGAATTATAATTAAGAGATACGAGCCGCTGCTTGAGAAAACGAACAACTTAGGGTTCCGACCAGGTCTAACATGAACCAGCCTGTACAGTCACAGGAGCAGCCCTTGGGTTTTGGACGAAGAGGGATTGTACTATCCGTGTAGCGAAAACAAAGGCGCTGATCACCTGTGCAGTTACTGCACAGCTGATCTGCGTCTATGTTTTCGCATATGCAGGTTGTTGGTTTTCTGATGCAGCTGCTCATATAGTAAAATGAATACACCCTGCACGCCCAGTTTCGGAGCGAGTGACTGCAGTTTGATTGCCACCAACTAACGTTTCATGATTCATAGTTTTTTGCGGTTAAGGATGACCGGTGTTGTCTTACAATAATAGTCCCCGATGTTACTAAATATTTATAAATATTTTATAGACAAAAAGTTGTGAAATAAAAACAATTCATTAAATCAAAAATAGAATAAATAACTTCCCTTGGTCGTTTTCATATAAAACTGCAGTATATTCTAGCATTTTCACAAGAATAGATTTTTTTTTTCTTCACAAAAAGATGAGCTGAACATAAACATGGTTTTAATAGGAAATGGAAATTATGGCTTTTTGCCGTCAGAATACGGGCAAATTATCAAGAGAAAGGCATACATGTACGTCATAGGAAGCAAGTAGTACATGCAATGAGAGCGAAATCATCATGAAAACATGTCCGTGTAATTTATACCCATTTGAACCCCAACATTTATATAGCAAAACTGGGGTACGCAGGGGTATTATTTTTGCTCCAAAACGTAGGTTGTGGGTACTCGTAGGCGGTTCTAACGAGTACCCACAATCTATGTTTTGAGCACAAATAAGAAAAATAACACAATTTGTACAACTTGAAAAATCTCTGTATATTGCATGGGCGTGTTTTCGTAATGCCCTAGACCCCTTTGGACCCATTAGTATCTACTTGCAACATCACTGCCGGTACGGACGTACTCAGCAGTGATGTTGCAACTAGACCCTTGTCTTTAGACCTGACGAGAAATGTTAAGCACGTTCCTGAAAGTTCCGATGATAATTATACCTTTCCTGTCGGTATTAGATAGATTGATGTAACAGAAAAGTTACTAGACCCTTCAACCTCAAGCCATTTACTGTGTCTGAACAACCCAGATTGTATGCGATCTTTTCGGACTGGGTTTCCCGTACCATGGCCACCATAGTCATGGCATGACAAATTACGAAAACTTTCCCATGCAGTATACATAATTATTTTGTTGTAAAAAAAAATCTAAAATTTCATTAGAAATATTTTGATAATTTTCTTAGACATGAAAACATTTATAGACACTGATTCAAAGCATAATCTTAGCTATATAATAGGTCATATTGGCATTTTGAAAATAAGTAGCGTCACGTAAATTACTGTCACGTCAATTACATTTTTACCTTTAGCATCCGAAAATACCACCTGAGGGTCATTTGATATTAACTTTGTTTTTGTGAGATGTTTTCGGCTACCATTGTTTCATATTCAGCTAACATTGTTTCAAATACTGTGTTGGATTTGCAAAAAATCAGTGCCACGTATGATTACATCTTAAAAAGGATGCAATGGTTAAGCAGGGGGATTAGATTCCAAAATAGTAAAGCAAAATGAAAAATATATATGCTATCTACAAAAAGGACATATTCAACTGTCTAAATGGCACAGTTTGGTCTGCAATAAGAGAAACCACTATAAAGATTGACAATCATCTGTAGCGTCACTTAAATTACAGAAACCCTGTGACATGTTGTTTTTTTTTTGGACTGTTGATCTTTGAATTTTTGTGTTGTTTTTTTTTTTACCAGATATAAAATAACCATTTATTTTACAATAAGATAATGTCAAATTAAGTAAATCAAACGATATTGCTTCATGTAAAAATAAATTGTTCATTCTGTCTCCTGAATTTTTGCATGTATGGTTTGTGACATGCTGTTTTGGTGGGGTCATGCATTATTCACTGCTACCATAAAACATAATTGGGTATCATAATTTATTCTGTCTAAATTGAGATAGTACCAAATTTTGAGAATACAACAAACCCTGGTGATATATTGAACAATATCACTTCAATTTCAATTCAACATGCCGAGACAGGCGGTGCACTGCTTATTTTAGAAGGAGTGATTTACCTTGATATCAGCAAAACCTAGAAGTTGCAGGAAATGACACCTCTTTTGTAATAAGTACTTAGGGCCTTACAGAATGTATAGCAAAGTGAATCCTTACAGACAGACAGACAGACAGACAAATACGTTTATTCATAGCTCTGAACATAACAATGTTATAAGAGCAAATTTACAGTACACACATATCATGAGACATGTTAAGCAACAATAGATAAACAGTGTGGTAAATGACAAGGGAGGCAAATCTTGAGCCTATACTAAAGCGTTAACATTCCAAGTTAGCTTACTTTACAGAAGTTTGTTTATTTGTTTGATTATCCATTAACATCCATTCAACATTTTTTCAGTCAGAAAGAAAAAAGGTGAGTCGGCAATTTCACCATAGCTACATGTACATCAAGGCGTGCTACATGTATACGGTCCCAGATCAATCTGTCTTTAATTGAGCATACTGATCAGGCATGGTAGCTAATTTTGATGCAATACTATACTTGTATACATACGGCTAATGTGTAAAGTGAAATAAATAAATAAATAGAAGCTATGAGTCAATGACTGATCTCAAATGAACAAAAGCGAAAAAAGCGTGTCTAAAGGTCAACAAAAAGTTCATACATGAATTCACTGCGTCACAGCCGCGTATCAGGTTCATGATATCCACGTGCGATGAGGCGGTTCACGTGTTTTTATATATTTATGGTGGCTAGCACGTGTTACGGATCCGCAGTTGTGACACAGTAAAGTCTTGAATGGAATATATTCCGCCAGAAGGTTTTCAAGAACAAGTAGGTTTGTTAATGTTTCTATTAAGGTTTAACGTCCTACTAATTATTTCAGTCATGTCGGGCGCTACATGTTTTTGTATTTACCAATATGATTAGTTAAACACTAGTTAATAAACTAATGGTGAACCGTGTCTGCACAGCGTGGTGATCTAGAGGTTACCCTTATCTCCAGAATATGACCCTTATGTTCCACAAGAGTCATACCTATGGCGAGAGGGAATCATATACAAGTCAAGTTTGATATTTTCAGGTCACAGCCTTGTGCCCTTAACGAACTCGAAATTCTAAGGGCATCACCAGCTGTTTTATGGAGCAATCAATTATTGTTATAAATTGTTGGGCAAGTCGATGTGCAGATGAGTTCACATGCTTATTGTACATATAGACATTATGAAGCCTGACTATATAACTAAATTTGATGTAAAAATATAGTGTTGTCATTTTTAATCGTTGCAACCGGTAGGGGGAGAACCACTCCGTCTATTTATTCAAAGTCGTAGAGGCCAACAGACCATGTTTATTATTCAGGCCTACAGAGATATTTGACTGCCCAAAAATAGAGGGTGCCAGTCAGCATATGCAATGGTGTGACTGGTCCGCACATATAATTATTTAATAAACAGAGAGGTAGTCCCCCGCCCAGTTTTGTTCCATTTTTATTCTGGTTTACAAATGCATCATACTTTCTTTTAACCCAGGACTCGACATGAGAGACGGGTCCTCAATTGTTCCCAGCCTGGGTACGAAGAGGTGAGGGCAACTAATGTGCTTAGCGGCATTAGCCAAGGCAAATCATTTATGTCATGATGATTTAGTCAGTAAGGTCCGCTCTCTCATGTCAGTTTCCGGTTCCATGTGGAAACATAAAACAAATAACAAAGAAACATTTACAAAACGGATGAACAAAAGATAGTGTGTATTGGAAAGATTCTTATTCGCTAAATTTCAGTGTTAAATTTAGTATTGTAAGCCGTTAAAAATATTATAGTTTACGCTGAGATCGAAATTTATATTCTTATTTTTCTTTCTTTCTTTAATATCATTATTTGGTATTTAAACGTGAGATAAGTGGGTTCTACAAATCACTTAACGGTCCTTAATAGAATATCTATAAATTGGCATAATTTTTTTAATTGTGAGAAGATAATACAAGATAATTGTTAAAAATGTAGATTTTCAGGAGGGCAAATCTGGGACAAACAAATCATCAGTGATTAGGTAGCTTATCTATGTTGTCGATTCAAGCGCAGACAGACACACTTTTCCTAATTGTTTCATATAATTACAGACATACATCAATGCATCAAAGATGTAATGACTATATTTTGCAAACTTGTATACCATAATGCGCGATAAATAAAAAAAGAAATACTGACCTTGTATCTCAGCATTTCAAATTATTATTGATACACCAACATAGATGGTGTGGATTGTAGCAACATTTTTTATTTATTTTATTTATTTTTTTTTGGCAGGGGAGGGGTGGTGGTCTCCAGATTTCCCAACTTGGTCTTTCAGCCTTGTGAGATTCAAGTTTGGATAAAAGAAAGGCAAAATCATTTTTCAAGCATAACATTTTAACTTTAAAGCACTTTTTGGCATTACATGTAACAATAAAGAACTATTCCACAACATCTGGAAAGTAAAATTTGGTCGGAATGAGATTACATAAGAAGACCAGGCCTCGAGGTTATAAAACTTTATTCATGCTCAGCTCAGCTGAGACTAAAATATACAAATGTATACTGCTCATAAATGTTAAAATGCCAACAATTATAATAGAGGAGACGGTGGGTAGGGAAATTTTTCGTTTCGCACAACACCCTCCACATACTAGGTTTGATACTATGGGTGGCTTCTTTGATCAATATAAAGAGCTTCTAGCCACGTTGTCGCCCTGTGATATGGTGCATTTGTCCTCCAGAAGCCGTTACGTATGTTACCCATTCAAACCAGAAATGTGCTCTAAGTTTGTAAAATACACTATGAATCTCTAATCTAAATTCCAAACCTAAATGTATTAATATCATCGGATGTAAGAATGTTACGGGCACATATATTGATATATTTAATCATTTTAATGCATCGATGGTGTTACGTATGTTACATTCTCACAGCAGCCTGTGTAAATGTTAATTACAGAACAGTAAGCTATTTTAATATACTTCTCTTTGCGAATTTCACTTTGAATACACTACGGATGGCTTCGTTGATCAATATAAAGATTTTCTATGTACGTTGTCGCCCTATGGTATGGTGCATTTTCCCTCCAGAAGCCGTTACGCACGTCGTACGTTACCCATTCAAAACAGAAATATACTCTAAGTTTGAAAAAAGCACTATGAATCTCTAAAATAAATTCCAAACCTAAATATATTAATGTCATCTGATGAAAGAATGTTACTGGCACATGTGTTGATACTTTTGATCGCATATATGTATCGATGGTGTTACGTATGTTACATTTTCAGAACAGACTGTTCAGAGTTTAATTACAGAACAGTAAGCTTTTTTAATATACTTTTCCTTGCACATTTATATTTTAGATACACTTGTCTAAAAGACACTTATTCCTTTTCTTTTACAAACCTGAAAAAAGAAAAACTAATCATCATGTCATTCCTTAGTCGAAAGTTATTGCATATAGTCCACAGTAACTCGCTTCAGATTATGAAAGGACTATGAACAGACAAGTTTGAAGAAAAGAAGAAAATATATACAACCATCTTGTTGTAGATCAATAACATATATGCCTTCTTTAAGTTGAATGCTCACTGCTTTGCCAGAAATGTGTACTTTTGATTGGTAAATATGGTAACGTATGTAACACATAATTATTAGATATCAAAAATCAGTTTTAATGATTTTAATGCCGATAAAATGCTCGTCGCTGTATGTAATTATGATTTAGCACTAATTTAGAAATGATGTAAGATATAACAAAAATCCAAGAGTGTAATACGGTTGTCAGTGAACTTAAAGCGCCCACACCCAAACCACAAAATCCCAAAGCATGTTTTACACCATTGTTAGTATCCAGTGTTATGGAATGACATTATCAACACCGTCGGTCACTATTTCTTAAGTTACCTTTCACAAAGCTTGCCAATATTAGTAAGCAAATATCAATGCGGGTGACGGGCGATTAAATGGTAACGTATGTAACACAGTTTTCACTTAAAATTTTAGGTGTTAAAACCTAAGGAAAACAAATAGTAATAAGATATAATAATCGTCACCTTAAGATTGTTTTCCGATTTCCGGATTATGAAATGACTCACCGGCCATACAAAAGCACAACTCTGCGCATGCTACTTCATTTTGTCTGGGTTCGGGGCAGATGTGAGACAAGCCAAGTTCTGCTTGCGCGTGTGCCAGGTTTTTTTTTTTTTTTTTTTTTTTTTTTTTTTTTTTTTTTTTTCTCGGGGTTCTCCCGTTTTCGTCCAGCCTACCGGTTTGCCCGTCTCATATGAGCTGAAATAATATTGAAAGGGAAGTTAAACGGAACAAAAATTGTCCGTGGCCAGTCCTTGGTCATGAGCACTGATTCAATATAAGTACCATTGATGTTCCAGACATTGCCTGATGCGGTTGTTTTGTTTGATTTTGAGTTGATGCTTAACAGCCTAGTCAACAGCTATTGTCATATTGAGACGTTGACTCCATTTTATGGGACTTTTGCCCGAAAATCGGATGCCATGACATCCAAGCAATGCTTTAAATATAACTACCCAAGTAAGCCACTATGGCTTATACGTATGGATGGTTTGATTTTTAAACACTTTTTCTGGTCAGGCTCAGACCTGAGTGGTTGACCAGATAATAAGATGGTCAGTAAGTAGCGTATAAGCTATGCCTGGAGGCAAAATAAGCCCATCTATTTCTTAAGGACCCGATGAGCGGGGCCTATATTCCCACCCGACCAACCTTCTGAGGGATTCTGCTTTGGCTGATACTGTTGAGCGTTTCTGCTAAGGCTGAAAACATGTTTTTGAAGTTTTCACGTTATAAATGTGTCATCAAACGATCATGCTTTGGTGGTACATTTTCATTGGCAACAGCACAAGTGACGGACACTATTTACACTTGAACCAGATTGCCCAGCCGATGAATAGAATCGTCAAATGGTTTTTCGTACACCTTCTGATGTGCTGTGGGGAGTGTACAAGGTAGTTTGTGATTGATCGCTTTTCTCAGCAACATTCCAAGCTTTCGTTTTACCAATGCCATTGTGTGGTGTCTCACCTAAACTGCCTTACTGTGTAGTCATAACTTCTATTTTCTTGAAGATATGGAATGGTCGAGAGTCTCACCAGGACATCAAGGCTTGCTCAAAACGACAGACTGCTAGTATCGTGCTTTTTCAGGATTTCCAGCGTGGAACCATAATCTATTGCAATCATTCGGCTAGAATAGACAGCAGCATAAAAAGACATCTGATTCAGATGATTGTACCGTCAGAAGCATCGTGGTTGTTATGAAGATTTGCGTATCTGTGTCTTCATTGTCTAAAGTGCAGTTACGTCATCCTTGGCAAGAAAGCATTTTCGTTATCTGTAAAAACGCATACACGTTGTTTGCACATCCTGTTCTTTGTTCGGATTTCACACCGAGGGCCCTCAAGTAATTCACATTTCGTGTTATTACTGCTTTACATTGGATTTTGCCACTCCCGGGGAACTGGTGTAGCAGGGCTAAATAATGTCCTTCTTTCTCGTTCAGCCGATCTGATGGATTTACTCTACAGATATTTATCAACAGGGGCGGATCCAGGATTTCTCGAGAGGGGGTTCAAATCTAGCAAAGGGGGTTCGTTTTCTAATTTTGAACTTATTTTTTTCTAAATTTCCCCATGCAAATGAAATAATTTGGTCTCAGAGGGGGGTTCGAGCGAACCCCTTGAACCCCCTCTAAACCCGCCACTGATCAAACACTACGTCAAATCAATAGTTTCGAAAGGCGCATACAAGCTGTAAGGAATACCACATATATAAAATAAATGGGTCCAGGAGTTTGAGGATAATATCCGCATCTAGTTGGATGCGACTGTCAGTGTGATATTTACGAAGTCTTTGTCTTCCTAAGTCATTAAGTTCGCACATGTGAAAGATTCATCGTGGATCGTGGATCTTGTTCAAGGACACAACGTGGCACCGAAGAGGTCGAACAATACAAACTCGCAATCAGGAGCGGACGCTTTAACGATGGGTCACCAACTCATAATATAAACCTTACAGTGCCCCTTAATGAAAAAGGTGTTACATACGTTACCATGAGCATACTGACAAGTCACCAGTGGGTCAACATATTCCAAACATCTTACTGTGTTCTATGCGAAAACCTTTGCAGATAATTATGTGAGACCACTTTCACGTGAGCCGCAGCGCGCGAAAACCCATCTTCCGACAATATTCCTTCTACACACTCACAGAATTTGGACGCTTGAAATTTCGGATTTAAGAAGAAGTTTGAATTATCTGTGTAGAGTAAACAAGTGTGCTGATCAGCTGTGCAGTAACTGCATCTTTGTTTTTATATAGGAAGAATCAGGTTTTCGCATGAAACGGCTCACTATATATACATTTATAATCACCAAAATGAAATCTACCTATGTTTGAACGTTAAGGTGTTACATACGTTACCATATGCATACTTGCAAGTCACAGGCTGTGTATTTTAGCACACTAAACATGTACTTATCATAGCGTGTGTAAAATAGAACTAAATAATTTACACAAACATATAACAGTTATTCATTTTGATTTTTTTTTTGTTGATACGCCTACTTTTCAAATATTACAGCATACGGCCGTACCCTTAGGAAATGTTAAATTATTTAAATAAAAATAAATTAAATATTTAATATAAATATATGATTTTGTGTAATAGCCAAGTTGATCTATTGGTCAGTAAGAAAGGACCTATCGTTTTTGAAATTTGAAGAAAGAAATGCCAAAAACAAAAACGTTTTTGACCCCAAACCCCTAATTTCACGCCATAGATGTAGAAGTAACGTTTGTAACACCGTATAATGTCTAATTTCAACTTTTAAAGGTCATAAAGCATGTCCGTTAAATTGTTCTAGTATGTGATATAATTAGCGTTCTTGCTTGATTAAAGTGGGTGGAGCATAGTAGGTTTCGCTAGTTTGTTAGTACAAATATATTTTGAACATGTAACTTATGTAACGAGCTACAGAAACATTGTGCACCACTTTCCGGGGCGACAACGTGCCTAGAACTCATCTAGGATTACCAATGGACCAATTGCATATCGCAAACAAAGTATGTGGAGGGTGTTGTGCGATTTCGTTAAATACGGTAGATACAGAATCTAGCGTCTCGCCTATAAGCAAGATAAATTACATGCTTTGGCAATCTTACCCTGAAATTTCAACCAATTTTGGTTATTTCAGTAATTATGAGCAGTTTAAATTCCATGTTCAGCTTAGTTGAGCATGAAAAAAGGTTCTATACCTCTGGGCAGATACAGGGAGTATTTGATGATAAGTGAAAGACAATTTTGCATAACGAAAACTTCAGCTGTAAAAATTGAAAATTACACCAGAAAAAATTAGATATTTTTAATATTTTTGCGCAAAACATACATTGTGAGTACCCAAAAATAGGTATACCCCTGCATGATACCCCAGTTTTACTATATGAAAGTGGGTTTAAGGGGGTATTCATTGCACAGACATGTTTTCTGATGTAAATCCATCACAAAACCCTATGGTGAGGGTTCTCATTGAAATATTAGAATTGTAGACTTGCTCAGGCAATTCTTACACCCATACCAGTTTTTTGTGATGAAATGAACAAAATTATCCCTTAATTATTATCAAATACTCCCTTAATCTGGTCTTCAGCATAAAATGGAATCAAGGCCATAAACAAAGATGAAAAATAGTTGACAAATTGAGAAAGAAGAGCAGCTATACTAGGGAAAAAAAAACATTTTTTTTCTTCAAATAAATCCTGCTTAACTCTTCAAGCAACAACAATTTAGATTCTAATAAGAAATTTGTCATGACAATACTGTGTACCTATACCTACAATCAAGCTACAAATTTGGAGTAAAATCTCCTCCCATCTATCTTTGATAAACCTAACAAGTTACAGCTTTTGGCAAATAACAAATACAATGTAACTTGTATGCACAGTAAATGTAAATGGCTACATACATTTAAGGCCAACAACTTTAGTTCTTATCATCAGGAAAACATGTCCTTGCAATATATACCCCCTTAAACCCCACTTTTATACAGTAAAACTGGGGTTCGCAGGGGTATACCTATTTTTCTTATTTTTGCTCCAAAACATAGATTGTGGGTACTCGTTAGAACCGCCTATCTATGTTTGGGGCAAAAATAAGAAAAATATCACAAATTTTCTACCGAAAATTTTGATTTTTACAACTTTAAAAATCTGTATATTGCATGGGCATGTTTTCATAATGTAAAAGAGTATTGCAGTAGCTGGATCAAATTCTGTAATATCCAGGTTCTAGCTTCAGTACAATAAAACTAACAGAGGCAAATGACAATTGTCACTTGTATTATAGAACAATATCTCCTACACAATGCTTATATGAGCTGCATCATGAGAAAACTGGATAATGCAAATGCAAAAACAAAGATGCAGATCAGCTGTGCGGTAACTGCACTACTGATCAGTGCCTTTGTTTTTGATACACAATTAGTACAATCCTTCTTCTTCATAAATCCAAAATTTCAAGCTTCTAGCCTTCTTCGGCCGGTTTGTGTCAGACCTGGTCGGAATCTCTAAAGACCAGTGTCGCTGCTCATATAATTAGGCAATTAACTATTCAGACCCCCATTTTTAGGTGAAAACTGAGCTCAATATTATTTTTCTCCTTCCTGCTCAGAAACAATGACTTCACAAACTAAGATCTAATTCACCAGTTTTCATTCAAAATTTTCCAATAAAATAAACTAACAAAACTTAACACAACCAAATACTTTAAAAACAAAAATTCAGAAACAACCACAAATACCACCTGCTGAAATGTTTTTCTTTTTCATTTTTCTTTTGCTTTGGGCTCAATCATCCAGTATAGGCACCTAAGTTCTAAGTAACTCAGTCAATAAAGAAAAAAAAAAAAAAAAGAGGCGCCACATGGGAAAACCAACAATCTGCATAGGCGAAAATCTGATAGTACAGTTCCTCTTCTTCTTAAATCCGAAATTTCAAGCTTCTAGCTCTTTTCTGTGCTTGTACAGGCCGGTTTGTGTTGGACCTGTTCGGAAACCACATTGTTGGTTTTCCCACGAGGCGGCTCAAATACTGACGGAGAGACCCCTATCCTAGGTGAGCTAACCAGAGGACCAATGGTCCTGTAAACGCTCACCTGAGATCTGCTGCATATACCAATAAACATGTATGAATATTATGGTATTTTATTCCAGTGCAGGGGTAGATGAAGCCCTTGGGCCATTTTCTTTTTTCTGAATCTTCAATATTCTGTCCATTTGCCAATTTCCTGAATTTCCTGCTGGCTTTTCCCTTCAAATGACATTTTAACAGTTTTCCCAATTCAAATGCATAGGCAACCCATGTTGACCTTGCCATAAACTTGGTCAAGGTCATCACAGGGTCCTGATTTATATTACATTAAAGTACTTTAGCCATCGATGCTTCAAGTTTCCTTGAAATCAGTCTATTGGTTTCAGAGAAGAAGGTTTTTGATGGATTTTTACCATATATGGGCATGGCGGCCATCTTTGTCATGTGACCTAGATTATTTATATACACATTGATTCACCCATTCTATAGATGCTTCACAAAAAATTTGGCTTTGATTGGCCAAGCGGTTTCAGAGGAGAAGACGTTTGAATATTATGGAAATATACATGTATATTGCCGCGGGGTGGGGGCACATGAGCCCCTGGGGTCCAATTTTTTTCAGAATCATTAATATTCAGTCCTACTTCCCATTTCCTGCAAGACTTTCACTTTAAATTACATTTTAAAAGTTTTCCCCATTCCAATGCATTGGTGACCTATGTTGACCTTGCCGTAAAATAGGTCAAGGTCATCACAGGGTCATGATTTATATACACATTGTAGTGCTTGAGCCATCAATGCTTCATGCCAAGTTTTGTTGAAATCGGTCCACCGGTTCTGGAGAAGAAGATTTTTGAAGGGTTTTTACCATATATGGGCATGGCGGCCATCTTGGTCATGTGACCTGGATTATTTATATACACATTGGTTCCCCCTTCCCATAGATGCTTCATGTAAAATTTGGCTTTGATTGGCCAAGCGGTTTCAGAGAAGAAGATGTTTGAATATTATGATAATATACATGTATATTGCCCCGGGGTGAGGGCGGATGAGCCCCTGGTGCCCAATTTTTTTCAGAATCATTAATATTCAGTCCTACTGCTCATTTTCTGCAAGATTTTTCCTTTAAATGACAATTTTACAATTTTTCCCATTCAAATGCAAAGGCGACCTATGTTGACCTTGCCTTAAAATAGGTCAAGGTCACCGCAAGGTCATGATTTATATATACATTGTAGTGCTTGAGTCATCGATGCTTCATGCCAAGTTTGGTTGAAATCGGTCCAGTGGTTCCGGAGAAGAAGATTTTTGAAGGGTTTTTACCATATATGGGCATGGCGGCCATCTTGGTCATGTGACCTGGATTATTTATATACACATTGGTTCCCCCTTCCCATAGATGCTTCATGTAAAATTTGGCTTTGATTGGCAAAGCGGTTTCAGAGAAGAAGATCTTTGAAAATTGTGGACGACGGACGGACGGACGACGGAGCATGGGTATACTATAAGCTCACCTTGTGAGCCTGACGGCTCAGGTGAGCTAAAAAAGGAGAAACACTATATACTACTAACTCCCCGGCCTTGGCACATGCAATATCTAAGTCTAGCCAAGGTATATGTTCATAAAATCTGTCATGTGAAAATCTATTTAATCATACACTTATAAGTTAAGACAGCAGACCAATTAACAGTTGTTAAAGTCATACACATTGGATGTGTCATAGCAGCACTTTTATAAGTCTAATACAGGTCTTTCTCACCCATCAGACAAGCATATCCCTTTGTGTGCCTCTCTGAGATCTCAGTACTAGTACATGTCAGCTGTCTCAAAATGTCAATCATTTCTGTATTAAGCTAATAGCAATGTACACCTATAATGGAAATGATCAGCTAAGAGAGGAAGAGGAAGAGTAACTGTAGTCTGCTGCTTTGATAAAAATCAAAAAAATTAATTTTGAAGGATGTGACTTAACCACTCAGTCAACAATGTTCAGTCGCGTCGGGATATCAACATTGCTTTCATGGAACTTTACCGGTAATGTGTAGAGTAAATTTGTCGTTTGTTTGATTATTTCATATTTAACTTTACGCCCAACTCAACAGATATGGTAATGTCGGTACTTTACTTCAGTTTTATGGAATTTCTACCCACTGATATTTGGATGTCATGACAAGCGAGATGTAATTTAAACTATAGCGCTTCTCCCAGCCCCCTCCTCCCAAGTAAGCAACTAAAGCTTTACATGTGTGGATGGTTTGACTAAACCACTTTATCTGGGCAAGCACAGACCTACTCAGCAAATTCGGGTGGTCGGTTAGTCGGTTATAAGCTTTAACAGGAGGTACGAGCCGACCATCTTTTTCAGTTTCACGGCCCCAGTGGGCGGGATCCCGTAATGAATGTGTCCGGCGGAACCAAAATGGTGAGAGAAGGTTCTCGCCGCAAAGTACGACAATCAATGCAATCGCGCTCCCCGGGCGCGCGTTCTAAAAATCACCGTTGCAAAATAAAAATCAGAGAAAAACATATACATTTTCTCGCTTCTTTTCACCAGCCTGTGAACATGCAGACGCGAGTGATTGTTGGTAAATATTTAAAGAGAATAAAATATAAAGAAAGAAAAATTATCGCACATATCAAACTTTATAGCCTTGTCTGGTTTTCGTTGTTGGTTTATAGAGCGTCACTGACGAGAGTTTATTACCCGAAATAGCGCAATAAAGCCCATGCTACACCCCTTGGAATGTTTCGGTCATTGCTTCCAAAAGGACCTAACCATAATATTATATTTGCAGTCGTCATTCTATAGTCCCTACTATTATGATAAAATCATGTTTCCTAGGATTTTTCCATCACCGCGTTTGTTTTCGAAATATATCTATGACCTTTTTGGACGTGTGTATGAATGCATGTGGCAATGATCAATTTTCACTTCTGATCACAAATACGGCTCGAAAAATTACTAAATATCAAAGAAGAAAACACAAGTTAAACAAAAGATAAAGACTGTAAAATAATAATAAAGTAAAAATAAAAAATAAAGAAGAAGAAAAAAAAAGAATAAAAATTTGACACCAGTAGGTATCGAACTCGGTACCAACGCAACAAGTTGTAATTGCCTGGCGAGAGTGTTAACCACTGCATTACGGAGGCTAACGAAGGATACATAATAAACTAATGCTCATAATCAAACTATTGTAACTATGTACTATGTCGCTTACGCGATATATAATTTTTCAAATTTCCGTGTTGGTCCGGTAAGGTTTTCGACTGTTCCCGGAACGGCCCCGTAAGTTTTTACGGAAACTACACCTTAGTAAAGGACGATCAAAAAGTGTATTACAAATGCACTTTTTAAGGAAAATCCTAGCTAAGGTATAAACTTAACTTAAACCGCTAAGGAGGTCTTAACTTAAGGAATGATTGTAATTCTGGGCCCAGGGTGATAATAGTCCCGATGTTACTAAATATTTATAAATATTTTATAGACAAAAAGTTGTGAAATAAAAACAATTCATCAATTCATATTAAAATAGAAGCAATAACTTCCCTTGGTCGTTTTCATCTGTTCATATAAAACTGCCGTATATTCTAGCAGTTTAACAAGAATAGATTTTTTTTTTTTTTTTTTTTTTTTTTTTTTTTTTTTTTAACATAAACATGGTTTTAATAGGAAATGGAAATTATGGCTTTTTGCCGTCAGAGTAAGATTTAAATCAGAATACGGGCAAATTATCAAGAGAAAGGCATACATGTACGTCATAGGAAGCAGTACAATGAGAGCGAAATCATCATGAAACAATGTCCATTTGAACCCCAACATTTATATAGCAAAACTGGGGTACGCAGGGGTATTATTTTTGCTCCAAAACGTAGGTTGTGGGTACTCGTAGGCGGTTCTAACGAGTACCCACAATCTATGTTTTGAGCAAAAGTAAGAAAAATAAAATTTGTACAACTTGAAAAATCTCTGTATATTGCATGGGCGTGTTTTCGTAATGCCCTAGACCCCTTTGGACCTGACGAGAAATGTTAGTTAGCACGTTCCTGGAAGTTCCGATGATAATTATACCTTTCCTGCCGGTATTAGATAGATTGATGTATCAGAAAAGTTACTAGACACTTCAACCTCAACACATTTACTGTGTCTGAACAACCCAGATTGTATGCCATCTTTTCGGACTGGGTTTCTCGTACCATGGCCACCATAGTCATGGCATGACAAATTACGAAAACTTTCCCATACAATATACATATTATTTTGTTGTAAAAAAATCTAAAATTTCATTAGAAATATTTTGATAATTTTCTTATTTTTTCTCAAAACATAGATTGTGGGTACACGTTAGAACCGCCTCGCCCATGCATACCCCAGTTTTACTATACTGTATATAGAAGTGGGGTGTATACATTCCACGGTGATTTGCGTCTTGCTGATCTAGCGACTATATTAACGAATGTTCTCATAATTTCTGTAACCACGGTTTTCATTACCGCACTCGAGCATTCGATCATCTCATCGCTGTGTCTGGCGCGGGTTGGAGCCCAACACGTGGCACATGTTCTGCTTGCTGGTGTGTCAGGAAGTTTTTCTTGGGGTTCTCCCGTTTTTCCCCCACCTACTGATTGGCCCGTCTCATATGAAGTGAAATAATATTGAAAGGGACGTAAAACTGAATAAAAAACGAAACTACTTTTGTACTTTTAGGAGGGGAGGAATTTCATTTTTCTTAGAGAGCAAACCCCTTTGTAGGCCTCACCTTTCATCAATAAATTGCGTAGTTTTGGATATAGGAAGGTACAAGTAGGCAACGATCAGGAAAAAGGCGCAATCAGAAAGCGATTCCCACTCCAAAAACCGAGGTGGGAAAAAACTAAATTAACAATGAGTCTACAATCAGGTACTTTACAATGAAAACACATCGTAAGCCGAATGAGGAGCTATTTTCGCAACATAGGTGGCCACTCAGCTACTTTACTAAAATTTGCAACGTAGATGTCTTTTGTTGTTGTTGTTTATCTTGTCACTGTTCTTTTCTTATTTTCACTCTATTTTTCCATGCACACATAAACAGCACGACATGGCTAGGTATCATGACAGACAAAATCCCCCTCTCCCCCGACAGAATCCCCCACTATTTTGGTTTAGCCGTTGATATATATTTGTTTTCTTTCTTTTTTTCTTTTTGTAACGAAGCCGACTTCGTTACTACTATTGTATGCCAGCGCTTGACAATAAGTGTATAATTTTATAATGCAATGCATAATAATTCCCTGGTCCAGGGCCCAGAATTACAATCATTCCTTAAGTTAAGGCCTCCTTAGCGGTTTAAGTTAAGTTTATACCTTAGCTAGGATTTTCCTTAAAGAGTGCATTTGTAATACACTTTTTGATCGTCCTTTACTAAGGTGTAGTTTCCGTAAAAACTTACGGGACCGTTCCGGGAACAGTCGAAAACCTCACCGAAGCAACACGGAAATTTATAAATTTTATATCGCCTAAGCGACATGAGACACAGTTACAATATTTTGATTATGAACATTGGTTTATTGTTCAACCCACGTTAGACTCAGTAGTGCAGTGGTTAACACGCCCGCCTGCCAATTGCTACTTGAAGCGTGGGTTCTGAGATCGATACCTACTGGTTTCATTTTTTTCTTGTCATTTCTTTTTTGTATTTTGTTACTATATTATCCATTTACATTCTTTATCTTTTGTTTTCCTTTTTTAAAATTTAGTAATAGTAATTTTTCGAGCCGTGCTTATGTCCTGCAGTGAAAATTCATCATTGCCACATGCATTCATATACACACGTCCAAGAAGATCATAGACATATTTCGAAGACAAACACGGTGATGGGAATAATCCAAAGAAACATGATTTTATCATAATAGTAATATTTATGTAATGACGACTGCAAATTTCTTTCTTTCTTTGCTCGTATTGTCCTCCAACCGCTGGGAGCACCTACTTAAAGTAGTAATGTTGTAGTATCTTTTCCATGCTTCCAATGGAAATACAATATTAAGGTTAGGTCCTTTGGGAAGCAGTGAAAACATTTAAACGGGGTAGTATGGGTTTTATTGTGCTATTTCGGATAATGAACCCCTCGTCAGTGACGCTTTATAAGCCAAAAACGAAAGCCAGACAAGACTATAAAATTCGATATGTGCGATATTTTTTCTGTCTTTCTATTTTCCTTTCCTTCCTTTAAATATCTCCCAACCATCACTCACGTGTGAATGCAGACAGGCTGGTGCAAAAAAGCTAGAAAATGTATTTTCGCAGATTTTTATTTTGCAACGTTGCAACGTTACGGTGATTTTCAGAACGAACGCCCGGGGAGCGCGATTGCATTGATTGCATTGATTGCTGTACTTTGTGGCGAGAGGCCATATATTAAGAACCATTTCCCGCCATTTCGGTTTCTCAATCGGACATATTCATTACAGGATCCCGCCCATTGGGGCCGTGAGAAATAGATGGGCGGCTCGTACCTCCAGTAGGTCTGCCTGTGCCTGTCCAGAAAAAATTGGTTAAGTCAAACCATTCACACATGTAAAGCTTTAGTTGTTTGCTTGGGTGGTTTAATATAGTTTAAAGCACATCTCGACTGAAATGACATCCAAATGTCAGTGGGTAGAAATTCCATAAAACGGTAGCAACGTACCGACATTACCATATTCGTTGAGTGGGACGTAAAGTTATATATCAAATAATCAAACAAACGACAATTACTCAACACATTACCGGTAAAGTTCCATGAAAGCATTACTAATATCCCGACATGACTCAAAATTGTTGAATGAGTGGTCAAGTCACATCGTACATGTACCACAGGATTCTTGATTCTTCGAACTGTTTCGTTTAAAGATAAAGTGAAAAAGACTCTCACTCTTTCATGCGCAGACACACACACACACACACACACACACACACACACACACACAAAAGAAAAAAAAGAAGAAAAAAAAAAAAAAAAAAAAAGCGGCGAAAAATGTGATATCATGTGTTACGTTGCGTTGCTATGCTATTCTGCATATAAACATATTATAAAAACTCCGTTTATGATGCTTAAACTGACCAATGTTTGTCTAGCCTAAGTAAAATCTTAAGTTAAGGTAGCTATCGAGTAACCTTAAATATTTAAGTATTTCCTCAAGTTAAGATCTACCTTAAAGTAAGAAAATCGATTGTAATACACTTTTGTCGATTTTAAGGAAAATCTTAAGTTAAGGTCAACCTTAACAGTTAAGGAAGCATTGTAATTCTGGGCCCAGGTTAACAGTTGCCATGGAAACCATGCATTTTCTGATAGTGCAAATGAGTTCTTTGCGGCATTTTAATCTATGTTATTCAGTCGAGCAATCATCTAACAATATATTTCATGTGATTTTAGGCTCAGATCATGACAAACAAATAAAGTTTCATCATTATAACAGATTCTATATATTTTGGTGGCTATTTTGAAAAAAAAAAAAAAAAAAAAAAAAAAAAATACAAATTAGGACATGAAGACGTTATTTCTCAACTTGCCAACATTGGTTTATGGAGTCAGCACACCGAATTACTCTTAACTCAAGTGTCAAACCCTTTTCCTCACAAAATGCCTGTATGTACTTGTCCCTTCTTAACTATTGATTCATATTCAATAGTCAAAAGCTGACATAGTAGGGTTAATAGCATGTAAGTTTATTTTTAAATATGGTGGTTCACCAGGTGGGATATCCTAAGGAACGACCCTACATTGTATTTGAGCCGCCCCATGGGAAAACCAACAATCTGCATAGGCGAAAACAAAGGCGCAGATCAGCTTGGCGGTTATCGCGAAGCTGATCAGTAACTGCGAAGCTGATCAGCGCCTTTGTTTTCGCTACTCGGATAGTACAATGCCTCCTCTACTTAACTCCAAAATTTCAAGCTTCTAGCGTACAGCCCGGTTTGTGTCAGACTTGTTCGGTAACCACATTGTTGGTTTTCCCACGAGGCGGCTCATTTCTTGATATCATTTCCTGCTCACTGTCGACTCGTAGTATAGCTTTATTTCCTATTTTGGTTAGAGTTAGGTGTGTTTTGATTTCTGCATAAAAATGCAAATCGATTTATCTAGCAGTATTTGGCTACTATTTTCCAAGCCTATTTTCCCATTTTCATTATAACCAGAGAAAAATGAATAATTTAGTATTTAGCAATATACCTTTCAATGGAATGCACAAGTATCTATGCACACGTTTAATCATAGAATTGAAGTTTTCAACAAAAATAACGTTTTTCTCTTGGCTATATTTCGTACACTGTTTTGCTATAATTGTACACCGACATGAAAATAACCAACTACAGACCGTACACCAGGCAATTGCATTTACATATAAATATAGGCAAAACCTAGAGGATGCGGAAAATGAAACTTCTTTTGTGAGTACTTAAAGGCCTTACAAGATAACTGTTAAAAACTGATCATCACGAAAACATGTCCGTGTAGTGTATACCCCCTATACCTCACTTTATATAGCTAAACTGGGGTATAATGCTTATTTTTGGTCCAAAACATAGATTGTGGGTACTCGTTAGCAGCGAGGCAGTTCTAACGAGTACCCACAATCTAATTGTTTTGAGCAAAAATAACAAAAATATCAAACTTTTTCCAATGAAATTTTCCATTTTTGTTATGAAAAAAAAAATCTCTATTATATATTGCATGGGCAAGTTGTCGTAATGTTTTCAGGAGGCAAATCTGGGTCAAGCAAATCATCAGTGATTAGGTAGCTTATCTATGGTGTCGATTCAAGCGCAGACAGACACGTTTTTCCTAATTGTTTCATATAATTACAGACATACACCAATGCATCTAAGATGTAATGACTACATTTAGCAACCCTACACTATAATGTTCAATACATAATAAAAGAAATACCCACCTTGTATCTCACCATGTCAAAAATTGATCGACGTTGTGGATTGTAACAATTTTTATTTTATTTTATTATTTTTTTTTATTTTTTTTTTTTTGGGGGGGGGGGGGGTCTCTAGATTTCTCAACTTGGTCCTTCAGCCTTGTGAGATTCAAATTTGGATATAAGAAAACAAAACCATTTTTCAAGCATAACATTTTAATATTAAAGCACTTTTTGGCATTACATGTAACAATATAGAACTACATGTATTCCACAACATCTGGAAAGTAAAATCTGGTCGGAATGAGATTACATTAGAAGACCAGGCCCGAGGTTATAAAAAATTTTTCATGCTCAGCTCAGCTGAGACTAAAATCTATACTACTCATCAATGTTACCAGAGGACCCATGGTCCTATAAACGCTCACCTGAGATCTGGGATATGCGACTTAAGTTGATCTTGCCATAAAATAGGTCAAGGTCATCCCAGGGTCATGACTTTTGGGTCAATTTTTTTTTCATAAACATAAATTTTCTGGCCATTTGCATACTACCAGCAAGTTTTACCCCCATTGGATTACATTTTATTATTGTTTCCCATTCAAATGCATTAGCGACCTAAGTTGACCTTGCCGAAAAAATAGGTCAAGGTCATCCCAGGGTCATGATTTATACAAACTTTGCAGAGCTCCATTGCATAATGCTTGCAGCTTCATGCCAAGTTTCAAAATCATAGGCCTTCTGGTTCTGGAGAAGAAGATTTTTAAAAGTTTTTGCTATGTATACCCACAGCAGCCATCTTGGACACGTGACCTTGACCTTTTATATAAATTTTCATTCCCTGTTCCTAACAATGCTCAACATAAAGTTTGGCTTTAATTGGCCAAGCGGTTTCGGAGAAGTACATGTAGATGTTTGAATATTATGGTCATATACATGTATAAAGCCCCGGGGGCAGGGGCAGCCAACCCCAGGGGCCAAATTTTTCCCATAAACATAAATTTTCTGTCTATTTGCATACTCCCAGCAAATTCCCCCCATTTAATTACATTTTACTGTTTTTTCCCATTGAAATGCATTAGCGACCTAAGTTGACCTTGCCGTAAAATAGGTCAAGGTCATCCCAGGGTCATGATTTATACAAATTTTGTAGAGCTCTATTGCCTGATGCTCCATGACAAGTTTCAAAATCATAGGCCTTCTGGTTCTGGAGAAGAAGATTTTTAAAGGTTTTTGCTATTTATAGCCATTGTGGCCATCTTGGTCATGTGACCTGGACCATTTATATAAACTTTGATTCCCTCTTCCTAAGGATGCTCCACATGAAATTTGAATTTGATTGGCCTAGCGGTTTCAGAGAAGAAGATGATTGAAAAGTGTGAACGACAACGACGACGACAACTATGATGGAGCATGGGTATACTATAAGCTCACTTTGAGCCTAACGGCTCAACATTAGTAGGATAAATTACAGGCTTTGGCAATCTTACCCTGAAATTTCAACCAAATTTGGTTATTTCAGTAATTACTAGCAGTTTTAAATTTCATGCTCAGCTGAATTGAGCATGAGAATTGAGCATGAAAAAAGGTTATATAACTTCTGGGCAGACAAAGGGAGGGAGTATTTCATGACAATTGAAAGACAATTTTGTATAACGAAAACTTATGCAATATACAGAGATTTTTTTTCAGCTGTAAAAATTGAAAATGTCAAAACATAGATTGTGAGTACCCACATTCTATGTATTGGACCAAAAATAAGAAAAATATGTATACCCCTGCATATTCCAGTTTTACTATATGAAAGAGGAGTTTAAGGGGGTATTCATTGCACGGACATGTTTTCCTAATGTAAATCCACCACAAAGGCCTATGTGTGGGTTCTCATTGAAATATTAGAATTGTAGCTTAGCTAAGGCAATTCTTACACCCACAACAGTTTTTTTGTGATGAAATGAGCAAAATTGTTTCTACTTAATTATTATCAAATACTCCCTTAATCTGGTCTTCAGCATAAAATGGAATCAAGGCCATAAACATAGATGAAAAATAGTTGACAAATTGAGAAAGAAAAGCAGCTATACGTACAAGGAAAAAAAACATTTTTCTTCAAATAAATCCTGCTTAACTCTTCAAGCAACCACAATTTTAGGTTCTAATCATACAAAAGTTGCCATGACACTACTGGATACCTATAACCTACAATCAAGCTACACATGTGGAGTAAAATGTCCTCCCATCTATCTTTAATGAAAACCTAACAAGTTACAGCTTTTGGCAAATAACTTGTATGCACAGTAAATGTAAATGGCTACATACATTTAAGGCCAACAACTTTATTTCATATAAAAGAGTAATGCAGTAGCTGGATCAAAGTCTGTAATATCCAGGTTCTAGCTTCAGTACAATAAAACTAACAGAGGCAAACAAATGACAATTATCACTTGTATTATAGAACAATATGCCCTACACAATGTTTTGTATGAGCTGCATCATGAGAAAGCTGGATAATGCAAAAGTGAAAACAAAGATGCAAATCAGCTGTGCGGTAACTGCATTGCTGATCAGTGCCATTGTTTTTTCTACACAATTAGTACAATCCTTCATCTTTATACATAAAAAATTTCAAGTCTCTAGCCCACTTCTGTGACTGTACAGGCCAATCTGTGTCAGACCTGGTCAAAAACCCAAGACTGGTTTTCTCGTGTTGTGGCTCATACATCTAGGCAATTATCTATTCAGACCCATTTTTTGGTGAAAACTGAGCTCAATATTATTTTTCTCCTTCCTGCTCAGAAACAAAGACTTCACAAACTAAGATCTAATTCACCAGTTTTCATTCAAAATTTTCCAATAAAATAAACTAACAAAACTTAACACAACCAAATACTTTAACAACAAAACTTCAGAAACAACCACAAATACCACCTGCTGAAATGTTTTTCTTTTTCATTTTTCTTTTGCTTTGAGCTCAATCATCCAGTATAGGCACCTAAGTCCTAAGTAACTCAGTCAATAAAGAAAAAAAAAGAGGCGCCTCATGGGAAAACCAACAATCTGCATAGGCGAAAACAAAGACGCAGATCAGCTTTGCGGTAACAGCGAAGCTGATCAGCGCCTTTGTTTTCGCTACTCTGATAGTACAGTTCCTCTTCTTCTTAAATCCGAAATTTCAAGCTTCTAGCTCTTTTCTGTGCTTGTACAGGCCGGTTTGTGTCCGACCTGTTCGGAAACCACATTGTTGGTTTTCCCACGAGGCGGCTCAAATACTGACGGACAGACCCCTATCCTAGGTGAGCTAAAAAAGGAGAAACACTATATACTACTAACTCCCCGGCCTTGGCACATGCAATATCTAAGTCTAGCCAAGGTATATGTTCATAAAATCTGTCATGTGAAAATCTATTTAATCATACACTTATAAGTTAAGAGAGCAGACCAATTAACAGTTGTTAAAGTCATACACATTGGATGTGTCATAGCAGCACTTTTATAAGTCTAATACAGGTCTTTCTCACCCATCAGACAAGCATATCCCTTTGTTTGCCTCTCTGAGATAGTTCTATCTCAGTACTAGTACATTTCAACTGTCTCAAAATGTCAATCATTTCTGTATTAAGTTAATAGCAACGTACACCTCATATTTACTCCATATATGGAAGTGATGAGCTAAGTGTCAACTGTCAGAGACAAAAATAGCCTAGCAGGAAGATAGGTATCAAAAGTAACTGTAGTCTGCTGCTTTGATAAAAGTCTATATATTTAATTTTACAGGGAATTTTGTGAACCAAACAAAATTCTGACTTAATATATATGTAAGGTGAGTGCAAATACAAAATTATTTTTTATTTTGTCACTGGTCAATTTGCATATTGTTTTATGTCAAAACAAAATGGTTGCCTGATCAGAACTTGACAAAATGTTTTAAAAGGTGGGTGAGAAAAATAATCAATGATGGGGTTGATGCCTTAACAAGGAAATCTCAGGCTCATTTTTTAGATTGAGTCTTATCCTCGGCAGAGCCTTGGATGCGACTTGAATAATCTGAAAACTTTCCTTGTCTCGGCCTTAACCCAGTCATAGTTTCTTTTATTCTCACTCGTCACACAAGCATATCCCTTTGTGTGCCTGTCCGAGATTTTTCTATCTCAGTACTAGTACATTTCAGCTGTCTTAAAATGCCAATCTTTTCTATACTTAAATAATAGAAATGCACACCTTATGTTTTCTTCCTTATAAGGAAAAGACAAGCTATATATCAACTGTCAGAGCCAAAAATATCCTTGCAGGTGTTAGTTTCTGGATGTTATCAAGAGTAATTGTAGTCTGCTGCTTTGATGAAAGTTTCAAAATCTAAATTTGCTGAGAATGTTATGCGCAAAACAAATTGCAAATTCAAATTTTTTGTAAGGTGAGAGCAAATACAATGTACAATTTTTTTTCATTGGTTAATTTGCATATTGTTTCATTTGCAAACAAAATGGCTGTCTGAATAGAATTTGAAGCATATTCAGAGTCAAAGTGTTTAACAGATGGGTGAGAAAAATAATCAATGATGGTGTTGAGGCCTCAGCACGGAAACCTCGGGCTCGTTTTCAGAATTTTCTAGTCTCAACCTCGGCAGAGCCTCCGATAAGACTTGAATAATCTGAAAACTTGCCTGAGATTTCCTTGTCTCGGCCTCAACCCCATCATAGATTCTTTTAATCTTATATCTACATTTATCGAATCTTCACAAATGACTTTCACAATATTAAACACATTGTGAATATCTATTACAGCCTTATGTGAAAAAAACAGAATATCTCAGGCTTTCCCAGGCACAAGGAATATTTCTACATCTACTCCTCAGGCACATTTAATATCTAACCTAAGTATATGAGTTGAAACCCTTATGTGTTAAGTTAGCCAAAGACTAAAGTATCAAATGAGCTGTGACATGAGAAAACTGGTCCTCGGGGTTTCCAACCAGGTCTGACACAAACCGGTCAGTGCGGCTTAGAAGATGACTAGAAGCTTGAAATTTCGAAATTTAGGAAGAAGAGGTATTGTACTATTTGTGTAGTGAAAACCAGGCGCTGATCAGCTTTGCAGTTACTGCGAAGCTGATCTGTGCCTTTGTTTTCGCATAAGCAAAAATCCTGTTTCCTCATGATGCAGCTCAAATCAAGTAAAACAATTTGCAGCATTTTGCATAGGCATGTTAAAGTATTTGAGCAATGGAATCTCACAACAATCAACACTGCATAAACTTTATTTTCTTTGCAATAACAGTAACACAAACAATAAAAAACACAAAATGTAAAGTAACAACATTGTCACAATCTTAGTCTGAAAAATGCTTTAAATGACAAGTTTAAGCTTTTCAAAAAAATACTGCATAAGTCCGAAGCGACACAGTATGAAAGTGATCCTTCACACGTTAGGGTAACCGCATGACGCAAGCGGTGTGAGTCAGTACAGGTATTTAAACCTGTTCAAACACTATGTGTCCATCCTAGGATGGCCACAATAAGTTTCTTTGGCTGTGTACGTGCAAGCTTGTAAACTGAGATAATATGTGGAAAAAATGAAAGATTTTGTAACCTTGATTACTGTAGATCCGGAAATATTAGCAGAACATCATTTTTGCTAATATTCGTGAATTGGTTGCCTCGCTAATTCAAAGTTCTCGCTAAAAAAGAGTCACTATGAATTTTACAGACTACATTGACAATCACTCTCGAATTCAAGAACTCGCCAATAATTGGGAATAGAGAATTTGCCAAATAAAAGTCACGCGGAAATTTCCGACTTTACAGTATGTAAAAAATGCAAATCTTTTGAACAAATGTTCATTGAAAAACTCACAAATTATCACAGTAACAGGGTCACCAACCAAAAGTGTATGTAATTATTATTATTAACCCATTTTTAACAAATAGACTTGACCATAATTATCAAGTGAATGAGTCCACTTTCATTTTCTAGGGGCATTAGGAGTGCTCATGTTTCTATGAAAATCCTCTAAGCAAACAGAATAGACCCAGATGGGGTGCCACAGTGCGAGGTATAACATCTGGGGCTATACTGTTTGCTATGTCCCATAAAAATGACACCAGGCTCATATGAGTCATATGACGCGTGATTTCTTAAATAAATACTCATGGAATAACATTGCCTGAAGTATATGAGCCGCCTCATGAGAAACCAACAATTTTGTATAGGCGAAAACAAAGACGCAGATCAGCTTTGCGGTAACCGCAAAGCTGATCAGCGACTTTGTTTTCACTAAACGAATAGTACACTTCCTCTCCTTTTTAAATCCGAAATTTCAAGCTTCCAGCCTGCATCTGTGACTGTACAGCCCGATTTGTGTCAAACCTGTTCGGAAACCTCATTGTTGGTTTCCTCGCGTCGCGGCTCATTTAATAGTTGTAAATTCATTTATTTAGCTTGGTTGCCAGTTTGTTTTCACACAAAAAGTGGAGGTAACTCCATCCTAACTTTCTCTCCGTAGTCTTATACTCTACCACAAAGCCACATTTCAGCCTGTGCGTGAGAAAACCAACAATTTGGATTCCGACCAGGTCCATCACAAACCGGGCTGTACAAGCACAATAGATGGTTAGAGGCTGGAAATTTTGGATTTAGAAAGTAGAGGAATTGTACCATCCGTGTAGCGAAAACAAAGGCGCTGATCAGCTTCGCAGTTACTGCAAAGCTGATCTGCACCTTTGTTTTCTCCGTTGCAGATTGTTGGTTTTCCCATGCAGCGGCTCAATTGTATTAGAAAACATCTTGAAAGATCTTAATTCTAAATGCCACAGTTTTACATCTAAAATCTCTTGATTCAATGCTTAATTTGAGGGCCGATAAAAACAAGATATGTCTTCAGAGTAAGCTGATATGATAAAGTTAAATGCTCGCTCAGTAGTCAATAAACACATAAAATTTATATCAAGCATTATAATTTGGCAGTGATTTATAGAGAAAACTTAATATTCACGTTGAAGCACACAACAGAAACGAAATGCATATTAAAGGTAAATATCTTCATTGTGCATCATGGAGCTGCATCATGAGAAAACCAACATTTTGCATTTGCGAAAACAAAGATGCAGATCAGTGTCTTTGTTTTCGCTTCACAGATAGTACAATTCCTCTTCTTTCTAAATCTAAAATTTACAGCCTCTAGCCATCTTCTGTGCTTGTACACCACACTTCGTGTCAGACATGTTCGGAAACCAAACTGCTGGTTTTCTCATGACACAGCTCATATATTCATTGTGCATATGTTTCTATACAGCTCAACAGATCACTTCTTGAAACTGCATCCATCATTATAATACACCAGTCATTTGTAACATCTGCTCCCCGACCTACTGCGAAGGGCGGGGATTATGACTTTTCAGCTTTCAGTGCCCTGCTATAAGCCCCACCCCCAGGGGGCAAACTGGAGGTCAAAACTTTGCTCTTTGCCCTGCCCTGCGCAAAAGAAAATCTCCCTGGGGTAAAGATCCTAATGTCAAAACCCAGTCATGACCCCTGCACTGAGAGGACACTTGAAGAGTAATTGCCCTGCACTTTAGCCCGGCTATCCCCCACCCTTCCCCATAGGTGTGGGGGGCAGCAGTTACAAATGACTGGTGCATAACATGTCAGTGTAATGTTTACCCCCTTTATAAGATGTAGGGGTGTATACAATATATCTTACTTCTTATCCAAAACATAAGACTGTGGGTATGCATTAGAACCACCTTGCAGTGGCATTCCTGACATGTGCCCACAATCAATGTTTTGAGCAAAATTAAGAAAAATATCAAAATTTTGCTACAGAAAATTATAAACTTTATCAGCTCTAAAATTTGCTGTGCATTGCAAGGGCATGTTTTCGTTATGTAAACTCATGTGTTACAGAGGTATGTGAGAATATTGCTTTAAGAAAAAACGAAACGAGCCATGTCATGAGAAAACCGGATCTTTGCCTATGCGAAACCAAAGCCGCAGATCGTCTTCGCAGTAACTGTGAAGCTGATCAGCACCTTTGTTTTCGCTACTCTACTTATATCCCTAATTTCAAGCTTCTAACCATCTTCTGTGACTGTACAGACTGGTTTATGTCAGACCTGGTTGGAAACTCCTAAGACCTGTTTTCTCCCTTGGCGGCTCAAACTTGAGTTTCCTCTTTATCTTTTAGACAAGATTAAGATTCACCATCTTCTGTAATGGAATCTTCGTTGAGTTCGGATGCATCAAGACTCAGTTCCTCCTCCGCATATTGGTCGGCAAACATATTCTCTCCTGACAGTAGACTAGGGGGGAACAGGCCCAGCTGGGTATAGTCTTCTATAATCTGTGAAAACATGTGAGCCACAGCATAAGACACCAAACAACATGCATAGGCCAAAACAAAGAAGTAACTCAGAAACGGCACAGCTGATCAGTGTCTTTGTTTTTGCTACAAAGATAGTACAATCCCTGTTTGTCTTAAATCTGAAATTTCAAGCTTCTATCCTGCTTCTGTGACGGTTTGTGTAAGACCGGGTGGAAAACCAAGATTGTTGGTTGCTCATGCGAGAGCTCAAATGAGATTTGATGTGAGAAAATATGATTTTTGCATATGCATAAACAAATGAGCTATTCATGTTCTTGGTTGGCTGGCATGTGTTTCTCCCGACAGTTAGTAGACAAAGACAAATAGTCCTTTGGATATAGTCTTCAATACTATGTGAAAACAAATGTGGCAGTCAGTAAAGATATAGATTTATGTCCCAGTCATGATTTTTTGTCATTTTGGGATGGTACCACAGCTCTCTGGGTATTAATCAGTACTAAGAGACATCAATATGTCCTCTTCATTCAAGGACACAGCTTAGCATCAGTGGTGCTCAAACCCAGGACCTCTCAATCCCATATGGACAACCACCAGGCAACCCTGCTCCTCACCCTTCAGGTGTGGAAAATTAGACTGTCAATTATCTAAGAACCAGAACATAATCACTAGTTACCTCTTGTAAACAAGCTATTTCTATGTAAGGTCTCTCAAGTTGAAACCCCGTCTTTTCTAATTTTGATCCATCTAAGTACAGGTGTTTATTGTATAACAATTCCTGGAAAATAACAGTAGTCACATCATAAAAATGCATAATAGCATCTTTGGAAAAATGATTAGTACCTTTAGTTTCTAAAGCAAAGATACATGTAGTTTATTACTCTGGTTCCTAAAATTATACAGAACCATAACATGACTTCCTGCCATAAAATGAACAGCCTCATGAGAAAACCAGAATTTTGCCTATGCGAAAACAAAGGCGCGATTCAGCTTCACAGTATATATCAGCGCCTTTGTTTTCGCTATACAGATCTCTTCTTCCTAAATCTGAAATTTCAAGCTTCTACTTAACCCCTGTAGCTGCACAGGCCAGTTTGCGTCAGACCTGGTTGGAAACACCTAAGACCGGTTTTGTCGCGTCGCTGCTCAAATAACAATATGCAACACAAAAAGTTTGATATGCAATATTTGTCAACACCTGGGTTTACTATCGGTTTATCGCAGAAAATAATTTTCAACATGGTCCAATCAGACATAGCTTGCTTGCTTTGAGGTTCAATGTCCCAGTCAACAATTTTTCAGTCATGTTGGGATGCAGTCACAACTTACTGGGTATATAGTCGTATTATGGGAACAATCAGGCATTGTGGCATTAACACAAAAGTTTACCTGGTCAATGAAAGGATTAAGAGGCGTGTTTGTGATACCATCCCACACACATGCGTCCGACCACAGCTTCATGTGTTTGTGTACTAAACATACCTGGTCAATGAAAGGATTAAGAGGCGTGTTTGTGATACCATCCCGCACACATGCGTCCGACCACGGCTTTATGTGTTTGTGCACTTAACATACCTGGTCAATGAAAGGATTAAGAGGCGTGTTTGTGATACCGTCCCGCACACATGCGTCCGACCACGGCTTTATGTGTTTGTGAACTAAACATACCTGGTCAATGAAAGGATTAAGAGGCGTGTTTGTGATACCATCCCGCACACATGCGTCCGACCACGGCTTTATGTGTTTGTGCACTTAACATACCTGGTCAATGAAAGGATTAAGAGGCGTGTTTGTGATACCATCCCACACACATGCGTCCGACCACGGCTTTATGTGTTTGTGCACTTAACATACTGGTCAATGAAAGGATTAAGAGGCGTGTTTGTGATACCGTCCCGCACACATGCGTCCGACCACGGCTTTATGTGTTTGTGCACTTAACATACCTGGTCAATGAAAGGATAAAGAGGCGTGTTTGTGATACCATCCAGCACACATGCGTCCGACCACGGCTTCATGTGTTTGTGAACTAAACATACCTGGTCAATGAAAGGATTAAGAGGCGTGTTTGTGATACCATCCCGCACACATGCATCCGACCACGGCTTCATGTGTTTGTGAACTAAACATACCTGGTCAATGAAAGGATTAAGTGGCGTGTTTGTGATACCGTCCCGCACACATGCGTCTGACCATGGCTTCATGTGTTTGTCATTTATATCCTCAACTACTGAAGACATGTTAACCTGTAATGGAAAGACATTAAAATGCAATTGCAATATCAACAGGTCTCTTTAATATATATAATTTTATTATTGCATGTGTTAATTTACTGTTTGGCTTCTTTCTGCCAATTTAATATAAAGATAGTCATGTGTTCTAAAACAAAGCGCCTAAACATCAGTTATAGGTACTAATCTAAATTCTAAACTCAAGCTCCTGTTGCACTCAAGCATTGTCAGTTACAAACTTTTTGACATTTATAGATGTGGCATGATATTCCTTCAAGTCCCTGTTAGGATTCTTTCCATGTAAGGTGGGAGCTACTGCTTTCTGAGTACATGTACTTAACCAAACTTAACCAACCTATGGTGAGTAATATGAGCCGCCTCGTGGGAAAACCAACAATGTGGTTTAATAACAGGCCCGACACAAACCGGCCTGTACAGTCACAGAAGCCGGCTAGAAGCTTGAAATTTCAGATTTAGGAATAAGAGGAAGTGTACTATCCATAGCGAAAACAAAGGCGTTGATCAGCTTCGCAGTTACCTGCGCCTTTGTTTTTGCCTATGCAGATTGTTGGTTTTCTCATGAGGTGGCTCATATGTGTCTTGGACATGGATACAATAGCGGGGGTGGGGAATGGGAGCTGTACCCTGACCTCTTTCTCCAATGCTAAAATCTCTACCACTGAGCTCAATAATTTTCATTTTTTAAATACACATCTTAACAGACTTATGTATATTGCAATGTTCTCAAGATTATATTGGGTCATGTCATGAGAAAACCAACAATGTGACATTTGAACAGGTCCAACACAAACCGACCTGTACAGTCACAGAAAATGGCTAGAAGCTTGAAACTTTGGATTTAAGTAGAAGAGGATGTGTACTATCCGAGTAGCGAAAACAAAGGCAAAAACAGTTACTGCACAGCTGATCTGCGCTTTTGTTTTCACATATGCACAATGTTAGTTTTCTCATGATGTGGCTCAATTATTACTACACTTAGTAACAACTTACTCTGGCTATATTAGAGAATACAGATCCTAGAAAATCATATGAGACTCCAAACACCTGGGAAACTAGCTCACTGATCTTGCCTTGAGCTGGAAACAAAATAATAAAACCAACATGTTTTGTTTTTGTTTAATTTCAAAATTATGAGGCCTAACTGATGGCCGTAAGCTCTAAAATTCACACTTAACAATATCAGTCTATTACATGTCAAGCATATCTTTATAGAATAGCAAAGAACTCTGCATTTATAGAAAATACATTCAGGACATTTATTTCTGATCTCAAATGGTTGACATCTTTGTTTTAAAACTCCAGCACATATACTCAACCCTGTATCATTTTTGTTTACACAAAGTGACTATTATGTATATGCACATGTTGGAATATATGCCATATTGCCCAGCTCAGATTGTATATGTGTACTCACTTGTGTCAATTTTGTCTACAAAGTTGTATATATGTCCTGGCTGACCGTGTTAGAATATATGCCATGTTGCCCGGCTCAGATCATGTATGTGTACTAACTTGTGTCATTTTTGTCTACACAGTTGTATATATGTCCTGGCTGAGCTTGTTGGAATATATGCCATATTGCTCAGCTCAGATTGTGTATGTGTACTCACTTGTATCATTTTTGTCTACACAGTTGTATATATGTCCTGGCTGACTGTGTTGGAATATATGCCATATACCTCAGCTCAGATCATGTATGTGTACTCACTTGTGTCATTTTTGTCTACAAAGTTGTATATATGTCCTGGCTGACCGTGTTGGAATATATGCCATATTGCCTGGCTCAGATCATGTATGTGTACTCACTTGTGTCATTTTTGTCTACACAGTTGTATATATGTCCAGACTGACCGTGTTGGAATATATGCCATATTGCTCAGCTCAGATCATGTACATGTACTCACTTGTGTCATTTTTGTCTACACAGTTGTATATATGTCCTGGCTGACCGTGTTGTAATATATGCCATGTTGCCCAGCTAAGATCATGTACATGTACTCACTTGTGTCATTTTTGTCTACACAGTTGTATATATGTCCTGGCTGACCGTGTTGGAATATATGCCATGTTGCCCAGCTCAGATCATGTATGTGTACTCACTTGTGTCATTTTTGTCTACACAGTTGTATATATGTCCTGTCTGATCGTGTTGGAATATATGCCATATTGCTCGGCTCAGATCATGTATGTGTACTCACTTGTGTCATTTTTGTCTACACAGTTGTATATATGTCCTGGCTGACCGTGTTGGAATATATGCCATATTGCCTGGCTCAGATTATGTATGTGTACTCACTTGTGTCATTTTTGTCTACACAGTTGTATATATGTCCTGGCTGACCGTGTTGGAATATATGCCATATTGCTCAGCTCAGATTGTGTATGTGTACTCACTTGTGTCATTTTTGTCTACACAGTTGTATATATGTCCTGGCTGACCGTGTTGGAATATATGCCATATTGCTCGGCTCAGATCATGTATGTGTACTCACTTGTGTCATTTTTGTCTACACAGTTGTATATATGTCCTGGCTGACCTTGTTCGAATATATGCCATATTGCTCAGCTCAGATCATGTATGTGTACTCACTTGTGTCATTTTTGTCTACACAGTTGTATATATGTCCTGGCTGACCTTGTTGGAATATGTGCCATATAGCTCAGCTCAGATCATGTATGTGTACTCACTTGTGTCATTTTTTTCTACACAGTTGTATATATGTCCTGGCTGACCGTGTTGGAATATATGCCATATTGCCCGGCTCAGATCATGTATGTGTACTCACTTGTGTCATTTTTGTCTACACAGTTGTATATATGTCCTGGCTGACCTTGTTGGAATATATGCCATATTGCTCGGCTCAGATCATGTATGTGTACTCACTTGTGTCATTTTTGTCTACACAGTTGTATATATGTCCTGGCTGACTGTGTTGGAATATATGCCATATACCTCAGCTCAGATTGTGTATGTGTACTCACTTGTGTCAATTTTGTCTACACAGCTGTATATATGTCCTGGCTGACCGTGTTGGAATATATGCCATATTGCTCGGCTCAGATCATGTATGTGTACTCACTTGTGTCATTTTTGTCTACACAGTTGTATATATGTCCTGGCTGACCTTGTTCGAATATATGCCATATTGTTCGGCTCAGATCATGTATGTGTACTCACTTGTGTCATTTTTGTCTACACAGTTGTATATATGTCCTGGCTGACCTTGTTGGAATATGTGCCATATTGCTCGGCTCAGATCATGTATGTGTACTCACTTGTGTCATTTTTGTCTACACAGTTGTATGTATGTCCTGGTTGGCCGTGTTGGAATATATGCCATATTGCTCGGCTCAGATCATGTATGTGTACTCACTTGTGTCATTTTTGTCTACACAGTTGTATATATGTCCTGGCTGACCTTGTTGGAATATGTGCCATCGTGTAGGCCCGGTATTCCGAGGACCCTGTAGTCCGAGGGTCCGTTAGTCCGAGGGTCCGTTTGTCCGAGGGCCCGATAGTCCGAGGGCCCGATGGTCCAAGGGCCCGATAGTCCGAGGGCCCGATGGTCCGAGTGCCCAATGGTCCAAGGGCCCGATGGTCCGAGGGCCCGATAGTCCGAGGATCAGAAGATTACACTGTACAACACGTAATTTGCTGTATCACTCTGACAACCACTGATCATGGAGCTTCAATTGAAGGCCACTACCAATGCGTTCCTCTTAGGAGGTTAAAGGAAAATAATTAATTCATTTGAATGTGATCACCATGCATGGGGTACTTCAATTTCCTCCTCTTTTCAAAACAACCAACTCTATAGGAAGAACTCTGAAAGCCCCTATTCATACAGAAATTTCGTTGTTTGCTTTTTCCAGTGCTGCTTTTAGGAAACGCTGTTTCGCGCTCAGGTGTTGTGCATCTCACCTGCTCGACTGGTACCCGATTACTGTAAACTTAAAAGTGTCAAGATATTGTATGATATTATCAGTTTATTCTCACCGAACCATGTAAGGGATGGGTTTGCAATGACCCGATCCCAAAATAGCTATAGTAATTTACAAATTGTACCAGTTTACCGATAATGAAACAAGTCCGTTCCCCGATAATGTTGAAGACAGTTCCCCTACAATATTTTTCTCTTTCAAATAAACATGCCTATCGTTCTCTTCGTTCGTGTAACAGCAACGTTTGCACTTATTCCAGAGTGGATACCAGAAAGAATACCACAGAATTTAAGACTTTTCCTATGACGATTTACTTATGCAAATTTGCTTATTACCACGTTGGGAGGGCTCCGTCGTTTGGTTATTATGAGCCATAATAGTCAGTATGCAAAACAGAGCGTTTGGAAAATTGCTAAGATGCTCCACTACACCTCGAACTCCCTCAACACGTTTTAAACATTCAGTAATTCACGAACACTCATGCAGCAGTCTCTTAATGCGCCTCCGCCCACTGGGGCCTTAGAAATACGGTGGGCTGCACAGTACTTCCGCGCAGAGCTGAAACTGACCGAACACTTTGGTACTGGTAAACAGTTTAGATGGTCTAAACCTACCCAGGCCAAAGTGGTTCGTGTATACTTATAAAACCCATGTAGAGGTTTCATAGGAGGTAGGGCTATCATTCACCACTATAGTCGTGTAAAAGTCCCAGGAACTTAAAAGCAAACGTCTCCAAAATAACATAATAATGTGTTGACGGGGACGTAAAACCTCATCACAAACTAAACAGGCTCTTAGCAAATGTCTCCAAAATGACATAATAATGTGTTGACGGGGACGTAAAATCTCATCACAAACTAAACAGCCTCTTAATACGTCACAAATGAATTTTAATAAAGAAAATATCTTCTTCTTTCGCAACTTTTTGCACCAAACCCATATACGACACTTCTTCGTAGGCGGGGTTTAAAATGGTTCTGATATACATGTAGGTGAACCGTGACTCCTGAAAGATCAAAGATCAGAACAGTCTATTACGTAGCAGGTGATAGTTAAATCAAAGGCAGTTAAAGTCAGTTATTTGTAATGGTTCGTGCTCTCGTAGTGAAATGGATAACAGGTACAATATAAAGGTGCGTTTCCATTAGCGCGACAACTGCATGTGGGGCGACAAGATCAAAATAGAACAAGTATATTTTCTTTGTATCTGCTTTCACTACAAGCGTTATGGCCTCGATCTTTTAATTGACTTCGCGACTATGCACGGGTTTCTATTTGAGTTGTTTGTCGCGGAGGCGATTCATAGTTTAGCCAATCAGAAAATTCTTTCTACATATTTTAACGGTGACGCTTCGACGTTTGCATTGTATACCAAACCTTATAGTCCGGCAGATCGTATGCTGGACATGGAGTTGAATAGCATGGAGGGTGTTTTGGTGTTTTGTATGTGCATGGAATCTGTTAAACGTCAAACAAAAACAAAGATAGCACACGAGCTTAATATGATGCAGATGTCCTATACATTCCAAAAATATCAATCCATTTTATATACTTTTCAAGACCAGTCTCATATCACAACGCTTTAATGGAAACAATGAGTTCCAACGCCACATGTCGCCTGTCGCGGTAATGGAAATGCACCATATTGGTATTTATCCACATTACCAAAAAGTACCTATTCGAATACATTGAACATTTTTGGATGCAAAAATGAAGAATTTCAGATGAAAAATGTTGATATTTTTCCTATTTATGCTTCAAATATACATTGTGGGTAATCATTCGACCCACACTGAATGTTTTCAAGCAATATCAAGGAAGATTTTGAATACCCCTGTAAACCAAACTTTTCCTTATATAGACCCTACAAAAAAGAACAGAAAAAATGACGTCAAATAATCAATGACGTGTTTCCTGTGCTTAATTTTAATATGTCATATCTTTTCCCACTTAGCGTTTAAATCGCGTCTGCACATGTCGTTATCAAAATGGCGTTTGTTGTGTGTGTGTGTGTGTGTGTGTGTGTGTGTGTGTGTGTGTGTGTGAAAACCTTGGAAAATGTTGCAGATCCTGATAGTCCGAGGGTACGATAGTCCGAGGCCCAATAGTCCGAGGGTCCGATAGTCCGAGGGCCCAATAGTCCGAGGGTCCGCTAGTCCGAGAATCAGAATATTGGTATTGGATTTATTCCATAAATCCTCGGACCATCGGGCCCTCGGACCATCGAACCATCGGGCCCTCGGACTATCGGGCCCTCGGACCATCGGGCCCTCGGACTACCGGGCCCTCGGACTATAGGGCCCTCGGAATACCGGGCCACAACCATGTGCCATATACCTCAGCTCAGATCATGTATGTGTACTCACTTGTGTCAATTTTTGTCTACACAGTTGTATATATGTCCTGGCTGACAGTGTTGGAATATATGCCATATTGCCGGGCTCAGATCATGTATGTGTACTCACTTGTGTCATTTTTGTCTACACAGTTGTATATATGTCCTGGCTGACCTTGTTGGAATATATGCCATATTGCTCGGCTCAGATCATGTATGTGTACTCACTTGTGTCATTTTTGTCTACACAGTTGTATATATGTCCTGGCTGACCTTGTTGGAATATATGCCATTTACCTCGGCTCAGATCATGTGTGTGTACTCACTTGTGTCATTTTTGTCTACACAGTTGTATATATGTCCTGGCTGACCGTGTTGGAATATATGCCATATTGCCCGGCTCAGATCATGTATGTGTACACACTTGTGTCATTTTTGTCTACACAGTTGTATATATGTCCTGGCTGACCATGTTGGAATATATGCCATATTTCTCGGCTCAGATCATGTATGTGTACTCACTTGTGTCAATTTTGTCTACACAGTTGTATATATGTCCTGGCTGACCATGTTGGAATATATGCCATATTGCCTGGCTCAGATCATGCATGTGTACTCACTTGTGTCATTTTTGTCTACACAGTTGTATATATGTCCTGGCTGACTGTGTTGGAATATATGCCATATTGCTCAGCTTGGATCATATACTGTATGTGTACTCACTTGTGTCATTTTTGTCTACACAGTTGTATATATGTCCTGGCTGACCGTGTTGGAATATATGCCATATTGCCTGGCTCAGATCATGTATGTGTACTCACTTGTGTCATTTTTGTCTACACAGTTGTATATATGTCCTGGCTGACCATGTTGGAATATATGCCATATTGCTCAGCTCAGATCATGTATGTGTACTCACTTGTGTCATTTTTGTCTACACAGTTGTATATATGTCCTGGCTGACCGTGTTGGAATATATGCCATATACCTCAGCTCAGATCATGTATGTGTACTCACTTGTGTCATTTTTGTCTACACAGTTGTATATATGTCCTGGCTGACTGTGTTGGAATACATGCCATATTGCTCAGCTCAGATTGTGTATGTGTACTCACTTGTGTCATTTTTGTCTACACAGTTGTATATATGTCCTGTCTGACCGTGTTGGAATATATGCCATATAGCTCGGCTCAGATCATGTACATGTACAGTGTTCATTCTGAGATCTTTGGTCCATAACATCTGAAAGGCATAACAGTCAAATGAGCTGTGATGCGATGTATGTGATGCGAGATTACGGGTCTTCAGGGTTACACAAACCGGCCTGGACAGTCACAGAAGCAGGCTAGAAGCATGAGGTTTTGGATTTAAGAAGAAGAGGAATTTTAATATCTGAGTAGCGAAAACAGAGGCGCTGATCAGCTTCAAGATTACCGCTAAGCTGGTCTGTGCCTTTGTTTCCACCTTGGCAAAAATTTGGTTTTCTCATGAAGTGGCTCATATAATTATTATCCAGAGAATCATTTCCAAAACTGCACATGCATTATTATACAGATCGATACAATGCAACCTTATTATAAAGCACCTCATTATAGTGTGTTTTTTCTATAACATGGCCATGTCGTGTTTGAAATATTTGCACATGTGAACAGACTCGCTAATAATTTGGAAATCAAAAATTTGCGAAATAAAAGTCACATGAAAGTTTCCGAACTTACAGTAATTGATACGGGTAACAGACCTACCTTCATTTTCTGTTTGATATATTTATATATTGCACCAATTATTAACCTGGGTGCTGCAAATAAAAGAAGATGTGCATTAAATCAAGAGGAAAACTATAAACAACAAACAAGAAATAATGATTTACAAACATCAAATACATAAAGTTATAGGGATCAAACATGATTTTCCATTCATTATCATTTGCTAGGTCTCGAGGGGAGTGTTGAAAACGGAGGATGTAGCCCCAGGTTTTCAACACTCCCCTCAGGACCTAGCGAATGTTAATGAATGACAAAATCATTTTTGATCGCTATTATTGCATAAATTCTGTATAAACGAAAGAAATAATGGTGCACTATATTTTACAGCCACATCTTGTTTTCTTACACATTCTTATGTTTGTTCTGGGAGGACTTCAGATACTCATTAGCATGTGTTTTGCATGGTGCCCTGTAACAAGCATAAGTAAAAGCCATGTATTAACAGTACGAGTGCACGAGAATTGCTATATTAATACATGGCTTTTCTTTTCATTAATAATATATGGTTGTCAATATTGTGTGACATGGGTATTTCATCTTCGCAAGCCAAGGGTACTAAGTCCACTTCGTTCGTAAGGAACGAAGTGGACTTAGTACCCTTGGCTTGCGAAGATGTGGGTATTTATGTGATAATAATGGTTTAATAGGATAAAATGGATAGCAAACACTTTAAATTATTCTTTAACTTTACTTATCAATTAATGCTTTGTAATTCATATCAGTCTAGAATTTGTTTGCCAAAACCACCAAGATAGCTTGTTGTGGCTTAATTTCCCTTTCAACAGCTATGGTCATGTCGGGACTTTGGATCCTACTCATCAACTGGGTATGTCATATTGCCATCCAAAATGCATTTAAAGAAGATAACCAAGCAAGTAAACAACTACCGCTAAAATGTCTGGCAATTATGTCATGATGGTTTAACTAAACCACACCAGGCTCAGACCACGGAAGCTGTTAACCAGTACACAAATAGTCAAGTCAGGAGTGATGGCGTCAAAAATTGTGACAATGCACAAATATTCAGTTAATGGAAAGTAATACACCACAACCTCTTTATAACACTATTGTTGGGGTACAAGACAATTTTCGTGTTAGCTATCCTATCACTGTTAAATTGAGAGTAAAATGTATAGCAAAAATAGTCTAAAATGACAAATAGGGTCCAACAGTGTTATAGCGTTGTAACGAAGCCTGATATAAAGAAGTCCAGGTGTATTTCAGTATAAATGAAATTAAAATATAAATTTTTCCATGCTCCACTGCAATGGTACACACCTAGTCCATGCCTGTCTCCCAGACCATACACGATCCCTGGTCGTATCACAGCATATCTCAGATCTGTTAGGGTAGATAACTCTTCTTCCACTCTCTGTTTGTGCTCCGCTAACTTTGTCCAGGGATCGCATTTTTTAGAGTCTTCTGTATGTGGATTCTGGAACAAGCATTAAGAATGGAGAATTACTGAACAACAAATGATTTTGGCATGTTATTTATTTTTGCGATTTTCCCAAGAAAGAAGAATTTGTAATAATGTAAAATCACTACAAAAATGTCCATTTTGACATAGTGCTATGCATATGTTTATGCTACAAAAATAAACCAACTTAAAAATATGCATGGAAACAAAGTCACAAAATTTAATAGCTGCAAAAATACTGGTTTACAGTAGTTTGACATAAATGAGCCGCCTCATGAAAAAACGACCAATGTGGGTTTTGAACAGGTCCGACAAAAACCAGGCTGTACAAGCACAGAAGATGGCTAAAGGCTAGAAATTTTGGATTTAGATAGAAGAGGAATTGTACTATCCATGTAGTGAAAACAAAGGCGCTAATCAGCTTCGCAGTTAGTGCACAGCTGATCTGCTCCCTTGTTTTCACATAGGCAAAAATCTGGTTTTCTCAAGACACTGCTCATATGTATGAATGAAAAAATATTTTTGCGAGCGCATCAAAACTTTATGACTGCAAATATGCATACTGTGATGAGTATGTAAATCTGGAACTTTATACTCCTCTTTTATTTTGCAAATTTTACATTACTGAGTGGGCGTTCCTCCTTGGCTTTTATCAATATTTCAACAGTTAGCAGCAACAATTCATCGCGAAAAACTCTCAAAAACTATCGTGAAACTTATGCACTTGAGAACCTTTCTGAACTTATACTACATGTGTATACACTACATGTGTATAGTGTATACAATACATGTGTATACATGCCTTTCCAATACAACAATTTTAATTGGTCAATATTATTTTTTATTTTCCTCAGAAATCTTACATTTGGTGCAATTACTATTAAATAGACTAAATAAAACTTTGAATACCTTTCATATGGGATCATATTCAGCTTAAAAAGAAACAGTATAATACTACAAGGTTTCCAAAAAGATTAAATGAGACAAATAGTATAATTCTAGATCAGATACAACACCTTTAAGGATCTACAGTTTTTTATAATCTATGCAATATTTCTACCATACAACAATCACTTGGAATCTTAAGAGTGATTACAGCATTTGGATTGCTAAATACAGCCTGGGAATCTTGTCGAATACCATGACCTTGCTAAGATCACTGTTTATCGCGATTTTGTGGAGAATCGCGGGATAGAGATCGTAGAATTCTGCATAGAATTCTGTGATCTTTGAATTTTCAAGTGTTTTGGTCACCCTGTACAAATGCAATTGACCCTGTACAAAAAGGAAGCATAAAATGATGTAGATATTTTGGATTATCTTTAGTTATACCTTCAATCTTGTTAATGGCAAGCATTTGAAGAGGATGAGGCCTTCTTCATTGTTTTGAAAAACCAGCAATTGTAAGAGGCAGTTATCTATGGCCATTTACGACACAACACCATCAGGGAAAACAGCGATCTTGAAGATTGCAGCATTCGACATGTTTCCCTGACTGAATATCTAGGGTTTTAACAGTACAACCAAATGGAAGCAATTCAAGAAAAGAAAACAAAGCACAATGAAATAAATTCAAACATAAAAGCCACGAAAAAATATCAGAAGTTTAAAAGCCAACCATAAAAGCAACTGTTTTGTTGTACACTAAATTATGCTAGTTATCTAGACACAACTCACAACCAATGTGGATGAAATCAAAATAAGACTGTCGTATGCAAATACCTGTCTGGGAACAACTTCCAATCTGTGGTATTTTGTTCCTACAGAGGTATTTATTACAATTTCATGCATATTGATTTTATTAGTGTTGGTAATGTTCCATTACAAAAACATGTCCATGCAATATACAGGGATTTTTCAGCCGTAAAATATGAAAATTTTCTTGGAAAAATAAGATATTTTTAATATTTTTGCTCAAAACATTGGTTGTGGGTACTCTTTAGAACCGCCTTACCGAGGCAGTTCTAATGTGTACACACAATCTATGTTTTGAGAAAAAACAAGATAAATATCAAACATTTTCAATGAAAATCTTCCATTTTTACAACTTGAAATCTCTGTACCGGTATACTGCTTGGGCATGTTTTCGTAACATTTCAGTCACACTGGATGTCTGAGCTTTATCTTGTCTAGTGTACAGCAAACGAAGATTGTTTTATGGAAGGCTTAAATAGAGCTTCATGTACGGCAAACATTGTTTTACAGAAGGCCTTAATAGAGCTTCATGATTACAAGGCTATTTATCTTACCAAGCATAAGCTGTATAAAAGAAAACGCAGAGCCACTGCATCAGAAAATCAACAATCTGCATATGTGAACAAAGGCGCAAATCAGCTGTGTAGTAACTGCAGAGCTGATCAGTGCCTTTGTTTTCACTTCAAAGATATGATGCTCTGAAAATGTCAATCTTGAGTGTTGACATTTCTAGCTATTTTCTGTGACTGTTCAGCCTGGTTTGCGTCAGATCCAACATCTTAGAGACCCAGATTGTTGGTTTTCTCATACAAACACCCAGGAATTATTTGCGAAAAATTGAACAGCTAGCCAATGTAACAATACATGTATAACATTTCCCTCTGCTTCTTAATCATGACTTAGGACCAATTTGCTTGTGTTGCTTTTTAAACGTCCTTGTCAACATTTTTTTTAACCATTCAATGACAAATCCATCACTTTCTGTGCAACAGGATCTTAACCAGATCTATGTCAAGCTTAAAGTGGATCAAGGACAATTCACAGCCGAGCTAGGTTTAGAACTCTTGACCACTTCTACTAGGCCAACAGGCTCCCCATCATAACTATATAAGTAAATGACTCATAGGACCATTGGTCCCGAGATGCTCACCTGAGATTTGGTTGTTAAAAAAATGACCTTTGATCAAAATTACATTGACTTTGAATACTCGCATAACTTCATTAACTCAGTATTTAAATGCCATTGTCAAAATCCATTGTTTACACTTGTCTCCACTGAAAAGCCTATGTGACAGATTTGACTTTGCTGTAAAATATGTCTAGGACAACCTAATGTCTATGATGGGACAGAGTCCCAGATGTGAGCAGTGATAAACCAAGTTTTATTGGAAGCAGTTCACCCGTTCAAGAGAAAAAGATTTTTCAGGTTTGCTTTTAATAATTCTGGCAGCCATCTTGGTCATGTTGCCTGGACCATTTATACCAACTTTCCTTTACAAACCTCCAGATAAAGGATCAGTCAGACCAGAGAACGGGTTCCAACGGATGCCGAACGGATGCCGAACGGACAGAAAATATGCAAAAAATACTTGTCCGTTCATATCCGTTCCCAAAAGTCGTCTCTAGGGCGGTGAAGACCATCACGGAAGATTTCAGGAACGTGTAAACCGGACGAGAACCGCATTTGTAATGGACAAGGAACGGTTAACCAACGGACAGAACGGACAAGGAACGTTTAACTAACGGATATTACCGGATGAGGAACGGATGTATACCGGACAGAACGAACATGAACCGCACGAGAAACGGGCAAAACGGTCGTCTAACGGTTAACGAACGTGTTTAAACGGTCACGTGACGGATGAAACGGGTATAAATACTCAGGCAAGAAAAATTGCGCTCAGAACGTCACGATGCCACCAAATTGCAAGTCGAAAAGAACACATACAAAGGGAAAGGAACGAGGGCGAAAGTACCCTCCATGAGAGGCACCCTCCATGCAAATTTCATGTTTGCGTACTTGGATCCGGATGCCAGATGCCGTAATGTGATGGCCAGCTTAAGCCCGGGATGGAGTGGATCCCTGTAATGGGTTCGCTGTCTCGTTATTCTCGGACCCACTCTCTCGAGGATTTCGTCAAACATTTCGGGTGATATCCTTAGAAAGTTGACGAAGGCTTTCTGGTCCTCCCGCCGAAGTTCTGTCATTAGTTGGTCATAGAGACCAAAGTGTCGTCTCCTTTCTGGGCTTAACCAGGCTCTACACCACCATCGCCGCCTTCGTCTCTTCTTACCCTGACTGGCCAGTTCATGCTCATCAATACTGACCCCAAGCAGGTCTATCTCAGCCTGGATCAGCGCTGCTTGGCACTCAAGGCCGGCTCTTACACGACAGTCCATTGCACTAATATTTTATTCAACTAATATTCTATATTCCTGAATGTCCTAACACACAAAGTGATAGAAATAAAATGAGTGTAGGATTGGGCAAGTCGCATCTTTTAAGACTGAGGTAATTGGTTCGATCACATGAATCGTTACTTGAACGTTCCCTGTCCGTTGTTGTCAGTTTAGCAAACGGTCCCCGTCCGTTCCAGACCGTTTTAACCGTTACATGTCCGTTAGTCGTCCGTTGGCCACCACTTTCGACCTGACGCGAACGGGTATCTACCGGATGACTACCGAATGTAGAACGGATTAGTACCGGGCAAACCGGATACCAACGCACAGCTAACGGACAACCAACGGACGCCCAACGGATTCATTTATCCGGTCTAACCCGTTGGAACCCGTTCCAAGTTTTGAACATGCACAAAACTTGTCAACGGACACCAACGGGTAAAACGGACATCAACGGACACAGAACGGGTTCACCGGATAAGGAACGGATGCCAACGGACACCAACGGACACCAACGGACTTAACCCGTTTGACGTCCGTTCGCCTGGTGTGACTGATACTTAAAATTTGGCTTTGTTAGGCAAAGCAGTTTCTGAGAAAATTAAGTTTAAATGTAATATCTAAATGACCTTTGGCCAAGGTCAAGTAATGACCTTGACCTTGAAAACTCACATAAATTACTCAAATAGTTATGGGTTCATACCAACTTTCAGGTCACTGGCTATAAAACTGAAAAATTCAATGTTTACATATTTCCCCCATTGAGAAGCACATGTGACCAAATTTCATGTTGCCATAAAATAGGTCAAGATCAACCAAAGGTCATGATTTATACAAACTATGATGGGCCAGTCCCAGATGCAACCTACCAAGTTTTGGTGGAATCGTTCAACCTGTTTGGGAGACGATTTTGAAAGATTTTTGGTATTTATAACCCTGGTGGCCATCTTGGCCATGTGACCTGTACCAACATGGTTTCAACCTGCCAAAAGAGGCTCCAGATAAAATTTGGCTTTTATTGGCAAAGGGGTTTCTGAGAAAATTACTTTTAATGTTCATATGTAAATGACCTTCGGCCAAGGTCAAGTAATGACCTTTACCTTGAATACTCACATAACTTCAATTATTCAAAAAGTTGTGTGTACATGTATCTACCAACTTCCAGATGTTTTGAGAATCCAATGTTTACAATTATCCCATTGAAAAGACTTTGTGTCCAAATTTGACCTTGCCGTAAATTAGGTCAAGGTCAACCCAAGGTCATGATTTATACAAACTATGATGGGCTGGAGTACCAAATGCTACAAACCAAGTTTCATGGAAATCAATTCTGGAGAAGAAGATTTTTTAAGGTTTTTGCTATTAATAGCCCTGGGCGCCATCTTGGTCAATTATAAAAACTTTAGTTCCCCATTCCTAAGGATGCTCTACATGAAATTTGGCTTTGATTGGCTCAGTGGTTTTAGAGAAGATGTCTGAAAATTGTGGACATGACGACGATGGATGACAGAGCATAGGTATACTATAAGCTCGCCTGTGAGCCTTCAGCTCAGGTGAGCTAAAAGCACAGAAAAATTGACTTGTCCACAAAACATCTGTATGTATATAAAAGATGATCTTGCAGGCAAATTAAGAAATCCAATATAAGCTGAACACATAAGAAAACTACTGTACCTTTTCAGATGAGTACATTTGTCCTGAGGAGAGTTCGATATAGAACTTGACTTTCCTCCTCTCGGCTTCCCTAGCACAGTTCAGACTCAGTCTCACTATACCCTCCTGGTATACCTAAAAACAGAGAAAACATTGTCTCACAAAACTCTTCTCTTTAAAACTTAACCTTAAAACAGAGTAAACAACATCTTGTATACCATTGGCATCATGGTACATCTAAAACAAGAGTCCTGATGAAGGTCGTGAGACCGAAACCAGTTGACCAATAAAATACATGTCAAACTTGATCCACTTGTGATTGTTTATTCTGTGTCTCCTACCTTTATTTTATAAAACAAGGGTTACTATAAAGGCTTGGCAGACATTTTGTCTGAACCTTGATGTACATGTACATTTTTTTTCTTTTATTAAAGCTCATTTGTATTGTACTTTCACTAAAAGAACAGAATTTTTTTCTTTGAAATTAAGGTTTTACTTATCAGAAACTGTAGAAATTCTGTTAATTTTGTGCGAGTTGATACTGTTTGTCCACAATAAACAGCAAAGGTCATTTCTGGATAGTCATTTATCCTAGGCAAACAGTACCATCAGGAAAACATTTCCATGCTATGAATACCCCCTTAAACCCCACTTTTATATAGTAAAACTGGGGTTTGCAGGGGTATACCTATTTTTCTTATTTTTGCTCCAAAACATAGATTGTGGGTACTCGTTAGATGTACCCACAACATGTACCCACAATCTATGTTTTGAGCAAAAATAAGAAAAATATAAAAAAAATCTAATGAAATTTTAAATTTTTTACAGCTCAAAAATATCTGTATATTTTATGGGCAAGTTTTCGTTATGCCTGGGTCTGCCTTTCAAATGAAGATTTACCAGTACTTTATGGACAGCTTTCCATAAAGAACAAAAGAGGAAGAATGGCCCAAAATATTTTCATGACATTACAGACAACAACAAAAAATTTGACAGGAGTGAAAATCAATCTTTGATTACTGAGAGATTTATAATACTCAAGACATGTCAATATACAGAACAACTGGAAACTTACCGGATCTGTTTGTCCATATTTTGTTTCAGCGGCCAAGTTGACAACATAGTCAAATTCACCACCGGCGTCAGTAAATGCATTCTGTACAGAACCTGAAACAGTTCAGTCCTGTAACAGGAAAGCTACTATTGGCCTGTACTAATTGAGGACCTTACACTTCGGTATTAATAAATTTCATATGAAATGACCATGAGTGTAAGATTCCCTTCATCAAATAACTTTTTTGTGATCATAAAATACTTATTACCACTAAATAACAATGACGTCATATGATATACACACATATGGAATGTCAGATATTGATTTAAAAACACTTTCTAGATTATTGATACAATGAATATGAAGGTGATAATCTCTCTTGCCATATTTAGTATATGTTAATTTTCATCTCATTTTTTCATGTGGCTATTTTTCTAAATATGTACCAGGAAAAAAGTGAAACCATGACAAAGAATAAACAATTTCATATTGTTTGTAGCACATTTGAGGACCTGAAAATAACCATGATGATGTGAAACATTGGTACTCTTTAGCAATGTTTGTTTGTATTTGAGATTTAACGTCCCAGTTAACAATTTTTCAGTAACGTCAGGATGGAGCCACCCTTCCTGGGTATTAACCAGTACTCCGGGCGAGTTAATGTATCTTGCAACATGGTTCCCTGAGCCGGAATCAAACCCAGTACCACTCGATTCAAAGTAAAATGCTCTATCACCATGAATTCATACACAAAATGTAATCCTGAATAATCCGCTGTGTTGTGCTGACTGATTGTCCCCACTGAGCTTCATAATCATGATGTAACATAACATAACATAACATGATGTATTTATCTCCTCACATGACTAACAACATTACCTCAAATATAGAGCAAGTCAATGAACACAAACTTTGAAACCAGCACATTACCTGGATTAATTAAATTGGAATGTTTGAACTCAACCACTGGATTGGCAAAAGCATCCTGAAATTTAAACGTGTAACTGTTATTATGTATCAGCAGCGAATAATCATGTTTGATTGTTCCTTGATAAAGTAGCATAAAAATAAATAGCTCTGACCACTGAGCCACTGAGGTGCACATGTGACAGTCTATAAGATAAAGTCATCAGTAATTTTAATATTTGATGTCACACTCAAAACAGTTGGTAAATGCTTTTGGATTTCTAGACCCAATACCACAAAGTAATTAAATGAATACATAAAACAGTTTTTTCTAAATACATTAACTACTTGAATCTGTAGACACTGTGTATGTAGAAGGCTAATTTCAGTCATTTGGTCATTCTATGTGATGTTCACATATAATGAAAAGACTAATTTGATTTTCAATTATGCACAGAACACAGGCAAAAATTTGACACAAGAATCTGATTTGTTGGAGATTTTCATCCTACCAAAAGAGTCAGACATATGAGCCATGCCATTAGAAAACCAACATTTTGCATATGCGAAAACAAAGGCGCAGATCAGCTTCGCAGTAACTGCCAAGCTGATCAGCGCCTTTGTTTTCGCTACACGGATAGTACAGTTCCTTTACTTTCTTTATCCGAAATTTCCAGCCTCTAGCCTGCTTCTGTGACTGTACAGCTCTGTTTGTGTCTGGCCTGTCCAGAAACCACATTGTTGGGTTTTCTCATGATACAGATCATATCTTACCTGATCCTTCATCAAATCTTACCTGATGTTTTGTATTCATCCATGCCATCTGTGGAGGCACTTTGTCAGCAACTCGAATCTGAAATATCAAACATATCGATTAACATTGGAGGAAAATTGATGACAGGCTGTTAATCCAAGAGAGGTACAACCTTATCACATTTTTTTTGTTTATTTGCACTTATTGTGCCTGCATGTGTGCATAGTTATGCCTTACATATTTTCTGATTTCCAAAGCCAGTTACATGTGAGCTGTGACGTGAGAAAACTGGTACAATCTCAGAAAAAGGCTAGAAGCTTGAAATTTTGGAGAAATTGTAATATCTGTGAAACAAAAACAAAGGCACTGATCAGCTTGGCAGTAACTGCGAAGCTGATCTGCACCTTTGTTTTTGCATAGGCAAAATCTGGCTTTCTCATGACGTGGCTCATGTGTAAATGTACCAATATAATACCATTTGTATTTAAAGCTCATATTTCATAATTTCCTAACGAGTTATGATTTAACTTACATCAAGGAAACATATCTGTGTAATGAATACTCCCTTAAACCCCACTTTTATACAGCAAAACTAGGGTTTACTGGGATATACCTTTTTTTCTTATTTTTGATATAAAACATAGATTGTGGGTACTCGTTAGAACTGCCTCAACGATTGTGTACCCACAATCAATATTTTGAGCAAAAATATTAAAAATATAAAAAACTTTCCAATGAAATTTTCCATTTTTACAACTGCAAAAAATCTCTGTTTAATCGTATTTATTTATTTTTTTTTTATTCAGTTTTACGTCCCTTTCAAGCTTTTTCACTCATACCGAGACGGATCAATCGGTAGGTGGGGCAAAAACCGGAGTACCCGGGAAAAAACCACCTGACACACCCGCAAGCAGAACTTGGTTTGTCCCACATGTGACTCGTGCCCCGAGCGAGGCGCGAACCCACATCAGTGAGATGATCGAATGATCAAGAGCACTGAAGTCAGCGACTTTAACCACTCGGCCACGGGGGCCGCCTAATCGTATTTATTGCATGGGCATGTTTTCATAATGGAATACCCGTCAACAATGTTTCAGTACCTACCTTACTAGCCAGATCATTGGAGACAAGGTAATGGACAAAATTTCTACCAATGAAACCTGTACCTGCAAATATATTTTAAAATAATGATTCATATAATTTGATCCATACAAATCTTGCTTTTTTCTGCACAACCGTTATCACACCCTATAAGCAGCAATCATGAACAAACAATTTCATATACAAAAACAGTTCTAACAAAAATAAAACTGAGTATAAGTAAGAGCAGTGAACATATTAATGAGAATAGGGATGTCATGCGCGAATCCAGAATATTTTCTCAGGGGTGGGGTGGGGGGGGGGGGTCCAAATTCCCAGTACGGGGTCTGATGGAAAATTTCAACATGGCAAAAATTAACAATTCCAGGGGGGTCCGGACACCCTCTGGATCCACCCATGGATGTGTCATACCGCGGTTTCAGCTACATAAGCCTCTAAATTGCCATAAAAGGTGTAATGGTGTGCTATAAATAGATATATGCAAATTTCAAACTCGAAACTTTGTCAAGCAAGTAAGTGTAGAGTATATAGCGCAATAAACCAGTCGTGGTGGATAAACATGCTTTTCCACCGATGGGGTTTGCTGTGTCTGTGGCCAGCTCGTGTTACAAATGTGTTTTACAAGTAGAGGAAAGATTTTTATTCATAGAATTTCTATAGATTCCCGTACGAAAAATTCAACAGGATTCCACTGGTAGTCCAGTTGGACAAAGACAGGAGTCAGTGTGGAATCTGATTTTCAGCCTGATTCCTAACAGGACAGTGAGATGCTTGCATTTTCCACGTGGAATTTTTCTCTTTTCCACTTGGAAAATACATGTAGACAAAATTCCTGGTAGGATTCCTGCTTGACAAAAATACTGTCGACCTAAATCTGTCTTTCATAAATGTATAAACATTTAGGTGGTAAAACTTTGCAACACACAGGAAGCCATGATGTTGGGCTTTTTTTTTAAACAATTATTCAATTTGTTTGATACTGACACTATGTTTGCTATCAAATTTTGGTGAAAATAAATGAGGAACACTTTTTAGTAAAAGTAAGGTATGTTTTTCTTCCATTTTATTCATGCAACGATCTTTGTTGCAACGATCTTTGTAAGCATTAACTAAATTCTTTATGCTTTTTGTTTTCAAAATATTCCCCACCCACCTCTGATCATGTACAATTTTAATCAGTCTATGAAAGGAAGTTTCTAAGACTTGTCATTGAAAATGATATTTATCACTACTCATTGATACACGCATTTTTATAACAAAATATAATGGCTGCATCTATGGATATATATGATACATTAGCCCCTTACATTTTCTTTGTTCAAAAAACTTTCATATGCATGTGTTTTCAAAGAGGTCATTTCTATGCAGACATATAGCAGGAATTGGCTCCATATTCCTAACAGGATTCCTGCCAGGAATCTGCTCTAAATTCCTGGCAGGATTCCTGCCAAAATTTCTGGTTCATAATCCTGGCAGGATTCCTGCCTGGAATCTGGTTCAGATTCCTGGCAGGATTCCTGCTAATTTAAATATTTCGCGCCAGATTCCACAGGGAGTCCACACTGACTCCTGTCGTAATCTTTATAAGAAAAAGCAAATAGTCAAAGGGATTCCTGCCAGGAATCTTGTCTCATTTTCCTGTGGTAATACTGCTGTGTTCCTGTTGGACAATTTCGTACAGGTTTATACCGTTTCTATAAATTTATAGAAAAGATGGTCTATAAATAAATAGATCAAACAGGTAATCTGTCTGGGAAACACTACTGAATGAAAACCCTGTCCCGGAACAGTGTCCACACTTGTGTCTAGGGTCTGCGCCACGGAATTTCGTTTTTCATTTTAGCATGAGATATGAAACTCTATAAAACAAAATCTTTCATCTACCTGTTCTAGATTGCCAATGACCTTGGACAAGCGCCCACTAGCATTCTGCCACTCCTTGGTCAGAATCAGAACATAGACAGCAGAGTAGACTCAGCTGTTGTTTACCATATCTCCATGGGGTGAAGTGACCCAGAACCCATTCCAAGTGTACAAGTACATGCAGTCTTGTGTCGAGCCATTAAAAATTAGACGGAATATTTCCATCGGTATTCCGTTAGACCTCTCCATACCGACGGAAATGACTTCTATTGAGCCCTTAGTCGAAAATGAAAAATCATCGAAGACTCCAAAGAAATTGAAAATTATGTTATGTTGTATCTTTTCTGACTGATAGGACTTAATTTATATATTCCAGATGTAAAATCACGCAGATTCATATTTTCTGTTGAAAATATTACATATGTCTATAAATAGATAAGGGGAGACTACTGTAAAATATGAGACAAAAAAGTAGAAAATCGATTGCTTTTTGCAAAGAGGGACGTGCATCAACAGGGTTTTCTGGCCCACCCAAAAGCCAAAAAATAAAAGTATCTGTACGACATTTTATCTTATATGTTTTAATAGGTGAAATGTCCAAATGTTTTAATCTAATATTGATTTCACTTTTATGGTTGCTATGGTTACACAAAATGGCCGCCAATATGGGCTAAAGTAGGAAAATCACAATTTTGGACCGAAATTTAGAGGTTTAACAGAGAAGTTTACATAGAGCCCAGCTAAATACCAAAAAGATATTTTCATAAAAGATTAGTATTACAAAGATGCACAAAATGTGAAAATATCTTTTTGGTATTTAGCTGGGCTCATACCTAATTCTTAAAAAATTGCTCTATAGATTACCTGCATTTCACTCAAAGTAAGACACCTTTATTATAAGGCCTTGTGCCAGTTAATTCCACCAAGCACCAGAAGACATCCTCTGATGGGTGATAAACTGTTGACTGGGACCCCCCGAAATAAAATGGGATTTTTTTCAAAGGCGCACTTATTTGTGTTATGAAGAAAATCATGGTTTCCATAGCAACTTGTATTGTATTGTATATTGTATTTCCAGCCCATTTAGGTTCACCTCACTTTGCTATAAGGCACCAGGTAAAATACAAGTTTTGGATACTACGCAACCATTGACCAAACTATTGGTACAGAAAAATATCTCAGAAATATGGAGTTTGATCATGTAGATTCCAAACTACAAACCAGTCACGACATGTGGTTGTGCCAGATCGGCAACCACTAATATGATTTTTGAACATAGGGGTATACCTACAAAATCAAACATAACTTAGTTACTGATTATCCTAGCTCACTAAACATGGTATCATTTTAAAGCTTATGCTTAGGCCTTTCATCCAACTGTAGCTTGTGTAAAATATCTAAATTATATATTCATCTAATTTGCATATTCATGAATACTGGTATTGATAGAATCATAATAGAAAATATATAAATAGAAAAAAAACATAAAATACACTGACTTCAATAACAAACAGCCATTTTCGCATCATGTCGATAAGCGATACAACTTGATATACCCTAACACGTAATGAATCTATGCATAAAAATTAGCTCATTTGCATATTTATGAATATTTATAGAAATATGAGAAATTAAGAAAAAAAATTCAATGGACTTCTAAGATATACTAATTTCAGTCACAAATCATCACTGCGGCTTGTTGTTGTCCATTTGTTATACAATTTTTCATTTTCTAACCTGCAATGGCCCAATATTAAAATAATCTAATTTGCATATTCATGAAAGTAAAATGAAAGGACATTGAAAATAAGGGGGGGGGGGGATTCAACAAAATCCGTAAATATTCCACCCACCATCACTGTGGCATGTTGTAAGTTATACGATTTGACTGTCCTATCATGCAAAATACTATATGACAAGAATCTAGTTTGCTAACTTTGCATATTCACTGTATCATTTTCATGAATACGATGATACAAAGAAACAAGAAATTGAGATAGAATTTGAAACAAGCCTTCAGCGTAAATATTTCAAAAATACTTATTTCAATTTAAAACAATCTTTTTGGCATGTAATTGTTGGTCAGTAATATAATATGACTATTCTTACATACATGGGGCCCGTATGAACTTAACCATATTTGCATATTCATGAATATTGATCTGAAAATAAGATATTGAAAGAAAGTTCAATTAAAACCGTAAACATACTTATTTAAGTCAAGTTTGAAATTGTGATTAATTCGATTACTTTGGTGAATAAAAATAAATAATCATTCACTGAATATGAGTGTGTTATGGTAAACAGTATTAATTTGGGGTTTTTCCTGTATTTTCTAAAGTTTTCATTAATATTCATGAACATGCAAATTAGAAATTTTGCATAACCACAGTGGCTTAGCATAAAGTTGACTCTGTATGGTATTGATGGTATTGGACAAGTACAATATAGGTACATTTACATCTGTAAGGCACTCAAAACATTTTTATTCTGTTCGTTAATTTCTGATAAAGCACTTTGGTTTTCATCAATATTCATGAATATGGAATATGCAAATTTCATATTTTGCATATTGAATGCAGATTAGGTTCAAAAGCTGAGCCGAAGCATTGTTAATAACATATTAGGTTGACAATGTTAGTATTTGAATACGAGTAATTACTTATTCAACTTATTGGAACTGTATTATCGGTTGCTATGGAAACCATGAATATATGCATTATCCATATGCACTTTTGCAGAATTTATGGGTTTTTCTCTCATTTTTACATGAAGGAGGTCCCTCTTACTATAATGCTTCAGTGATGTTCTTTCTGAAGTATGTAACGAAGGTCTAGATATCACAAGCCAACCCTTAAATGGATATGAGTTTAGTCATTTCTTTTTGTTTTTCATTAAAATTCATGAATTGCGACATGACCACTTTTCTTTATGGTAATTGAATGACTTGTTCAGAAGTATTAATGACGCCATAGCAACATATCATTCTATGGTTTGAACTGAAATTAATGAAGTTATGAAGTTCTAACAGACTTACTTGTTTTCCAATTACTTTCAGTGTTTTCATTAATATTTATGAATATGAAAATTCAATATAATTTTCATTATAACACCAATTAATGCAAGGCAGGTGTGTAAGCTCTAAATTGATACCAACTTCAGTGGTCTACAACAAGTAAAAGCTGAAATATGACCATCTTTTCCCATTAGCTGATATATCAATATTGAAATTGCTTTGAATGGGTCATGACCTTTGACCCAAGGTCATTCCTATAAGAAAGGTCATACACATATTTTATTATTATTTTCATGAAGAGCAATAACAAGGCTATATTTCACATCATTGTCACTCAGCTCGGTTGGGGGCTATTTATGGCTCTTAATGCACGTCGCCCTTTATTGAAATTCTGCAGGCTAACCAGATGTTTACTCAAAGATTTATGCATTTTCTAACAAAACATAACAAAAATTTTAACAATTACATGTATCACCAAAGAAAGCAGCTATAAGCTTCTTACGATATCCATAATTTGTTCGACCATAGTTTAAAGGCAACCTATGCTAAGCTGTCACGGGAGAGGAGCGAGGTCACGAAGTGTATCGGAGTGCAGGTTAGCCAGCTGATCTAATTAAAAATAGGCAGTGGCTATTTTGCCGGACCCGGCAAAATAGCCCCTAGGAGCTATTTTGCCGGACCAAATACTTATCAAAATTTTTAATTTATATTTTGTAAGGTATTCTTATCTACATTTTTGTTTTATTTATATATTTGAGATATTTCTGAATCAATAGCCATTAGGTCGCTTTTTGAGCCTTTTTATACCCCCAACTTTGAAAAGTTAGAAGGGCATATATTGCCTTTGGCATGTCTGTCTGTGTGTGTGTGGGCGGGGTGTTTGGTTGGGGTTCATGCCGATGGGTGACCGTGGGGCTGGCTAGTTGGGTCTGTTGGTCACTTTAATGGTGAATGCTATAGTTTTGAAATTTGAAATAAACTTATGGCTGACCATGGCTACGTAGTTCCAGGAAACATGAGTGCCAGCCCTGCTACCCCAGGTTTTCCTGATAAATCACCAATCTTATAGCATTCTTTGATTTTTGAAAGATTTCTTAAAATTGGAGTAATAAATAATAAAACAAAAGAACATGGAAATAGTTACACGTTCTGTCCCACTCTTCTGCATTGCAGAAAGTACACTGAAAAAATGTTATAAGAGGCCGCTTTTCAAACTCATTTTTTGGTTTCTAAGCCATGTTCAAAAATGCACGATTTTTGCCTAAAGACATGTCTTTCGAGTAAGTAAAGTTCCAGTGTTCAGAAATAATTTTCTTTCACTAAACGTGTTTTTGGAGTAAAAATGCAAAAATCAATGTATTTAAATACAAAATTGGATTAAGCACAACTTTTATTAAAATAAGGAACGGGTGTCATCAAAGGGGCACTTCCGGCTTAGAAAAACATCGAACATTCGAATTTTCTCTATTGGTAGATTTTTTATGCATTTTTAAAAATCGCTATTTTTGAGATTTTCTGGAAAATTCATCAATGTGCTTCTTAAACATGTTAATCCCTGTTGAATTCACTTGATTAGGCCTGGAAATGAGAGATATAACCAGAATGAGCCGTTTTAGACTATTTTAGAGGACAAACAGGTCACAGCTGCCGCACACTTCCGGTTTCAATGCAAATTTTTAACGATCAAAATAACAAAATTTGTGGACGATTTTTTAAATTTTCAAAGTTAATCAGAGTCTAGTATTAGACCTTAATAATCGCTGAAAATTTCAATGCCATGCTGCTGATAATAATGCAACCGGAGAAGGACAAAGTTTGTATGCAAATTGCATACAAAAACTGAATTCCTGTTATTCATGTTGCTGTCTTCTTGCATGTACAAAACAGAAACGAAGATTCTTATTGCAGCAACACATCTGACTTGATTTTATCTTGCATCATGGCAGTCAGCAGCACTTTCAAATAAATTCAAATGTAAAACACAACGTCATATGACATTTAATTTTGATATTAATAAAGTGTGACTTTATGAAAAGAGGGTACCTTTACACATGCTTCGTCTGCGTGAGAAATATTGCGCATTTTGAAATGCAGAAACTCACAGAGCCACTGTTAGACATTGGTTTATTCATATGATCACGAATTTTAATTGATCGTATTTTACTTTCCGAACTAGAAGAAAAAATATGAGGCGGCCTCTTATAACTTTTTTTCAGTGTACTATAAATGAAATCTGAATGAAGTCTTTTATCAACATTTTCAGTATGTGTATTCTTATCTTAAAATCTCAATAAGTATAAATAAAATAAGAATTAAAATTAAAACAAAAAAAAATTCAAAAAATATAAAATAAAAATTTTAATAAAAGTTTTTGGTGCCGCAAAATAGCCTATAAGTACATTATAGCTATTTTGCTGGGTCCGGCAAAATAGCCTACAGACTATTTTGCCGGGTCCGAAAATAAACTGGTTTTACACACTGATTGTTTCATCTAGAATTCCATCATTAATACAAAGAAATGCTCACTGACACTTCGATATTTGATGAAACACATTAAAATTTCTAACCAGAGGACCAATGGTCCTGTAAACGCTCACCTGAGATCTGCTTCATATACCAATAAACATACTTGAATATTATGGTATTTAACCCCAGTGCAGGGGCAGATGAAGCCCTTGGGCCATTTTCTTTTTTCAGAATAATCAATATTCTGTCCATTTGCCAATTTCCTGCTGATTTTCCCCTTCAAATAACATTTTAAAAGCAGATGAGCCCCTGGGGTCCATTTTTTTCAGAATCATTAAATTTCCGTCCTACTGCCCATTTCCTGCAAGACTTTCACTTAAAATGACATTTTAAAAGTTTCCCCCATTCAAATGCATTGACGACCTATGTTGACCTTGCCATAAAATAGGTCAAGGTCACCACAGGGTCATGTTTTATATACACATTGTAGTACTTGAGTCATCCATACTTCATGCAAAGTTTCGTTGAAATCGGTTCATCGGTTCTGGAGAAGAAGATACATGTATTTTAAGGGCTTTTACCATATATGGGCATGGCGACCATCTTGGTCATGTGACCTGGATTATTTATATATACATTGGTTCCCACTTCCTATAGATGCTTCATATAAAATTTGGCTTTGATTGGCCATGTGGTTTCAGAGAAAAAAATCTTTGAAAAGTGTGTATGGACAACAGACCGGCCAAGGTCAAGAGATGACCTTGACCTAAATTAATCATATACCTTCATCTAATCCATTAGTTGTTTGCATCTACCACTTTTCAGATCTCAGGCTGCAATAGTTTTCAAAAAATAGCTAATTTCCAATTTTCCCATTATAAGTCTATGGAAACTTAAAGTTACCACAGCAACCAGACTGAGAGTTCTTATCCGACTGGAATAAAAAACACAAAAATTATGTAGAGGCTACTGTCAGGAACATGTATTATACAAAGTACAGGATTCATCCACTTGACAGTTTCTGAGGAGAAGATTTTTTAATGTTTTTTGTTTTTTTTTCAAAATTTTGCCCTTTATAGGGCCCCAGCAACCAATCAAAATAAAGGATAAGGACAAAACTAGCAAGAATCGTCAAACACTACTCAATAAACATTTCTGCAAAAACAAAATTCAAATGTCTGCAATTTTAGCGGAAAAATAGCCGATTTCCACTTTTCCCATTATAAGTCTATGGAAACTTTAAGTTGTCATAGCAACCAGAGTTCTTATCCGCCTGGAATAAAAAACACAAATTATGTAGAGGCCACAAATTAAACGATTCTTGTCTAGAGATCATAGAGTCCAGTTCTACAAGTCTTATATCCAGCCGCATGTTGATTTTTGCAATATTGTCTGGGGAAGTTCTTCTGAGTCTATTAAATCAAGATTATTCAAACTACAGAAAAGAGTATGTAGGATCATCTTGGATTATAATGTAGATGATTGCGATGAGGCTATGAAATCTTTAAAGATAATGTCTATATATGATCGACTCTATCTCCGAAAAGCTAAATTTATGTTTAAGGTTTACACTAACGAGGCGCCTACATATATTTCTGAAAACTTCACTTTAAGAAACAATATTAATACTAGTATTAATCTGAGATCATCTTCCAGTGGCTGTTTTATACCACCTAAGCCTAGGACAGAACTCTTTAAGCATAGTATGAGGTACTCTGGATGTCTGGTTTGGAATAGCCTTCCAGATGAGGTTAAAAGTGCTCAGTCTGTTGCCACATTTCATAACAGATGTTTAAAATGGTTGGTCGAGTGAATTGTGTACATGCATTGTTTATATTTGTTATTATCTGCACACTGATATAGTATAATTACGTAGTTCCATAGTTTCCTGCTTTGTATTAAAGGGTTTTGTTATATACCTGTACATTTCTAATAATTTAACAATATGTATCATTTTTGATATTACATGTATTAATTAATGGTACCTTATTCATTTCCTTTTATGAGTACCTTCTCGTTTCGTTTCGGTTCAGGTGTAAACTAAATGGATATGATGTGTGCTTTAAGTATAATGAGTCTATCAATACTATTAGTTGCTATTGCATCTGAACTGCTTTCAAATCAAGATTGTCATGCTGCACATGGCAATAAAAGAAAGAGGTTGAGTGGACATTTCTGGTAGTTTGATATATTATTGTATTTGCAAGCAGTTTCACCATTATTAAAATATTTAATATGAAATGTGACACATTTGAATTGTTTGGCTTAAATTGTTTTGTATTATATTTTCTCATTACCAGCTTGTTAAGGTATCCTAATGTTAAATATGTTTTAATTGTTTTGCAACAGTTACATGTCTATAGTTATATTGGTATTACCAATATCTTTTGTTTTTGGATCTTTGTATGAAATGCTTGGTCAGTGCAATTCCGAAGCAGCCTTGACAATGAGTTTTCTCAGTGTGAGGCTCATATTATCAACACTGAATCATTTCATTTATTCTTTACATATTATAACATTTATTTATGCTTTTCTCTGTCATTGTTTGTACCTGTATATATGTATAATTTTATTGAGGGCCTCATGGAAGATTAGCTTTTACATATATGTATTTATTATGTATGTGCTAAATGTTGTCACCCTCAAAAAATAAAGTCTTTACTTACTTACTTACTTACTTACTGTCAGGAACATGTATACAAAGTATAGGCTTCATCCCCTTGACAGTTTCTGAGAAGAAGATTTTTGAATATTTTTCAAAATTTTGCCCTATATGGGGCCCCTGCAACCAATCAAAATGAAGGATTAGGACAAAAGTCACATGAAACGTAGAGGACTACTCAATAAACATTTCTGCAAAAACAAAATTCAAATATCTCAAACAAGACAGCAAAAATAGGCGATTTTCACTTTTCTCCATTATAACTTAATATAAGTCTATGGGAAGCATAAGTTGCCATAGCAACCAGAGTTCTTATCCGATCGAAATAAAAAACACAAATATTCTTTCCCCCCACCTGTAGATGCTATATGTGAAATATGAAAAGATTCGGCCCAGCGGTTTCAGAGAAGATCTTTGAAATTGTGGATGACGGACGACGGATGGACGGACGGACGACGGAGCATGGGTATACTATAAGCTGACCTATGAGCTAAAAGCAGACAAAACAAGTTGGATTTTTTTTTCTTAAAGTATAAGAAACATCTGAATAGTGCATCAGTGAAGTGTCTTCTTCTGGACTTATCTTGGAATTATTGACAGTTCATTTTACTTTTGATCCGCCAACTGCCTTGAACTGGGCTTGCAATAATATAGCGTAGAGAGGGTTAGCAACTAACAGCTGCTTTGTGTTGTTAGGCTGTTTTTCACTATAGCACCCACATTGACACAGAGATATATACTATACAGAGATTTGAAACTGCTATTGAACATCGATATTTGCCCCCGCTATGACTGTCGCTCAGGTAGACAGGTAAATCGAGGGAAAAAATCAATATTTTTATCGTCCGCTGAATCTGTTCTGAAAGTTTGTATATTAGCAAAAATATATTGTTAATATTTTCTTCGTTTGGTTCGCTATTATCTAGATAATAGTAGAAATATTTATTTTTGTTAAATAGGCCTTCGAATTTCCAACAAATACTAAACACGCCCGGTATCTTTGTTAAAAAGAGTTATTTATTTACGGTTGATAATTTATATAATTATTATCCCTTGTCCTACGATTTGTAAAAGCCGTTGTTGTTGTTTTTTTCTCCCACAAATTAATACGTTTTTAATTATGCTTATTATCTACGCGACTGGACACATTTGAAACAATTATTTACGGATTATCTTTAGATTAAAGAAATCGCCGATTGATTATTCTCGCCGTAATACTTATCATATTTAACGCCGAAAAAAGAAACCATAATTAGTGAGCAAGGCGCTAATTAAAATAAAATGCATATTTAAGCTTTAACTCCGACAGTTCAAGGCATTTCAAATTCGCAATTTACGTTAAACGCGCGTCAGAATGTCTTACGGAAAAGACGATTTTTTATTTTGGGATGATGATATTGATCTTGATTCTTTGCTAGGTGATTATACGTGTAGTGAAATTGAACTCACGGACGATGATGAACCATCGACAAAAAAAACAGAAAGCAAAAAAAAATGAAAAGTGATAATAGTGAAAATAGTGCTAAGGCTAAAACGTAACAATTGTTCCGAGTGTACTAATTCGTATGCGTCGATATCTGGGTTGCGCGGTCATCTACGAAAAAAACGAAATTACAAATGCAAAAGGTAAGGAGGCCATTCAATATTTTGATCTTGTATATTTCATTGTTCGATTTTCTGATCATCATCAGTTTTAAGCTCCTTTTAGCCACAATTTAGCTAAATTCAGTTCAAAAGCTTACATCTAGGATGTCCTGAGCCTGCTGTAAAATCATTAATTTTGTCATTTTTTCTTTCAAAATGTAACTTTTTCATCTTATTTGCAATGCTAAACATGCTAAACAAGGTGTAGAAAATACCGCCATTTTAAATTCAAAAGCGCGAAAAGTTGTGAAAAACAGCTGCTTAATTCGGACGATTTGACCCTGTCAAAAATACCCAAACAGTATCAAAGGGCAATAAAACGATTTGTAAGACATTGTTCTTTAAGAATATTGATGACGTTTATCAAAAAAATGTCATTCATGGAAGCCTTATAATGAAAAATAAAACGTATCGTTTTGAGATCGGACGGAACAGATTTTCCTAAAATTACAAAAATAATCAATATTTATACGATCATAACCCAAACGCAGTCACGCGCTGAGTGCTAATTTACAAATAAAACAACTTTTACATCTGTCTTCTTTCATATTTTGTTGATTAAAAATTACCTAGCCTATTAATAACAACGCGTTGCAGTAAAAAAGTACCGACTATTTTACGCTTGGTCGCCATTTTGAAACCTTCAACAAGGATTGCATCGTTTTATCAACGTAAAATACACAAGTAAAAACCCAATAAGAACACTACAAATTTCAAAATCTGGTTCATAAATGAATGATAAAATGCTTTCCATTTCTTTAGGACTAAAATATTGCTTCATCAGAAGTATAAAATCGTCGATGGAAGTTGATTTTTATAGCGTTGAAATTGTCTTCGTTAGAGTAAAAAAACAAAATGGCGGAAGTAGGTATAGGCGCGTCAATCAAAAGTGACCGCTAGGTGGACTTTCTTATCTCTTCATCTTTATCTCAGATTGACATTACATTCATTGGAAAAAAAATTACAAAGTTAAATGAGCAATTCTCAGATTCTTGATCCAATTCCAGCATTCAATCAATCAATCAATCAGCAACACATAAGCAATTTGAAACATCCTAACAAAAATACAATTTTTCTCTTCTGTGTGCTTCTGAAATAGAATATGTCAATTTAAGATGCTGTTTCCATCTGCTAAAATACCTACCACCAAGGACTAAAACCCTGGCACGTTCTTGTTTGTCCGCCATTTTCACCCAGCTGTTGAGTCACATGATCAATAATTCCCAAAGTTGGCTACGTTCGGGGTTCTTCGAATGGTAAAACCTGCAAATCTACCAATGGTACTTTACCAATGGTAACCAGAAAACCCAGAACGTTTTCTGCTGCCAATGGTACAATTGGTACCAATGGTACCATTGGTAGATCACATGGTGGAATTTTTATCATATTGATCAATGCACCTCACTTGTTTTTGTCTTTCTTATTTACTTCATGTATATTGCGGTGCGTTCCTTTACCGGAATGGACCGGAATGGGCCTGATTACCGGAATGGACTACCGAAATGGACATTTATATGTGTCATGAAGTACTTTTCATTTGGTTTTTGAGTACAAATTGGCCTAGAATATACACAGGCAGTGATTAGTTCGAGAATCATGTGGTTTAAGTACAGTTAAATAGTGTTTTGCAAGATGGGATAGCCTGGGTCAGGGGCTCATGTATGCGTAAAGGTCACTGTCACAGTGCCAGTACATTTTACTAATTTCTACTTCTATTTACCTCTGTTTGCTGTAGAACAACCACTGGTGATCTCTTTATATTTTAATCAAAGAAATCTCTGAACAGTGGCCCCACCCCGGACCCCACCACTGAGCTACCCTAACCACCATGGGAAGTCAATTTTGCTATACTTGGATGAAATTCATCTTATGCAAACTATTTATATGACTCCAGACGCAAGTTTTATGCAGATAGAATACATTTAAAACACCCAAGTTCACAGCATTATGTCAATTCCGGTAGTCCATTCCGGTATTTATGTCCATTCCGGTCCATTCCGGTAAAGGAACGCACCCTGTATATTGTGTTATTTTTAACATTTACATTTGCATGTATGACAAAAGTATTGCTTATTTACGAAATTCATAATATATTTTTAGGCTCGCCATATTGAATCACGTGACTTTTCCCGCGTTGGTAGAATTACCCACCCTGTAGTCTGTCTGCGTAATCTGCTGCCGTATGTTGGTAACATTGGTACCATTGGTACCAATGGCATTACCAATGGTACCATTGGTAAAACCTTGAACGGAATTTGTCTACCAATGGTACCATTTTTACCATTGGAAAAAACTACGAACGCACGCATTGTGTATTGGTAGGTTATAGACCAACAAATAATGGCAGGAATCACTCTAGACTTGATTAACAAGCCTCTGGCCGATTCAGATCTCTGTTCCATCTCCTTTAGAGCGTCTTGATGATCAAGACTAGAATCACTCCCCCAACAGTGCCAACACCTCCCTTGCTCTCCGATATTGTTTTCCTAGAAGTGGAACACCGCGGCTTGGAGTTTAATTCGGGTGCGTGCAATCACCGGATCGGGCCGAACGGACCGGATCGGACACAATTACCGGATCGGACCCAAGTTTTCATTGATTTTAAGACTTATTTTGGAATTATCTCGATGAAAAGCCTAGTCCATTTAGACAGTTTGTGGGTGATCATAGTCGTTCTTTCCCAATTTAGAGTAATTAATTTGGCGGCTAACTGCTTCCAGTACATGGACCGGGATCATCTAGAACGTAATTGGTCCAGCGGATGGACGATGGTGATGATGACAGGAATTATTTTAACTGAACTAAAGTGTGCTTCCCAGTATCTGATAAAGATTTTTTTGCAGATATTTTGAAACTTTTTAAATGCATATAAATAACAAATAATTTAGTCAATACATTTTTAGTAGAAATTTTCTGCATAAAAATCTCATGGAAGGGAGGTAGGCACACGTATTTTGTCGTTAAAGTTTTAAATTTACTATCATTCACCAAAATCATTAAAAAAGACACAAATGACTAACCTGAGATGAAATCTTTATGATAAAGAAAAGCATTTTCGAAGAAAATATGCATTTTATGACCATGGATCATCTCACTTATCAATGCAAATCCCTGTTCGAAATTCATTTTGACCATTAAAACTTTGTCTGAATCATTTTGTAGTGGGTAGCTGAACAAGGTATAACTGGTGATTGGTTCGGGGAAGACTACCATACTAGCCAGCTCTGCATTCATACTGGCTTATGTCTTAGCGTCTGCTAGTTTCTTATTCTGTTTATAAAGCGCTGAGATGAAGAGAATCGCTCTGAAACGGTTATTCAAACATTTCGGCACAGTGAAATCCATAGAATAATATAATTTAATACAAACGCAAGTACTGACCACGATAGATCAAGATAAGCCACATGAGGGCCTTTGCCTTTATTTGGCTTCATGTTTATAGTCATAGGCATAGTTCACAGTATGTGCATATTCTAGGCCACCATGTTCTCAACAAGAAAAAGCAGCAAAGCTGCGGGAGTTTAAATACTCTGTTTCATCCAGAGTTTAGGCAAAATCCAACACACCAGTCCTAAGAACAATTTCAGTTACTGTTTAAAGCATGAGCAATAAGATTTGGAATGCCAATCACTGATATGAAGGTGTAAGTACACATGGAGTTGGCTATATGCTGGACTGTCCTCAAGGTTGCAGAGATCTGAGATGCGACAGCATAGGTAAACTGTATGCTCACTTTGTGAGCCAGTAGAAGGCTCAGGTGAGCTCTTGATGTAATACGTTAGGCAATACTTAATGACAGCTGATTTCCAGCCTTGCTCGAAAGCATGTGGGTTATTTTGCAAAATTTAACTTTTCTGTTCTTTTTTCGTCTCAGGCTGAAACAGTTTCCAAAATATCCATTGTTTTCGCCTTTTCCCATGTAAAAGCTTTTGTTTCCAAAATTGAACTTGCCATAAAACGTGTCATCCCAGGTTCATCATTTGAACAAACCATGATTGGCTGGAGTCCCAAATGGTACATACCAAATTTCGAGTACATGTAAATCCGCCAATTGGTTCTGGAAAAGAAGATTTTTGAAGAAGTTTTAACATATTTGGGTGTGGCGGCCATCTTGGTCATGTGACCAAGATATCGTGAACAAAATATTAATGTCACTACCCAAGAAGGCTGGTCATGTGACCAAGCTATCGTGAACAAAATATCAATGCCACTACCCAAGAAGGCTCCACATAAAATATCAACTTGATCGGCCTCGTGAGTTCTGACAAAAAAACATAATATTAATTTAAATGACCTTGGGTCAAGGTCAAGAATCCCATGAACAAACTTTCTTTCCCCTACCCATGGAGGCTCCACAAAAATTTCAACTTGATCAGCCAAGCGGTTTCAGAGAAGATCTTTGAAAATGTGGACATACGACAGACGAACGCCCGATCATGGCTATACTTAAAGCTCACCTTGTGAGCATCACGGCTAAGGTGAGCTAAAATGGGTGCAGAAAGGTTGCAGTCGTGTCAGGGCAGAGCCCCCACTCCCTAGGTATTTGCCAGTACTTTGGGTAGTTAATGTGTGTTGCTCAATGACAAAACATAGCACCTCAAGTGTTGATCGAACCTAGGACTTGATTGCGAGTCCGATGCTCTACCACTAGGTCACCATGCTTCCCTTAAGTGAACTTATTTTTAGTATGTAGACAGAACATAACTTTTTAGTTTGTTTGCTTTTGTGACGGGATAGCCTCCCTTGGAAATATGCAAATTTCAAACTCGAAACTTTGTGAATCGAGTAAGTGTTGAGTATATAGCGCAGTAAACCACCCTTGGTGGATGAGCATGCTTTTCCAACGACGGGGTTTCTGTGGCTTTGGCTCGGCTGTTCGTTACATTTGGTGGCAGCGGTGGGATGATGACAACTGCCAGAACGGAGTTGCCTTACCCATGTAGTTCCCAGGCCAAGACTCGGGACGAGTCCTCTCGGAGGGGAAATAATGTGACGGGATAGCCTCCTTTGGAAATATACAAATTTCAAACTCGAAACTTTGTGAATCGAGTAAGTGTTGAGTATATAGCGCAGTAAACCACCCTTGGTGGACGAGCATGCTTTTCCAACGAAGAGGTTTCTGTGGCTTTGGCTCGGCTGTTCGTTACACTTTATAACCTGATCTTCATGAAAGAAATGTGTTATATGTGGGAATGCCTGTCAGGCCCATTTTATTATGAATTGGACACTATCGTCCAACCGCCCAAGATATATACAGAACAATTATTCTTATTCTTAAATCCTTTTGTTGGTTTAGTTTGGTTATGGCAGAATATCATTTTTGTCATGTTGTGTGGACCAGCCATTTCTGAGTATATAAGCAATATTATTAGAGCTCAAGGACACTACACTGCAAATGTATGGAACCCAGGACCTCTACCTCAGGAATTTGCTACTCTACCACCAGGCCATCGCTGTTCCATAAAACGCCAAATTTCATGCATATCTTTTGTGATTTTTATAAAGCCTGTTGTGTGCATCTAACCTGTTTGTAAGCCCCCTAGAAAGAGGTTTGGTGTAAACCATAACTAAATGTGTACATGTAGGGTGTAGCATTGATGTTTTGACATGAAACAGACAATATTGCTTTCTATTCCTTTATTTCTGTTTTCTTTGTTTCCCATTTTGGACTGTGTCATGAGAAGATCTTTGTTTTCTGGTTAACAGTATAAAACCATTTTCATTCTCAAATCAACTGTCATAAAAATATCAGGACAGCATTAACTTATTAGCAGTACTGTTTATTACATTTATCAGTTAGGACAACTGGCTGGCTTTGGTGATATAGATCTGAAACTGAAAGTCCCACACCACAGACTTTGGCTAGTCCAATATTTAATGAAGAAGAAAAAAATAAACTTGGCTGTCAGAGCTGTACTTGTTATGGTGTCCTTCATTAAATTTTGAGCCGCCTCATGGGAAAACCAACAATCTGCATAGGCGAAAACAAAGACACAGATCGGCTTCGCCATGCGCGGATCCAGAGGGGGGGGGGGGGACCGGGGGTCCGGACCCCCCCTGGAATTTGAAAATTTTACCAAAAAAAGGTAATTTCGGGATTTTTGGGGGGGTTGGACCCCCCCTCGTCTGTGAACAAAAATTACCATTTTCGTTGGACCCCCTCTCATGAAAATTTCTGGATCCGCGCATGTTCGCGGTAACCGCAAAGCTGATCAGCATCTTTGTTTTCGCTACTCGGATAGTACAATTCCTCTTCTACTTAAATCAGAAATTTCAAGCTTCTAGCTCTTTTCTATGCTTGTACAGGCTGGTTTGTGTCGGACCTGGTCTGAAACCACATTGTTGGTTTTCCCACGAGGCGGTTCATTTATACAGTTGATAAAGTTTTTAACAATTTATCATCAGAAACCAATAATCCATCTTTAAGCTTTTCTGGTTTGTGGAGTGAGTCACGGATGATTACATCCCCTGCCTCTGAACATGATCATACTGAAACATAATAGAAATCATACATTTTTTATAAGAAAGTGTTTGAGATGAAGGCATAGCTTTTTTTTTTATATAAATCAATCTTCAAACACAATTTTCATGCAGACTACATCATAAGCTATTTTTACTCATTCATGCAGAAACATACTACAGCCTCAGTCTGATCTATTTCACAAATAATTTCACAAAGTGGCGGTTATTTCACAACATGATCTTTCATAGTTTTAACATTTCACGGGATATGCAGCCTGGCTTATATTGTTCCTTGTCACAAACCTCGAAGACAAAGCCCATGTGTTAGCAGCCACTGTCATGATAAAATTGTGTATTTTGCAGATGCAGATTAGAAATCCTGTATCAAGAGCTATGATCAGTAGACTACTAATACATCACATTTCTAGTCATCAAACCCTTGCCACTGAGTTTCACAGCTTTTATGTATTTTTGCAGTATCTTTAATATATTAAAGTATTTAGAATAAGAAGTATACAAAAGTTACACACATACCTAAAATACTGCTCACTGAATCACAAAAAGTGATGAGCTAGCTGTTTTGAGTACAGCATCAGCCAGGTTCTGCCCCTCTGCATCTTTCAACCAACCTTCCCAACCATTGGCAATTATACTGAAATAAAGACAGAAAACATTTTAAGAAAGAGCCATACATATGAGAAAACATTTTATGCATCTTAGCCGAGACTGCCCGTATAAAATTTAGGGGCGGATTCCGCCTGTAAATGAGGCATAAAACCTGTTTTCCGGGCGAAAATGAAGCCAAAATCATAATTCCGTCCAAAAAGTTGAAAAGCACTGAGTTTTTCCAGGAGAAAATTTCTTCTTCCCGCCCGTAAAAAATGAGGCATATTCTTTTCCGCCCGTAATTAGTCAGGCAAGAAATTACAACTTCCTGTTCTACAGTAGTTACACATATGCAGTTTTAAGACTGGTTTAAATCCCGGGTTTAAATAAGCTCCAATAAGAATGTTAATAAGTGTTTTTTCTATTAACTTGAACAAATAATAACCAGTATCAACAGGAGAAAAAAAATGAATTTAGGCTAGTGTTATTTATACGTATCTTTAAATTTTAGTGCATGTGTCCTTTAGATCTGAATTCTTACAATATCTCATTTTAAACCTATCCTACCCACCTCCCCAATTTAAATTTCAGTGTTTGCAGCTGGCCACCAATTTTAAGAATAACACTCATAAATATTAGACTGGCATCTTTATTTCAGATTTTTTATTACTGATTACCATGTTTCATCATGGTTATGTGTCAGTTATTCAATGTTTATTATAAATTATATAATATATTCTACGCTATAAAAAAGGTGTGCTGAAACTGAAAGTCAAGGTCTTTGTGTATACAAATCTTTTAGAATTACGCCCTGAAATTTTCTGATTTCTGCCCGGAAAAGTTAACAGAATTCTGTCTAATTTGCATATTTGGGCCCAGTTTTACGCCCAGATTCCGCACAGAATTTTTTTTTTATCCCGCCCGGAAGTTTTTCTGATTTCCGCCCAGAAAAGTTTGCAAAATTCTGTCTAATTTGCATATTTTGCCCATTCTGTCCGGAAACTAATGAATTGTCTTAAGTCCTAGAGGCATAAAATTTACAAATTTAATAGCAGGCGAAATTTAAAAAGAAAAATTCCGGTTAGGTAAGCTGCAGCAGGAGCAGAATAAACACAGCTACATGTTTAAACATAAAGACAGTTTTGTCTAACCGTCTTTTCTTTGCATGTTATATAGTTGCTTAATGTCCCAGTCAACAGCAAAGCTCATCTCAGAATGCATACATGTGACATCTTTCTACGTGTATTTTTTATGTATTTGTTCAGCATGTGGTGGAAAAAGCCAAAGATACTTCGAAGAGAGAATGGGAAAACAAACTGCTGTTCATACACCAGCTTTCAGAAACTGCGTTGTTCAAAATCTCACTTTCCTGAAACACCTCAAGAAAAATATTGATCACCATAACAACCTTTTGTAACCTGAAAGTCTTGAAAAGTGCCGCAAACATTTTTTTTTTTTTAAATGAAAATCGGTCAACTTAATATGAGAAAACTATGCCACAAATTTACTTTACTTTTTGACATGGTCATAGTGAGATTTTGAAAAACATAGTTTCTGGCAGATGGTGTACGGACCGTAAAGACACCATCCAGCCTGTGGCTAGTCTTGCAAGAAAACCGATGGGTGATTCCTCTGTATGATAGACATTGAATACAGCAGAGCCCTCAGGTATCCCGGTCCAGCAGATGGTGTATTTAGCAGACACAAAACATAGTTTCTGGAAGATGGTGTATGGACAGTAAAGACACCATCCAGCCTGTGGCTGATTGAGCTGCCTGCAGCAGCTAGTGTATTTATAAAAAAAAACACAAAATATAATTTCTGGAGGATGGTGTATGGACAGTGAAGACTCTGACCGACCAGCCACCCTACGGCAGCTGGTGTATTTAGAAAAAAACACAAAACATTATTAGTTCTGGAGAAAGGTGTTTGGACAGTGAAACGACGGACCAGCCTGTGCCTGCTCAAAATGTAAGCGGCAGCTAGTGTATTTAGTATTGGGTATCCCGGTCTAGCAGATGGTGTATTTAGAAAAGACACAAAACATAGTTTCTGGAAGATGGTGTATGGACAGTATTAAAAGACACCATCCAGCCTGTGGCTGATTGAGCTGCCTGCAGCAGCTAGTGTATTTATAAAAAAAAACACAAAATATAATTTCTGGAGGATGGTGTATGGACAGTGAAGACTCTGACCGACCAGCCACCCTATGGCAGCTGGTGTATTTAGAAAAAACACAAACCATTATTAGTTCTGGAGAAAGGTGTTTGGACAGTGAAACGACGGACCAGCCTGTGCCTGCTCAAAATGTATGCGGCAGCTACTAGTGTATTTAGAAATTTTCAAAAGAAAAAGAAACAAAACATAGTTTCTGGAGTAAGGTGTATGGACAGTGAAACCACTGACAGGCTGGTCAAAATGTATGCGGCAGCTAGTGTTTTTAGAAATTTTCAAAAGACACAAAAATTAGTTTCTGGAGGATGGTGTTTGGGCAGTAAAGAGACCGACCAGCCTGTGGTCAAGCTGCTTGCATGATAAAACTTGTGATTCACTGACTGGTGTATTTAGTATAGCTGGTGTATTTAGAAGAGACACAAAACATAGTTTCTGGAGGATGGTGTATGTACAGTAAAGACACCAACCAGCCTGTGGTTGGTCGAGCTGCCTGCGGCAGCTAGTGTTTAAAAAGTTCAGAAATTTTCAAAAGACACAAAACATAATTTCTGGAAGATGGTGTATGGACAGTAAAGACACAGACCACCCACAGGCTGGTGCTGCCGGCTGGTCGAACTGCCCTGCTTGATAAAACTTGTGATTCACTGAATTTACAGTCTTATTGTTTGTGCATTTACTTTCTTTTGAGCTTCTGCACAACTATTCACTTTCCCAATATCTTTCATTGATATTTCTGTCAGGCTAAGTCACTTTCTGTTTGACTAAAATCCAGACTTCAAACCTTTATATTTTATTCAATGCATTTCCTCGGACAACTATCAAATTAAAAGCTTCCAAACTTCGATTTTATAGCTGCCCTATACAGAAAGCTTTGCAAAAAGATTCTTGATTTGTGGGTTCCAGCTGCCGCATGTCAGGCTTGTAATTTTAGAACTTTGTCATCACTATTAGGAGACCCGGAAACGCTCTGGTACTCGGTTTTCGCAAATCTTGAGAATCGATTAACTGGCGAAAGAAACAACAACTGACTTCTGGCAGTTAACACACTTCCGTGACAGTGTCAGGCCATCAGTCTCAGCAACCGAAAGACACTTTGATAGACAGTGAGGACATCCGTCTCAGGAACTGAAAACTGCCTTCCTGCAGTTTAAGACACTTTAATAGAAACTAAGCCATGCATCTAAGGAACCGAAAACTGCCTACCAGCAGTTAAGACACTTTGACAGACAGTGAGGCCATCCATCTCGGGAACGGAAAACTGCCAGTAGGCAGTTAAGAAACTTGGATAGACTGAAAAGTACCTACCGGCAGTTAAGACACTTTGATAGACAGTCAGGCTATCTGTCTCAGCAACCAAAAACTGCCTTACGGCAGTTAAGACACTACTTTGATAGACAGAGAGGCCATCTGTCTCAGAAACCAGAAACTGCCTACACTACAGGCAGTTAAGAAACTTTGATGACAGTGAGGCCAACCATCTCAGGAACAGAAAAACTGCCTACGGCAGTAAGAGACTTTGATAGACAGTGACGCCAACCATCTCAGGAACCAAAAACTGCCTACCGGCAGTTAAGACACTTTGACAGACAGTGACGACAACGGTCTCAGGAACCAAAAACTGCCTACCGGCAGTTAAGACACTTTGATAGACAGTGACGCCAACCATCTCATGAACCGAAAACTGCCTACGGCAGTTAAGACACTTTGACAGACAGTGACGACAACGGTCTCAGGAACCAAAAACTGCCTACGGCAGTAAGACACTTTGATAGACAGTGACGCCAACTGTCTCAGGAACCAAAAACTGCCTACTGGCAGTTAAGACACTTCGACAGACAGTGACGACAACAGCCTCAGGAACCAAAAACTGCCGGTAAGACACTTTGATAGACAGTGAGGCCAACCATCTCAGGAACCGAAAACTGCCTACGGCAGTTAAGACACTTTGATAGGCAGTGTAGACATAGACACCTTGACCGAGTGACTGAGTCTGAATCTGAATCTGAATAGTTTACTGGTGACACGCCAAATGACATTATTTCGCCATCCACCTCACTCAGGAACCGAAAACTACTTAACGGCTGTTGACAGTGATGTCATCGGTCTCAGGAACCGAAAACTGCCTGCGTCTGGTCGAGCTGCCTTTGGCAGCTGAATATGTACAAAATATGTGAAATAAATTGTGTTAAACACTTACACCTGTCTACTTTCACTTTCGAAGAGAACGACTTCCTCCTGAATTTATTCCACGTTAGAAGGTAAATTCCTGATTTAACAACTTGTATCTACGTCAGTTATCACTTTAAAGACTCAGGCATCTGTAATTCAACTGTCTATAACAGCTAGCGGCTCGAAATAGCTCTTGAAATCGCGAGAAACGTTCATTGCTGCAGTGCGTTAGACTTTGAATAATTTTAGAACCTTGTCGTTGCTACGGAGACCCGGAAACGCTGTGGTACCCGCGTTTCGCGCACTGTGAGATTCGATAAGCTGGTGAAAAAAAAATATGATGGATCCATTCTAAAACAATATGGCCACCCAGTTCGGTCGATTCCGTATTTTATTTAGAAAATCATTTATTGAAAATGTATACATAAATATTTTGAAAAACATATTTTTCTGCAATTCATTTTATTTGATCATTTTTTTAAAACACCTTCGGTGTTTTTTCACGAACGCCTACGGCGTTCGTATTTGTTCGGCATGTGGCGGAAACAGCCGAAGACACTTCGGAAGGACAATGCGTTTACATACTAAAGACACCTCGCAGCTGGTGTTTTTAGAAAAACTAAAAGAAAAACACCACAGGACACATAATAACGTTCATTCCGGTAGTCCATTCTGGTAATCAGGCAAATTCCGTCCATTCCGGTAAAGGGGCGCATCGTGTTTATAGCGTATCAAAGCTGTTCAGAAAGGCACAGATTCTATTCTAGCTGAGTATAATCAATAGGGTTTTAACACTTTCCTCCAGAAAACTGGGATCTCCATCGTCGGGCAGATTACTGTATCTGTAACCCTGGTTTTCGATTCATCAGGATGCTTATCATGATTTATTTGTTTGTTTTTGATGATTCATTGACTAGTTAGAGATTCACCACGAGGACCGAAAAACTAGCTAAATGTTATGAACCACTGCAGAAGCTGAGGGTGAGGTTATGGCCATGTAAAATCGATTTAAGCCCGCCAGTAACTGTGTTTTACTGATCGTTCCAAGTCGATACTTCTGTGGCGGTTCTTTTTGTTTTATGTCTTGGTGTTTAAAGTTTTTGTGCTGTTGGCACCTTATGTGTGTTTTTATATTTTTAGTTAAGTTAAGGTAACTGAGTGGCCACCTATTGGAAAAATAGCTGCTCATTCGGCTTACAAAATGTTTTCTTGGTATAAGTACCTGATTGTTGGTTTGGTTTTTTCCCACCTCGGTTTTTGAAGTGGGAATCTTTTTCTGATTGTACCTTTTCCTGATCTTTGCCTACTTGTACCTTTTTATCTGGATTATAAAGTTCAGCAGCTACTAAGTAACAATAATATGTTATTTTAGATTCTTTAGTAGGCGGTTCTCCGCAAAAATGTCCACGCTCAGTAAAACTGGCCAACTCTCAGCTTTTCTGTAGTAAAATTTGATTGGTTGTTGTTGGTGTCTTCTAACTACATAATAGAACAAACCGCTTGTATGTAGTTCAAACATTTAGTACTGCAGTATACCATGCTCTTTAGGTAGGTCATATGGTTCGCGAGCTTTTTAAAAAGCTTGAACATGGCATATATTTTATTGATTTATCTGAAATGAACCGTGTAGCTCGCTTCTGAAATTCGCTGACTGTGTTCATCAGTTGAGAACAAGCATTGTCCAATGTTGTGCAGCGCGTTGTGCAGTGATAGCCAATATGGTGTAAGCACCACATAAAAATAATTCTTGTTGGCAAATTTGGGTACAGCTTAATTTATTAGGATGGATGTACAAACGGCTTTCTTTTACTGTAACTGAGGCGTTGTATGTTCTCTCGATTCTTGGGTCCTTTTGTATCCTTGCAGTCTATTTATATGTGTAAATGATCTGTCGAAAACATTGAAACACTTTTGATTACACATACTGTATATATGATAGTCTTGGTAATAATTCCGGTGTTTTCCATCAAAGCATGATGATACAAGAGTATCAGCCTGAACGCTGCAAAAGGGAGCGTAGGTAATACCATTGAGCATATAACGCTAGTAGAGTTTCATAAATGATTTTGATTGCAAGAACGGAAATATGTTTCGAAACGTATACGCATTCATGAATCCCTTGACTGAATAGTCATTCTGAAACAAGAAATCAATTCAAGTTCTGAGTTGTAGCGAAATTCTTATCATTCATACTATAAGTATCACAAAAAGTCAACTGGCTATACCTATTTGTTCTACATATATAAATCAATTCGATAGGTCCATTGCTTGCTAAATTTGATGATTCTCGAGAGTAATTAACCTAAGGTAGAATGGCTTGTTGTTCTCTCCTGAAATTATATTCAGAAACTTTGATAGATATCAGATCTCGAATACTGAGAATTCAATAAAATACCACAACGGGGGGGGGGGAGGGGGGGCTAGACTGGAGGGGATTAGTCCCGAGCTCTCACAAGAGAAGTGAATTTAGACACCCAATCATCTGACATTTCAGCAGAGGAGATCAGAGAACCAGGGAGTTCATTCCAATCTCTAATAGTCTAATAGTCTGGAGGAAAAAACTATGTAAATAGGCATTTGTACTTGATGAAGGTATCTGAAATGCCAAGGGGTATTGATTCCTAAAACGCCTATTTTTTGGGATAAGGTCATCCGTGGGTATTTTGCTCTCCCTTTTAGACCTTTGTAAAGCAATATAATTCTATTATCCTTCCCTCTTTTCTTCAGGGATTCCCATTTTAGTTTTTTAAGGATGTCAGCCATACTACCGTTTCCATATGTATAATTCCTAGTTACAAACCTAGCTGCACGCTTTGCACTTTCTCCAAATCATCTATCAGACCTTCATAATGAGGGTTCAAAACTGAGCTACCATATTCAAGAATAGGTCTCACCAGACCTTTATAGGCTGCTTCTCTCACATCTTGGGAAAAAGAAAACAGATTTCGTCTAAAAAACAAAGGGTCCTATTGGCTTTAGTTATTGTTACACCGAGATATTTAATACTTTCAACATTTTCCAACACTGTGCCCTCAAGTTTGTAAGAAGCCTGAATTTTACTAGTCCGTTTGTTCGTCAGCTGCATCATGTTGCACTTGACGGGTTGGAATCTCATACCCCATTCCCGGGCCCAATTACCTAAACGATCGATATCCTTCTGAAGTTTCATCGTATCCTCCACATTCTAAATTTCACGATAACAAACACAATCATCAGCAAAGAGTCTTATTTCCGTTTCAATATCCGAGGTGATATCATTTATATGCAAAGAGAACAACAAGGGGCCAAAAACGGTGCCCTGAGGGACACCAGACACAACAGGGACCCAGTAAGATTTAACGCCATTAACTACAACTCTTTGTTGTCTGTAGCAAAGGAAAGCATCAATAATTAATCCATTTAATTGTCTTCCCACCAATTCCATAACTGAACAATTTGCTCCATCTTAACATAAGCTCCATCTTCTGAAGTGCACACTGTATGTTTGTTTGTTTTTCTGATATTCAAGGTTAAAAGTTGTGCTACTTGCATGAGTGGATACTAATCAAAGAAACGAAAAAGGAATATTTGAGATATTATTTTTTGCTTTCTTATTTATCGTTGCTCGGAATCATTCGGAACGAAATGTCTCAAAGTTTAATATCGGGTTGGTGACTGTAACCTAATATGCTCTTCATTTCGGAGGTACATAACTGTAAACAGGAAAAGGCGTCATAAATTCGGTCTGTTTATATTTTTCGAGGTTTAAACTCCTTTTATAAGTAATCTAAAGAGTGTCATGCTATATGCATATGGCAGAATTACTCTTGAATGCATTAACAATGTTATATTTTCAGAAGTATCCCAAAAACATTCTTCAATTGTAATAAAACTTCATATTTTGTTAACTGCTTAGTTATGAAGGGGTGGGTGTTATTAAAAGTCACGTGACATAATTGCTAATCGCCTTGGAACATGAAACTACTCGCAACAGAAAGCAAGGGTAAATTTATAGAATTTGTCCCCCTACTGCTCTTTTCTTATATTCAAACAAGTGAATTTTGTCTTATCTTTTTATTGGGGGTGAGTGAAATGTGCCTGTTTTTCTTGCCAGAAATTCTGACAGGTGGTTGTAATCTGACAGCTCTCTATCCAAGGTGACCTAAATAAATAATTTATTAGGGCAAAGAAAAAAAAAGTGATATTTTTTAAATGCTGAAAACTATAAAAGTGTTTTCTATGCTTAACTCATCCTGTTATGTAACTGACTTCATCATTTTTTCGTAACAACAAGTTTAAGCTTTTCTTAAATGCTTGTGATATCTGTCAGTGCTACTTTCAACTTTTTGTACATGTATGGTCCTATGTGTAAAACTTGGCTTGTGAAAAACACTATAAAATGTGAAAAGTTGTGAAATCTGTGTAACTATATGTATGCTTTTTACCATGGCCAGATCTCAGTATGCTTACCCAGGTGGACCAGTTTCTTGCACTTGGACTTGCAGGCTCAGGACAAGTCAAAATTTAGCTACAGAGCTCGCTTTAGCTATAGTAGCTAAAAGGAGCTTTAAAAATTGTGTATATTTCATATGTATATCATCATAAAAAGACTCATTGAAAAAAATTGCAAGTAAATGATTAATAAAAAATGTTAACTACTTTGTATGTGTTGTGTAAACATCAAATTTGAGAAAATCCAGCCAAGAATTTTTTGCAAAAACTTCATTTTATAATTGCAGGAAATGAGATGCTATAAAATACCTCATTGTGACAGTCAGTGCAAAAAATGGGATGCCAAACACAGAACACAATTTATGCAGCAGAAAAAAATATGATAGCATTTCTAACTGTTGATCGAGTTCATATGAATTCTCATTTTTTGAAATAAACAAAAATGGTGTTTTTTGCAGAAAGTTCTTCTCTCGATTTTCCCCAAAATGTTGATTACATAACATATTTAAAGTTGTTAACAATTTTAATCAAGTGTTCCCCTGCAATTTTTTCAATGAGTCTTTTTATGATGATATATATATAAAATATACACAATTTTTAAAGCTCCTTTTAGCTACTATAGCTAAATCAAGCTCTGTAGCTAAATTTTGACTTGTCCTGAGCCTGACTTGTCCATCCAAAATTAAGAATTAAGACTTAAAAGAAGATTGACTTTGAAGGTGGCTTGGTTGCATCCAAGGCAAATGCCTACCACAACCACAATGTTAATATCTTGGGTGGGTTGGTCAGGGGCGGATCCAGGATTTCTGGAAGGGGGGTTCAACTGTTTCAGGAGGGGTTCGTTTTCAACATTTTATCTGATTTTTCATAAATTTCCCCATGAAATTGAAATAATTTGGACCCAGAGGGGGGTTCAAACGAACCACTCAAACCCCCTCTAAATTCGCCACTGGTTGGTGGATGGGTGTATTGGAAATTTCAGGTTATCTCCTCTGGTCATGGTATAATGCAGTGAACATAAGTGAATCAGGCTTAGAAATGGGCTGTTTGTGCCTCCAGTAAAAGCTTATCAGCTGCAAACATTTAAACGCTTAAATATTTGCTATTTGTGAAGATAATCTCTTCAAATTTCAGGAAATACTCAGAGAAACTTGGTCTTTCATCTGTTATTGATATCTTTGCTATTTGCAAGGCCGTGGTCAGCGGTCAAGCCATGACCTGACCACTTTTTTGGCTGAAAATGTTTTTTGGCAGGACCTCAATTTCGATTATTCGGCCGAAAATATGTTAGCCTTTTTCGACTTTTTTGAAGTGTGATGGCCCAATCTTAAATAATCAGTTGATATTAAGCATACTCAGCCAATCTGCCTGAGGGTGTGAAAGACGGTTGTTAGAATAACAATCATGAAAATGAGACCCTGTATTAAAGACAGGTATTGTCATTACTGGATCGTGACGGATTATTGTTTGAAGTGAAGGTGCATAATAGTGAATAAAGCCGATTCTCTGTGATCATAAAACAATTAAAAAAGTGTAAAGCTGTATTTCACAGTTGAAAATACTATGTTAAACTTAATTTCACAATAACCCAATCACTGTCAAACAACATGCGGAAAAATCATTTACGTATAAAATTTTCGTAAACATTATTTTCTTCATATTACACAATTTGTTAAAACATGCATGCTATTCTTCTATCATGGATATACCGTCACTTTCTAATCAACCAACGTCTTTCAAATTCCCTCAGCATTCCTTCAGCAAGGCAAATCCTGTGAATTGGAGCTTTCAGGTTTCACGTTTTTCGACCATGGCATGTCTTCATCATAATGAAAACTATAAAATAAGCAGCACTTCAAGGGCAAAAATTGTCCCAAAGTGCATTAAAATCGTCTCTATGGACGTCCGGAAATATAAATTTTCGCGGAGCGAGACCCCCAGAACCCCCCTTAAGAGAGGGGGATTGCCCCCTCTGGTGCTGTCCCCCAACTCTTTCCTTCAGCACTCGTAAAACGTCTTTGATGTGTTGTGGCCGGACCACTTTTTGAAAGCCGATGATGGCCTTAATTTGCGAAGATAATCTCTTCAAGTTTCAGGAAATACTCAGAGAAACTTGGTCTTTCATCTGTTATTGATATCTTAACTCATTTAAGCCTGGCGTCCTTTTTATGGGACATAGGCAAACAGTATCCACAGATGGGACGCCGCAAAACGCGGCGTCCCATCCGGGGCTATTCTGTTTGCTTAGAGAATTTTCAATGAAAAATTGAATAAAATTTAAAAATCACTCCTGACGCCCCTAAAAATGAAAGTGGACTCGTCCAATTGATAATGATGGGAGAATCCATTTGTCAAATATGGGTTAATTTTGAATTTTCTGCCATGAGACCGCATTTGGCCCATGTATATTTCAAGCGAATTTTAGGTGTCCTCCTGTTGATTTTGTAGTGTTGGGTTGAAGTCAATAAAATGGTGGTAATGTCCTGACATGGCCATAGCTTTTGACTCGGATGCAATCCACAAATCAAACTAACAAACAAACAAACACAAGTGCACTCATCCTTAAGCCCATACGTTTATGATCAAATGAGCATAACCTGCTCTGTCATGTTTTAATGTCTAATCTGATTTGAATAAAAGTTACGGCAAGTCCCTGGGGGCAAGTCCTGTTGCCAATTTTTGCAATTGGTTGTTCTTTTTGATTTCCTTATAGGATTTCTTATTTGAGCACAAAATGTTAAAAAATGTCTGGTTACTAGCAGACTAGTGGTCAAATAAAAACGAATATTTAAAAATATACAAGTTGTTTGCAAAGTTGTCAATATGTTATCATTTCTCAATTCAAGTTATGCTGTCTATGGAGTAAATCTTCTGACTTCTCTTTGGGTGGCATTAACAGTCAGGCTTTTACCATAACTGTTTCTCTAGCAAGCCCAGAAATGCCAAATTTAATCATCCAAACTATCCTCATAAATATGCTATATGCATGGGCATTTTGGTGTGTTTGTAAATGACTGGGCCATAATCATGACGTAGCTTTCATTTATTCCGATGAACATTTACAGGAGAACTTTTCCTCATTAATCATATTGCCCATATTTTTCTTTCACTGGTTTCAGACACACCCAAAGGGGGCAACCAGTGATGATGATTACCAGCATGTCATCTGAAGACAGCAAATCCAAATCAGGTGAAATATAGGCAGATTGGCAACAACGTGATCGTCCCTGGCTATCAGTTTGAACAGCTAACAGCAAGAATGATCTAAGTACCAATATTGGTAGAGTTATTGTTATGGAAACAAAGTTGCAAGATGAACCTCACTTACATTTTAGCTCCCTCACAACTGTGACATCTACTCCAAAACCTGTAGAAAACATTGAAATCAACCAAAATTATCTTAAACCATCTGCTGATGATATAACTGAAAGATCTTTGCAAGATGTTGAAAATGAGAAAGAGTATGTTAATGATGAGGTTAAATACAATGATGAAAAATCAAGTGGGATTCTGTCAGTGGAAAAGAAGGAGAAAGCTTGTGATAGAATAGTCCCAGAGGTCAGGAAGAGGTCATCATTTATGGTTAGTGCAATACTGGATAAAGAAATCTGTGATGTAGATGATAAACTAGATGATATTGTAGATAAGAACAAAACACTGTATGATGTACATGTATTTGATAGAATTGAAAAGAAAGGGAATAGTAACAATAACAAGCCTATGAATAAAGTATTAGAAATTGATGCTACTTCTACGGAAGATAATTACACCAATGCCTTAACCAGTACAACTGCTGCACATGTTTCTGATCAAAATAATGTTGTTAACAATTCAAGAAAACTGGACGATAATGAACAATCTAGTCATATACAATGTACAGAAAATGCTCACCAGTATGCCAGTTCTTTATATACTCAGATTAATGACAAAACCAATAATAACCACACTGAAACAAAAGATGATGTTGAAAATGTGTTTCCTACTATATTTGGTAGTCTTACAACAAATGCTACAGATAATACCAATGATAGCCAGTGTAGTTCTTTTGAATCCAAAATCAATGAAATTAAGAAGAGGAAATTGAAAGAAGTAAATCAAACAAGTGAGATAATTGAAGAAAAAAGAGTCAGAAAAAGAAAACAGGAAAGACCACAGCCAATAAGCTTCAAGAAGCATCAAGTTGAGGTTGATGTTTCAAATGAAAACCTTGAACAGTCAGTCAGAAAATCAAAGAGGAAACAAATTGTTACTAAAAGGCACTTTCAGTACGATAGTGATTCGGATTCACAAGACTCAAATGAAATCAAACAAACACCTTTATGTTCTAAGTTATGTAAACCTGATTCTAAAAAGCGGTCATTATTTCAAAAGAGGATGATAGAAAGAGTTCCAGATTTTGAAGAAACTTCACAAAGCCAGGGTGAGGACTCTAATATACCATGTACTACAAATAGATACCGTAGACATTTCCTGAAACAGCTACGGAAAGCTGAAGCAGCTAGATCGAAACAATCTAATATAAGTCAGACACATGATGAGAATGATATAACTAATGAAGAATATGATTCGGAAGATGATTATCTTTTTGATGGAAAACGGATTAAAATAAGTGAACTCGAGGAAAGTTTAGACTCCAACAAATGTAAAGTATGTAACAAGGAATTTAATGACATCGGTATGTTAATGGCACATTACATATGCCACAGCTCGATGGAAAAAGATAAGGCAAACCAAGATAGAAATAATGCTACAGGTGCTGCCAATAATACATCAAAACCATTGGAGTCAAATGGCGATGCTGACGATACTCTGAAAACTACTGAAGCTAAGAACACCTATTTCTGCCACCTATGTAGTGATAAATTCCCAGACATTGTGACTCTACAAGCACATGTATTAGAACACAGTGGTAATCTGAAGGCCCAACAACAACAGACTGGTGTGTTTGAGTGTAATTTCTGCCAGAAAACCTTCGCGACCCAAGGTTCCCTGTATCTACACAAGAAAATACACACAGGAGACAACCCATACTCGTGTCTGGAATGTCATAAACAGTTCCGAGACAAAACACGACTGACTACACATATGCGAGTTCACACAGGTGAGTTCAGGGGTAGATACAGAATTTCCAGAGAGGGGTCAGATTAGAAAAGAGGGGTTTGTGATGGCTAACAACATTAAAGAGTCATGACTGCTACTGGTAATTGATAAGTTATGCATCCATTAACTCAGTTGTTAATGTTCTTATTACATGTATAAAAAAGTTCAAGATACTGATATGCAATAATCTGAAAACAAAATGCAAAATTCATTTTTAAAGTAAAAAACAACAACACAAAAACAACACAGTCTAACCTCAACTTACCCCCAAAGAAATAAATACAAAATATATTAACTGGATAAAAAATAATTAAAATATAGATCTATACAAAATATGAAAAGTTTATTAAAATGCAAAAGTTACGAAAAATGTAAAATACAATAAAAAAAAAAAATAGAAAAAAAAAAGAAAAAAAAAAGAAAGAAAAAAATCAAAACTTTTAAACAAAAAAAGTTCTATCTATTTTTCAGGTGAGAAACCTTACAGTTGTGAATTCTGTGGTAAAACCTTCTCCCAGAAAGGAAACCTAAAGTTACACCAACAGAAGATACACTTTGGGCTTAAACGGGGAAAATATAGGTGTAAACACTGTGGAGTATACTTCACGGAAAAGAAAAACTTCACTGAGCACCTGAAGGCAGGCCATGCTGGTGATGGGGATGATAGTAAGCTGAATGATGGGAAAGTTGGAGAGAATTCAAAAGATGATACTGGAGCAAGTACTGAAAATGGGGTTGATTTAGAGAAAGCTAAACGTGGAATGTCTGCAGATGATTATGTCAAAGCTGAATTAGCCAAATTAATTGGCAAAACTGGGCAAGATAAGGGGATATCAGCAAATTCTGTTAATGTTTCAGTTGAAAGTAGGTCAGATGAGAACTCAAATACATCAGTGAGTGAAAAATCATTGGTTATAGATGATGATCCTACAAAACTTGGACTAAAAGACTTCAAAGGTATATTTGGCTCTGAATCATCAGATAGCAAAGAAACAGGATCACTCACTGATACAACAACTAAAGCAGCCAAGTTCACCTGTCCAATCTGTAGTTTTCCCTACCAGACTGCTACAAGCTTCAATCGTCATTTCCAAACCCACGGGGCTTCAATGTTGCCATTTCGTCCAGCTGGTGTAGGTGCTGGGTACAGTATGATAGCTCAGAGTGGGTCGGAGTTCCCATCAGGTGAATAGAACAATTTTATTTGTCCCAAAAACCTAGGTAATGAGGAGTATTTCTTGATAATTAAGGAATAATTTGCTTATTTCTTCTTCAATAGCTGTTTTGTGAGTAGTCGCCATGGCAATTCTGATGAGTTCCCACAACATAGGTGTTTATGAAAAATGAATAAAAATGATACCATATTCTTTCCAATTAAAGCACACAGTGTGCTTAACTTTTCAAAATAACTTTAAGTTAAGATAACTAAATACCGTACTAATAAGTGCACACTACGAACGAGAACAACACATAAACTGCTTAAATAACCATGTTAAAAATATCATTGATAATGACATTAAAGTGTTCCAGTCGATGCAAAATAGTGTTTGTGAGGCCTAAATGATTTATATGTGTGGTTCCGTTTCCCTGCCTACCCTAATTTTTTCACCCTACCCTAAACATTTAAATGCTCTTTGGAGACAACCAACAAGAAAATAGCCACATTTTCAGATATTTAGGCCGTTTTCTGTGTTAAATGTTTTGACTAAATTAAATAATACTCCCTACCTACCTACCCTAATTTTTGGGGGCATGAAACAGAAACTAAACATATATTTCATTTAGGTTTGATTAAGTTTAATATGGTATTAATGTGAATAATTGGTGTAAATATCAATATAAATAAATGCTAGCTGAACACTGCACTTATGCACATGTTTTCAGAAAACAGCTAAGGTGTGCGCTTATTGGAGCAAGTGCTTTAATTAGAAACAAATAGGGTATTTCAGATATGATCAATTACTCCTCATTATCTTGTCTTCTGTCAATCAACCATGGGTCATCTCTGGCATGATTAAGGATATGTACAAGAAAAGAGAAAATTGCACTAGTTAGGCAAGAAAAAGTAAAGAAAACAGAATGAATTTAAATTATGACAAGTGAGTTAAACATTACTATTAATGGAACCCAATATGTGGCTTGTCCCAAAAGTTCCAATACATATTTTATCCTGAATGCATAACAGGAACCAGTCAAAGTTACTCATGAAAGACTGGGACCATTCTCTTTGAGAGAATTAAATCGGAAAATAAAATAAGAATTTCAATTTACCCTAGATGACCCTGAAAATGAAAGTTGTCACCCAAAGGATATTATGCTTGAGAAAGTCCATTCAACATTGGTTGTATGTTTTCAGGTGTTAAGAAGGTATACCGGTGTGAGGAGTGTAGCCTGGACTTTGTGTCTTTCCCTGAGTTCCAGTGTCATCTCAAGTCACACAAAGACAACAATGCTAAGGTAACTTAGTACATTAAATACTAGAGAAAGTCTGCTCTCTTGGTCACCTGAGCCAAACATTATGAAAACAGGCCCATGCAATATACAGAGATTTTTTAACTTGTAAAAATGGATTTTTTTAAGAAAATGTTTGATATTTTTCTTACTTTTGCTCAAAACATAGATTGTGGGTACACGTTAGAACCGCCTCGGCGAGGCGGTTCTAACGAGTACCCAAAATCTATGTTTTTGAGCAAAAACAAGAAAAATAGGTATACCCCTGCATACCCCAGTTTTGCTATATAAAAGTGGGGTTCAAGGGGGTATACATTACACAGACATGTTTTCATGATGAGGCTTACCAGGTGAAATTATAGTAACAATGCTAAGGTAACTTATTACATCAAATGATAGGAGAAAACTTGCTACATGTATGCGATCTACTGCTCTGAAACCACTTTGCCAATCAAGGCAAAGTTGATGTTGAGCTTTCTTGGGAAATGGAAAGTAATGTTGTATAAATGATGCAGGTCACATGACAAAGATGGCCACCATGCCCATTTATGGTAAAAACTCTTCAAAAGTATTCTTTAGAACATGTGAACCAATGTCAATAAAACTTTAACATTAGGGACTCTGATACATCATATTATTTTGTATAAGTTATTACCTTGGGTTGACCTAGACTTATTTGATCCTACAAAACTTGGACTAAAATTTGGTCACACAGGGTTTTTACTGGGGGGGAAAAACCCTTCGAAAGGATTCAGTATAAGAGCTCAGAGTGGGTTAGAGTTTCTGTCAGGCGTGAAACCAGCATATTGCTGTGAGCAGTGTAGCATGAAATTTGTCCCCTTCGCTTCGCAGTTACAGTGTGCAGCCTTTGTGTTATTTCAGGTGATGTGCAATATTTGCCAGAAACAGATGAGTAGCAGTAATTTACTGGATCATATGAGAATTCATACAGGAGAGAAGCCTTACGGGTAAGTTGGTGGGTAAAATATGGGCAAGTTGGTGGGTAAAACTTCTATGGATAATTTAGATGGTAAAACATAGATAAGATGGTGGGTAAAAATGGTTTAGTTGGTGGGTAAACATGTGGGTAAGTTGGTGGTTAAAGCATATAGGTGAGTTGGTGATGAAATATTGGTAAGATATTGGATAAAATGTGGGTAAGTTATGGATTATAGGTATGGGTAAGTTGGTGGTCAAAGTATTGGGGTAAGTTGGAGGGTAAAATATGTTGGTAAGTTGGTGGGTAAAACATGTTAGTAAGTTGGTGGGTAAAACATGTTAGTAAGTTGGCAGGTAAAATGTGTTAGTAAGTTGGTGCTCTGACACAGACACCTGTTTTCATTGATTTTTTAGCCTTCTACACGTACCTGAGGACCCACACCTCTCTGAACTGTATGTTGCAGGTGTATCCATGGTGACAAGATTGTGAGAAGTTGTTCTGTGTTACAGGTGTGTCCACTGGGGCAAGATTGTGACAAGTTGTTCTATGTTACAGGTGTATCCACTGTGGCAAGTTGTTCCGTCGTAGTCACCACCTACAAACACACCTGAGGACTCACACAGGGGACCGGCCTTACCACTGCGTGGATTGTGGGAAGACGTTTGCCAGGGGAGATCACTTACAGAATCATCGCAGAACTCATACTGGTAGGTGACGACTAGAGTTGTCTCCCTGTAGTTGGTGGGTATAGACTACTTTCCAGAAAAAGTTTAAAGTAGGCAAAGATCAGGAAATGATGCAAGAAATTCCCACTCCAAAAAAACGGAGGTGGGAAAAAAACTAAATTGACTATAAGGTACTAAGGGAACATATTGTAAGCTGAGTGAGCACCTATTTCTCAGTAGGTGGCCACTCAGTTACCCGAACTGAACTAAAAATATGAAAACATATATAAGGTGCATAATAATATCACAAAAATAGTTTAACACCAAAACACAAAACAGCCAGAGCCACAACAGAAGTATCGCCTTTGAACGATCAGTAATATAAATTACTGAGGGGCTTAAATTGGTTTTACATGGCCACTACTTCACCCTCGACTTCTGCAGTGGTTTACATAAAATTAGTTGTTTGGTCCTCGCGGTAAATCTCTAACAAGTCAATGAATCATCAGGGAAAAACTGCTATTTTCAAAATGGTGCTTCTCTGAAATATCTGTAGCAAATTATGACCCTGTCATTTGCAAATCAAAAGGCTTCAGTGAGTTTGAAAATTGGTTCACTAACAACAATTAAATGCAAAAAAATGAAATGCACCTTGATTTATATTTCATGCTTTACATGTTTTGCGTGATGCAGGTGCAATATTGACCTCCGTGGTGTTCTTTTCTATTTACCTTTGCTTTATTACACGGTTTGGATTGTAAATAGTGGCCTCAATCCTATAGATTATAAAGAGGATGTGGTGTACTTTTTCACCTTAAAACTTGACTGTATCTCTTCTTATAGGCGAAAAGCCATATAAATGCGAGATCTGTGAAAAATCCTACAGCCAGAGCCATCATCTTCTCAGGCATAAGAGAACACACACAGGTGAGGAATTTTGTTTTGGCTTATAATTGCTGGTAAACTTTGGTGGGCTAGGAAATCAGCTCTTTTTTGAGCTGGGCTTTATTAACTCACCTGAGCCTTATAAATGTGAGATTTGTGAGGAATTCTGTGGTCAGAGCCATGCTTTTCTCAGATAAGAGAACTCACACAGTTATAGCATATGGGGACATGATTTCACTCATTGCATGGCTTTGCACAGCATTTGCAACAGAATAAGTTGTGTGTTTTACTACTCACCATGCTTTTTAGTATGCTTGGATAAACACAATTACGTCACTTGAATGTCACATGCATTCTGGGGCTATAATCAAGATTCTTCAAGACCTGTTGATATAACCCACTTTTAAAACATTTATCTATTACACATGATAATTGGTGGCCCACGTGGATGAGTGATTAAGAGCACTGTTTCTTAATTACTTGATCATCTCACTGCTATGTCTTGTGTGGGTTTGAGCCCCACACTGGCCACATGTAAGATAAGCCAAGTTCTGCTTGCGGGTGTGCAAGGTGGTTTTTCTCGGGGTTCTCCCGTTTTCGCCCCACCTATTGATTTACCCGTCTCATATGAGCTGAAATAATGTTAAAGGGGACGTAAAACTTTATTTAATTTAAACACATGGTAATCATAAAGTTTATTTTTCTAGGTGAGAAACCTTACAATTGTGAGCTGTGTGAGAAGCGGTTCAGTCGAGATCATCACTTGAAAAAACATATGGAGACACATAGAGTGGTCATCTACACTCAGGCTACTGACACTACATCACAGACTAACAGGTGAACCTCAATGCGACAAAATGTACCTTCGGACATTCTGACATTACATTCTGAAAGCAGCAAAAAGCGGGGAAATGATGTAATATATGTTTTAGAAATAACACTATTTGTAATCTTTGAACACTGGGCTACCAAATGAATGAGTTTTAAAACATATTATTTTTCAATATTTGGAGTTATCTGCCCTTGTTTTAGCCCATAATACACATAATTTTCTTTTATCTATCGTTAAACGGTAACCATAACAACAGCATCATCATAAAAACACACAAAATAATTATGACAGATTGCCTGTAAGGATGGTATGCTTCCATCTTAACAATAGGTTCTGACCAGTTTTTAAACAGTTTTAAGCAAATGCATCGAGTTTTGTAAGTTCTACTAATATGCAGAAATGCATTACACAACTTTGATGTCTTTTTTCAGGATAATGACCATTGTAGGGTTCATATAGTAAATTGGTCATAACTCACAAAATAACTGATATAATCAGATCAAATAAAGACTAACACACTCTAGAAACATCATACATTCATAGTAACTTTGTTTTTCTTATACTCAAAAAATTGTCCGAAGGTACATTTTCTCATGTTGTGACCCAGGTGAGTTTCAGTCAAGATCATCATCTCAAAAAACATATGGAGACTCATATAGTAGTCAATTTACACTCGGAATATTACACATTATGAAAACACGCCCATGCAACATGGAGAAAAAAATTTTGGTTGTAAAAATGAAAATTTTCACCGTAAATTTTTTTATATTTTCCTTATTTTTGCTCAAAACATAGATTGTGGGTACACGTTAGAACCGCCTCGGTGAGGCGGTTCTAACGAGTACCCACAATCTATGTTTTGGAGCAAAAATAAGAAAAATAGGTATACCACTGCATACCCCAGTTTTTCTATATAAAAGTGGGGTTTAAGGGGGTATTCAATACACGGACATGTTTTCCTGATGATAACAGTACTGACTATTATAACGTGCTTTAAACCCTGTAATATTTTTTGCTATCGTGCATGTTTTTATCATATGACATCGCTGTTTTCCAGTGGATGACCTCATGTAATAAAGGTGGTATGACCACACGTGTATTAACACTTTTGCGGGAATACGTAACGTCATTGACAAAGTCCCTAACAACAATGTTAATTTTCATTGGGTATTAATGAAGTCATATGATAAAACGAATCTTACACTTGTGGTCATTTCATATGAAATTTATTAAACTCGCCGTAGGCTGGTTTAATAAATTTCATATGAAATGACCAATTGTGTAAGATCCTCTATTTATGCCCCCAACTTTGAAAAAGTTGGAAGGGCATATTGCTTTCGGCTTGTCTGTCTGTCTGTCTGTCTGTCTGTCTGTCTGTCTGTCTGTGTGTGTGTACGTCTGTTAACTTTTGAATGGAGCATGTTAGGGATTTGAAATTTCATGTGTGCATTCCTCATGAATAAATAGTTGACCTGTATTTTTTTTCTTGTCCGAGTTATGCCCCTTTTCTGAGTTATTTACCTTTGAAAACAAAATTTGAAAATCTTGTGTGCAAGATATCTCGAAAAGTATTAAAGCTAGAGCCTTCATATTTGGTATACTGGTTGGGGCTGATGAGTAGATGACCTGATTAACTTTTGAGAACTTTCCGTCAAATTTTGACAAAAATACAGAATTTTTAAATTTTGATTGATTTTTCCACTTTTCGGTGAAATTTGAAACTTGTGAACGGTGAATGCTAGGGTTTTGAAATTTCATATACAGATTCCTCATGAAAAAATAGTTGACCCATATTTTTTTCATGTCCAAGTTATGCCCCTTTTCTGAGTTATGTCCCTTTGAAAACAAAATTTGAAAATCTTGTGTGCAAGATATCTCGAAAAGTATTTAAGCTAGAGCCTTCATATTTGGTATACTGGTTGGGGCTGATGAGTAGATGACCTGACTTTTGAGAACTTTCCGTCAAATTTTGACAAAAATACAGAATTTTTAAATTTTGATTGATTTTTCCACTTTTCGGTGAAATTTGAAACTTTTGAACGGTGAATGCTAGGGTTTTGAAATTTCATATACAGATTCCTCATGAAAAAATAGTTGACCCATATTTTTTTCATGTCCAAGTTATGCCCCTTTTCTGAGTTATGTCCCTTTGAAAACAAAATTTGAAAATCTTGTGTGCAAGATATCTCAAAAAGTATTTGAGCTAGAACCTTCATATTTGGTATGGTGGTTGGAGCTGAGGAGTAGATGACCTGACTTTTGAGAACTTTCTGTCAAATTTTGACAAAAATACAGAATTTTGAAATTTTGATTAATTTTTGCACTTTTTGGCGAAATTTGAAACTTTTGAATGGTGAATGTTAGGGTTTTGAAATTTCATATACAGATTCTTTATGAAAAAATAGTTGACCCGTATTTTTGTTTATGTTCAGGTTATCTGCCTTTTTGGAGTTATGCCCCTTTTAAAACAAAATTTGAAAATCTTGTGTGCAAGATATCTCAAAAAGTATTTAAGCTAGAGCCTTCATATTCAATACACTTGTTGGGGCTGAGAAGAAGATCACCTGATTACATTTTGAAGACTTGCCGTCAAATTTTGACAAAATTACTCCATTTTGAAAATTTTACTCCATTTGTAATTTATCTGCAAAGAGCTTACATTCTGTTTCTGGATTAAGGTCAAAACAGAGGCAACCGAACAGCTTCAGGAAATTAAATTTCACCTCATTCAAATGAAATAAATTAATCTTACAAGCTTCCGGTTTAGGGACAAGCATACAGTTGGGGGCATAGTGTTTTACAAACACGCATTTCTAGTTATCATTTGAGTTTGTAGCTGGTGCCATTGACAAACTGACTTGCTTATGCCTCGCACTGTTAGAGATTATATGAACCGTGCTGTGAGAAAAACTGGTCTTCGGTTTTTCTGAACAGGTCTGACACAAACTGGCCTGTACACTCACAGAAAAAGGCTAGAAGCTTGAAATTTCGAATTTGAAAAGAAGCGAAATTGTAATATCCGGGTAGCGAAAACATAGGCCCTGATCAGCTGTGCAGCAGTTACTGCTGATCTGCGCCTTTTTTCACGCATAGGCAAAAATCTGTTTTTAGCTCACCTGAGCCGTGAGCTTATAGGATGGCCATGATCCGGCGTCCGTCCGTCCGTCGTCCACAATTTCAAAGATCTTCTTCTCTGAACCCGCTTGGCCAATCAAAGTGAAATTTTATGTGGAGCATCCATGGGTAGGGGGAACTGAAGTTTGATCGCGAGATCCGGGTCACATGACCAAGATGGCCGCCACGCCCATATATGGTAAAAACCATTCAAAAATCTTCTTCTCCAGAACCGGTGGGCCGATTTCCACGAAACTTGGTATGTAGCATCGGGGACTTCAGCCCATCACAGTTTGATAAAATGATGACCATAGGATGACCTTGACCTATTTTACGGCAAGGTCAATTTTGGAAACATAGGCTTTTACATGGGAAAAAGTGAAAACTATGGATTTTTTGAAAACTATTGCAGCCTGAGGCCTGAAAAGTGGTAGATGCAAACAACTAATGGAGTAGATGAAGGTATGTGATTAATTTAGGTCAAGGTCATCCCATGACCTTGGCCAGTCTGTCGTCCATACACACTTTTCAAAGATCTTCTTCTCTGAAACTGCTTGGCCAATCAAAGTGAAATTTTATGTGGAGCATCCATGGGTAGGCGAGACGAAAGTTTGATCGGAAAATCCAGGTCACATAACCAAGATGGCCGCCACACACATATATGGTAAAAACCACTCAAAAATCTTCTTCTCCAGAACCGGCTGGCCGATTTTCATGAAACTTGGTATGTAGCATTTGGGACTCCAGCCCATCATAGTTTGATAAAATGATGACCCTAGAATGACCTTGACCTATTTTACGGCAAGGTCAAATTTGGAAACATATGCTTTTACATGGGAAAAAGTGAAAACTATGGATTTTTTGAAAACTATTGCAGCCTGAGGCCTGAAAAGTGGTAGATGCAAACAACTAATGGAGTAGATGAAGGTATGTGATTAATTTAGGTCAAGGTCATCTCTTGACCTTGGCCAGTCTGTCGTCCATACACTTTTTTCAAAGATCTTCTTCTCTGAAACTGCTGGGCCAATCAAAGTGAAATTTTATGTTGAGCATCCATGGATAGGGAAGACGAAAGTTTAATCGTGAAATCCAGGTCACATGACCAAGATGGCCGCCACGCCCTTATATGGTAAAAACCACTCAAAACTCTTCTTCTCCAGAACCGGCAGGCCGATTTTCAAGAAACTTGGTATGTAGCATTTGGGACTCCAGCCCATCATAGTTTGATAAAATGATGACCCTAGGATGACCTTGACCTATTTTACGCAAGGTCAATTTTGGAAACATAGGCTTTTACATAGGAAAAAGTGAAAACTATGGATTTTTTGAAAACTATTGCAGCCTGCAGAGGCCTGAAAAGTGGTAGATGCAAACAACTAATGGAGTAGATGAAGGTATGTGATTAATTTAGGTCAAGGTCATCTCTTGACCTTGGCCAGTCTGTCATCCATACACACTTTTCAAAGATCTTCTTCTCTGAAACTGCTTGGCCAATCAAAGTGAAATTTTATGTGGAGCATCCATGGGTAGGGGGAACGAAAGTTTGATCGCGAAATGCAGGTCACATGACCAAGATGGCTGCCATGCCCAACTATGGTAAAAACCACTCAAAAATCTTCTTCTCCAGAACCGGCTGGCCGATTTTCGCGAAACTTGGTAAGTAGCATTTGGGAGTCCAGCCCATCATAGTTTGTTGAAATGATGACCCTAGGATGACCTTGACCTATTTTACGGCAAGGTCAATTTTGGAAACATAGGCTTTTACATGGGAAAAGGCGAAAACAATGGATATTTTGGAAACTGTTGCTGTCTGAGACCTGAAAGTTGCTCGATGCAGACAACCAATGGAGTCAATGAAGGTAAGTAATTAATGAAGGCCAAGCTCATTTCTTGACCTTGACTCAAGGTCATTTAAATATCAAAATCAAAATTATGGTTTTCTCAGAAATCACTGGGTTTGGAAACTATCGCAGCCTGAGACCTGAAACTTTGCAGATGCAGACAACTTATCATTTCAATAAAGGTGTGTGAGAATTCAAGGTCAAGGTCATTTCATGATGACTTAATACTCCAGGATCATGCTTTAGGTGAGCGTTCTCAGGACCAATGGTCCTCTGGTTCTCATGATGTGGCTCATATATGAGTACATGTATATTTGAGCCGCGTCATGAGAGAACCAATATTTTGCATATGCGAAGTCACTGGGAAGCTGATCAGTGACAAATCCTATACTTTCTGAATCTAAAACTTCCAGCCTCTAGCCATCTTCTGTGTTTGTACAGCTCGGTTTGTGTCGGACCTGTTTGGAAACCACATTGTTGGTTTTCTCTTGACGTGACTCCTTTGTTTCTACAGGCAAGACAGCCCTAAGATAGAACTACCGAGTGTGCCAATGTCAACTAGAGGCAGTGACAGGATTGCCCAGCTTTTATCATCAACCTGGTATAATAACATTGCCTCAGGTGTCATGACTGATATAGTAAACAAACACCTGTCTTCAGAGAGAGAACAGAATAGAACAGATACTGGAACAGGGGAGGTAATGGCAGAAAAACACAAGATTACACAAGGGGAACAACTCAGTAAGCAGGAACTGGCAGGTGAGGTAATGGCAGAAAAACACAAGATTACACAAGGGGAACAACTCAGTGAGCATGAACTGGCAGCAGGGGCAAATACAGCCACTCCTGCAGATGATACACTAGCAAGTCATAATAATGGACCTTCAGCTGTACAAAATAAAACCAGCCTTATTGACGATAGTCTTGTAAGTCAAAAGTTGCTTCCAGCTGGAAAACTTGGTATTTTGAAGGGTTTTGAAGAATACAAAGAAATGTATCTTAAGCTTCACAAAGGAGTAAACAATGACAAAGCAGTTGAAGAAGAATTACACAAGTTGATAGGCCTTGGTGAGGCCAAACCAGATACAATAGTTGATAAAGATTAGGTTACATTACGAAAACTTGCCCATGCAATATACAGAGATTTTTTTCAGCTGTAAAAATTGAAATTTTTGTCGGAAAATTTTTGATATTTTTCTTATTTTTGCTCAAAACATAGATTGTGGTACACGTTAGAACCGCCTCGGCGAGGCGGTTCTAACGAGTGCCCACAATCTATGTTTTGGAGCAAAAATAAGAAAAATAGGAATACCCCTGCATACCCCAGTTTTGCTGTATAAAAGTGGGGTTTAAGGGGGTATTCATGGCACGGACCTGTTTTCATGATGTTACTACAGATTTGGCATTACAAAAACACACTTATGTTATTTACAGATTTTTCCTTAGTTGTAAAAATGGACAATTTTCATTAGAAAATTTGTATATTTTTTAATTTTAATATTTTAGCTCAAAACATAGATTATGGGTACACCTTAGAACCCCCTCGCCAAGACAGTTCTAACAAGTACCTAAAATCTATGTTTTAGATCAAAAATAAGAAAAAAAGATTTTCCCCTGCAAACCCCTGTTTTCCTATATAAAAGTAGGGTTTATTGGAGTATATATTACATGGACATGTTTTCCTGATGACCCAGAGATGCTAAGAAGCAAGTGTCTTGTGAAAATGCCAGTATTGCATTACAGAAACATACCAATGTATGAAGAAATATGATTTTTATGAGTCTAAAATGACAGTTTCTGGATGAATGCTTTTACTCATATTTCTCCTTGGCCCTATATCAAAACTAAGTCATAATGGATTGTCTAAGCATTACATAAAGGCTAGATTTAATTTTAGAGATCAGGTGTGAAAAGAAAACTGTATACTTTTGTTTACTTCAGTTATACTGCATGAAAAATGGCTTGTATCAGCAGTTAGTTTTGAGATTTTGACACCCAAACAAGGGTATCTTTTGTATATATTAGTCATGTCATGAGAAAACCAGATTTTTTGATGTGCAAAAACAAAGACGCAGATCAGCTTCGCAGTAACTGCACAGCTGATCAGCACCTTTGTTTTCGCTACACTGATAGTATAATTCCTCTTCTACATAAATCTAAATTTTCAAGCTTCTACTCGTAGCTTTTTTCTGAAACAGCACAGACCAGTTTATGTCTGACCTGTTCGGAAACCCTGAAGTTGGTTTTCTCACATCACGGCTCAAATAAATGTGTACCAGTTATTGGCAACCTGATAATTCTAATACTAAATTGTATTTAAAATTTTTCTCTTAAATTTACAATTATGTTTTTCAAAATTGAATGTCAATAAAATGTAATCATATTTTTCCCTTACAAAATTTTATGTGTGCAACACAATCGTATCATATTTATTAAAGAAGAAAATTTCTGTGAAATAATTGTCAGAATTATATACAAAATGAAGCTATTTTCTTTCATTTCTTGTTAATGTTTTTGTTTGGTTAATGTATGAAATTCTGTTATAAATTTTATTCAAAACACCACAAGTTTGTTGTTTAAGCAGATAGATATTATGTATAGTAATGTATGTGATTAGATGTTATAGCTGTTAGATTGTTATGACTGGTTTGTTGATTTTGTTATATACGCCCCACTGGTCTAAACATATTTATTTAAACATTACACTAACCAAAAAAAAGTAGCCTCCTGGTACCATATCTCGAACCACTTTTATAATATTGTTACATGCAATAATCTTAGAACATGCAATAAAATTAATTTAATCCTCAGATTTTGTAGACACAACATTGCCAACGTCAATGACCTATTAAATTATGTGTGACGTCATATGGCGCGTGCACAGCACGGTCCGTTGCATCACCACTAAAAATCATGTTTCCTTCAGTTAATGGAACCAACTCTCGAACAGACGATTTGAGCTCGTTTTCATATATAATAATGAGAGGGAATCAGGGAAAAACAGTGTGTAGTCACCCAGGAGGTATTGAAATGTAAGATTATATGGTAAAATGCAGGCATGTTACCACGTAGGTCATTATGAATAGGTCCAACCTAAACACTGGTCTCTTACTACACTTTGTTTCCTTGTATTTTTGCCAGCACCAAAACTGAGCAGACTTAGCCAATTTCTATTTGATTTTTTGGGATTAAACAAGTGATCACACTAGGGAGAGCCACTAGGAATGGGAGGTAGTACCAGTAACAAAAGAAAAACGTTTTTGTTGCTCATGCGATTTTCACGGACACTGTATTTTCACAGGGGTGTAAAGAAACATTTGTAAAGCTAGAAGACGCTAGGTGTGTTTCATTCGTCCAAAATTGATTTGAATGTACATAGAAGATAGCTTCTGGCATGAGATAGAAAATAAAATGGAATTCAGGAATGTTTTTTAGCAAAGAAACTTTTTTCAGACAATCAGAGTAGATGCATTTTGCTTTGATTTTGAGCGGTTTCCATCGTCTGCTAGGGAAATCCAAAACGAGGCTGTCACTTGGCACTGTGCCTGTTTCGTCGCACATTGACTGACGAAGAAAAACCCGTCCAAATTGTTTTCTTGTGGACCAGAGTTTATGTTTTATTTAGTGTAAATCAAATTATTGGTCGAGAGTTGGTCCCGTTCGAGAAATGGTACCAGGAGGCTATGCTGAGTATTGAAGGATTTGAACGAAAGCTACAAGTAGCTTATTTAGTTCATCTCCTTAATGCATGAAATATTGTGAATTTTATGGTGGATAATTTACAAAGTAATGACCAATATCAAAAACTAAACACACCTGCCATATTTCATGCATGTGCACAATGCCCCATTCAACAGCTTTGGTTATATGGAGATCAGACTGATTTAAAGTGTCATCAATAAAACTGGGGATTTAACTTACGAGTGGCTTAATCACTACTACTAGTATGCCAGGGAGGCTTCTAGTGAGTATGTAAATATGTGATAAGATTGTTATGATTTAGTTGATGTTGAAAGTACCCATAATTATGTTATATTTACTGTTCTTTAAATGTATACTATTATATAGTTAAGTTATATATTGTGATAATGTGGTTATTTGTGATGTTAGAAAATCCATATACATATAGTTAGTGCTAAATTATTGTTCTTTAGTTTGTTCAACTCATCCAGTATATCCATCTTAACTGGGGTTTATTGATATTTATATACAATCCCCCAAAACAAAGTTTAATGGGGTTTATATTGTTAAGTGCTTACATTGGCCCATCTATTCTTTTGTTCGTTCTGTTGTCTTACATCCTAGTCAATAATTTTTCAGTCATGTTGGGATGGAGCTATCACTACACAGGTATTAACCAGAATGGTTAAACCAGTACTATTGGGGGTGTTAATTGACCTTGTTTAAAGACACAACCTTGTGCCAGTGGGCAAAAAACATGAAATATGAAGCTTTTTTTTAACTTAGCCCATATATTAAGACAAAAATCTGTTGACTTCTGTGATGTTTTGTTGTTTATCACTTCATGTTGTTGTTTTGTTGTGTTTGCACTCTCTTGTTAGTCAGATGATAATATTTACTTTTTATGTCATAATATTCTCTATTCCTTTGTGATATTTTGTCCAATAGCATTTGAGCCACGACATGAGAAAACCAGTCTTCGGGAATTTCAACTAGGTGCGACACAAACAGGCCTGCACAGTCACAGAAGATGGCTAGAAGCTTGAAATTTCGGATTTAAGAAGAAGATGGATTGTACTGCATGTGTAGCAAAAACAAAGGCGCTGATCATCTGTGCAGTTGCTGCACAGCTGATCTGTGTCTTTGTTTTCGAATATGCAGATTGAAGGTTTTCTCACGAGGCGGCTCTATTATTAGTTGCTTACTTGGATGGTTATATTTTCAATCACATTTTGGGTGTCATGACATCCTAATGTTGGAAAGAAGTCCAATAAAGCCATAAATCAAGTAAACAAACTACACTATATAAATCAAGCAAACAAACTACACTATATAAATCAAGCAAACAAACTACACTATAGTAATTATGTTTTCATGTGTCTTGTTTTATATCGTGGAACAAAACATAGTTGTTAGAAAAATAGTTTCACTGAGCAGTGAACATCCTTAAAGTATAGTTTTGTTTTAGCTTTGTTGTGTGTACTGTTTCTGTTTGTTTTCATTTGTTTAATATATAATGCCTCTACTCTCAAATGCATCAGTACAATTTATTTAACCCCAGATTTACACCAACCATGCAAGCTAACTCATAGAAAATCTGTCTGGGTTTTCATCCAATTTTGCTGATCCCCCAAACTATGGTAGTTCAGAAATGCACACAAGAAACTTAATTTATATATCTGCCACTGGCTCATGTGATGCCTTCCAAACTCATCTTGCTTATAAAAACTTTCATAAGATGATAAGATTTGATAAATTCATGAGTGTCCTCATGGGAATTGAACAATTCATTAATATTTTGGAAATAGAAAAATAGGGAAAAAGTTTAAATTTTCCAAATGCACTGTACAGTGTATATGTAAGTTAAGGTACCATATAGATTCTATTTAGTGCACATGCTCCAATAAGTGCACAGTCAATTTGTTTTTTAACTAAAATTGTTCTAATTAGCACACACAATTTTGCCACAAAAATGCCTTGAGAATATACTACAGATTTGTTAAGGATTTAAAAGCTATTAATTTTCAGTTTGAGTAAATGCTTTTTGCCAAATTAAATACTTTTTTATTCATTTATTGTTGCATAAATACCCATGTCACACTATATTAACAGCCATTTATTAATGAGGAAAAAAGCCATGTATTATTGAGGTGATTCATGTGTGCATGTGCTGTTAATGCGCATCATTTATTTATGCTCACCAGCGATGTAGATAACAATGCGTATTGCGTATGTCGCTCTGTACAAAATTCAGACCTTTGCGTACCATATACGTTACGCAAATTTTCGGTTTTATGCATACTCCGATAAAAATACCTTCAATATTGTCACAAAATGACATTTTTCAACTAGTTTTGTCTGGCTGCTCTGTCAACAATCGGAATGAGAGGTTAGAATAAGAATCCTCAGACAACGTGTACACAGTTGTATTGTCGGTACGCACTGTACATTTATTTTGATGCGTACAGTATGCATGGTGAAAAGTAATTATCTACATCACTACTTGATACCGGGCACCACGCAAAGCACATGCTGATGATGAGAAACTGAAATCCGCCCGTAACGAGCATAAGAATGAAAGCTTTTACGGGTATGAAAATGTGATGAGACTTAAAAATGTAGTGCACAGTTTCTTTTGTTTGTGCAAAATTTATGCAATGATAGCGATCAAAAATAATTTTGTCATTAACATTCGCTAGGTCTCTCGGGGAGTGTTTAAAACCTCAGGCTACACCCTCGTTTTCCAACACTCCCCTTGGGACCTAGCGAATGTTAATGAATGGAAAATCCCTCTTTTGCATTATGTTGATTGCATACTTGTTTTGTTTGACTAAGTTTGTAAATTCCATGTCAAATTTTACAACTATGTGTGCTTATATGAAAGAAACATATAAGCTTAACTTTTAGTGTTTTTGATAATTTATTCACACTGTGTGCTAATTAGAACAAATATGGTATCTCAGTGAGGTTTTTGTGAGAATAACAAAATTGAGTTTGCATGAGAAAACCAACAATTTGGGTTTCGGACACAAACCAGTCTGTACAGTCACAGAAGCAGGCTAGAAGCTTGAGAATTTGGATTTAAGAAGAGTGGTATTATACTATCAGTGAAGCGAAAATTAAGGTGCTGATCAGCTTTGTGGTTACTGCGAAGCTGGTCTGCACCTTTGTTTCCACATATTGTTGGTTTTCTCATGCATTGGCTCAAATATTGTATTTCTATTACCTTAGCTGGTATCGGAACATTTAAATAAACAGTTGTTTTTAACATAATTGCGTGTTGTTGTGTTTTCAATTGTTCTCGTTTTTCTTCTGTATTTCCTATCTGTATTTCCTATCCAGGAAATTGACTCCTCCGCCAGCAAGGTATAGCCACGCCCACCCCTATTTCCTTAGACAAACATTGTGTTTTTGCACCTATATTTACCTGTAAAAAGCACGTGTTGGTTTGTTTGTCTAACCCACGTGTTGTCTAACCGTCATTGACCGTTAGCTAATGTGCAGATTTGAATGGTCAATATAAAATGAATATTAATGATGGGTGGTTTGACGGAGGACTCAATTGAGGCCACATTTGTTGACTGTACGAAAGTACAAAAAGAGCTATTGCAGTCATCCGGGCTACGGCGTTTTTGGTTAAAATTTTTATGAGTCTATATCTCTTGAAGTTGTTGATGAATCAAGTTAATACTTTGCATGTTGGTAGATATTGGTCTGAAGTTTTATGCTGTACCATCATGACCACCTAGGTGACCTTGAGGTCAAGGTCACGGACTTAAAAATTTTGTGTTAAAGTTTTTGGTTAAAGTTTTTATAAGTCTATATCTCTTGAAGTTATTGATGGATCAAGTTGATACTTTGCATGTTGGTAGATATTGGTCTGACATTTTATGCTGTACCATCATTACCCACCTGGGTGACCTTGAGGTCAAGGTTACAGACTTAGAAATTTTGTGTTAAAGTTTTTAATTCAAGTTTTTATAAGTCTTTATCTCTTGGATATGTAGATGGATCAAGTTGATACTTTGCATGTTGGTAGATATTGGTCTGAATTTTTATGCTGTACCATCATGACTCACCTGTTTGACCTTGAGTTCAAGGTCAAAGACTTTGAAATTTTATGCTAAAGCTATTGCTTAAAGTGTTTTGAAGTGCATATTGCTGGAACAGATGGACAGATCTAGTTGATACGTTGCTGTTAGATATTATTCATAAGTTTTATGCTGTAGCATCTTGACTCACCTCAAGGTCGCAAAGGGTGGTAACTTGGATAAATTCATGGGCGGATCCAGATGGGGGGGGGTGGACAGGGGGTCGCAGACTTAGAAATTTTATTCTATAAGTTTATATCAAATACATATGTAGATAGATCAAGTTGAACTTAACATGTTGGTAGATATTGGTCTGAAGTTTTATGCTGTACTATCACGACCCACCTGAGTGACATTGAAGTCAATGTCTTTGGTCATAGACTTTAATAGATTTAGTGGCAAAGCACAAGTAAGGTGAGCTACGCTGTTCTGCGACAGCTCTTATTATATAAAAGGGAAAGTGCTGAAGAAACTAGATTTATTTTAATGAATTTGTCTTAATTAAAGGGTGGTAACTTGGATAAATTATCTGTCAAACAGTGCTAACTTGGATAAATTAATTTATCTGTCAAAGGGTGTTAACTTCGATAAATGAAATTATCAGTCCACGGGTGCTAACTTGGATAAATTAAATTATCTGTCCAAGGGTGGTAACTTGGATAAATGAATTTATCTGTCCAAGGGTGCTAACTTGGATAAATTAATTTATCTGTCAAAGGGTGTTAACTTGGTTAAATTAAATTATCTGTCCACGGGTGCTAACTTGGATAAATTAAATTATCTGTCCAAGGGTGCTAACTTGGATAAATTAATTTATCTGTCAAAGAGTGTTAACTTGGATAAATTATCTGTCAAAGGGTGGTACTTGGAGAAATTATATGCCTAAGGGTGGTAACTTGGATAAATTATCTGTCAAAGGGTGGTAACTTGGATAAATTATCTGTCAAAGGGTGGTAACTTGGATAAATTATCTGCCAAAGGGTGGTAACTTGGATAAATTCATGGGCGGATCCAGATGGGGGGGGGGGTGGACAGGGGGTCCGTACCCCCAACCCCTCCCCCCCTCCTGGAAATGCCAGATTATTAATTTTTGCCATGTTGAAATTTTCCGTCAGACCCCTTCTGGGAATTTGGATCCCCCTCCCCCCATGAGAAAATTTTCTGGATCTGCGCATGAGATTATCTGTCAAAGGGCAGTAACTTTGATATATTATCTGCCAAAATGGTGGTAACTTGGATAAATTATCTGTCAAAGGGTGGTAACTTGGATAAATTATCTGTCAAAGGGTGGAAACTTGGATAAATTATCTGTTAAAGGGTGGTAACTTGGATCAATTATCTGTCAAAGGGTGGTAACTTGGATAAATTATCTGTTAAAGGGTGGTAACTTGGATAAATTATCTGTCCAAGGGTGCTAACTTGGATAAATTATCTGTCCAGGGGTGCTAACTTGGATAAATTATCTGTCAAAGGGTGGTAACTTGGATAAATTATCTACAAAAGGGTAAAGGGGTGCTAACTTGGATAAATTATCTGTTAAAGGGTGGTAACTTAGATAAATTATCTGTCAAAAGGGTGGTAACATGGATAAATTATCTGACAAAGGGTGGTAACTTGGATAAATTGTCTGACAAAAGGTGGTAACTGGGATAAATTATCTGTCAAAGGGTGGTTACTTGGAAAAAATATCTGCAAAAGGGTGGTTACTTGTATGAATTCTCCGTATATTAAAAAAATGGGCATGTTTTCGTAATGCATGCCAAATTATTGCCCATTAGGTTTATTTTTTTGAGAATTAAATTTACACCCACAACACAAATTTATGCATTTGGCATTTATCTCCCTTAATTAAATGATGAGAATGCAATTCTTAAAAGTATAACACCAACTGATGATTTTCATGATGGTTTCATGGTTTTGTTACGCCACATGAAGGCGTAGACAGATCAAAGGCAAATGAGGTGGTTCACTTACACCGGAGCAGGACTTGGCATGATGCTCCTCCAGCGAGAGTTACAGTACAAATTGCCACAATCCGTCTCACACCTTTGCTTAAATGACGAAAAGAGAGTACTAATTGCATCTAAACAAACTATCGTGTTTCAAAGTTTAAAATAGGGAAAATATTCATGTACATGAATGTTTTCCCTATCTTAAACTTTGAAACACGAAAGGACACAATCACAGCAGCTACATTGGAACATAGGGCGGTGGATTTCTCGACTCGGTGTCCGAAGATATACTACTAGGCCACCGAACTCCCCTTCCAGAGGGTTTTGACATTTACATCCCTACCACTCGATCCGGAGTTTTTATTTATTTATTTTTTTTTATGACGACCCAGCCACAGTCAGCAGACTTACCCAGTCAAAGAATAATATTCCGACGCAAGAAGTAGACCAGGACCCGAGGTTATAAAGCCTTTGTCATCTTCAATTGGCATTTTAACGTATGAGCAGGATAAATACTGGAATTTATGAGGCCTATGCCTTTATTGTCCGCTGATTTTTGCTTTTTAAATATTTTTTTAGGACTCAGCTGCGTTAAACATGAAAATATTTTTAGAACCTTGTAGCCAGTTTTGTTATTGCATCAAGAAGCATGCAATATATAACCCCTTTAAACCCCACTTTTGGGTTTGCAGGGGTATACCTAATTTTCTTATTTTTGACTCAAAGCATACATTGTGGGTACTCGTTAGAACAGCCTCGCCGAGGCGGTTCTAACGTGTACCCACAATGCATGTTTGAGCATGTATTAAAAATATCAAAGTTTTTATATTGAAAATTATCAATTTTTATAACTTAGGAAAAATCTGTATGTAATATGTGCACGTTTTTGTAATGCAGATGTTTTCTCCGTCTAAGGATTCTGACAGCTATGTGGAAATCAAGCCTCCTCCTCCTGGTTACTATGACGACCATTAGAGCCCTACCAGCCGACCGTCTCTCAGGACCCTGCTATGTTGATAACGCGCACTGCTTTCATGGGTGTCGTATAAGGTAAACTTCAGCTAACAACCGGTTACATGCTGTTTAAAAAAGATTCATCAGGAAAACATGTCCTTGAAATAAATAAATTTTATATAGAAAAACTGGGGTTTGTGGGGGTATGCATAATAGTTTTCTTATTTTTGACCCAAAGCATACATAGTGGGTACTCGTTAGAACCGCCTCAGCGGTATTAAACTGTGGGAGGAGTTGCGCACACAATGTACCTACTTTCAGATTAAAAAGGGAAATGACTGTCAAAGAATAGACCCATAGACCTTGAATTTAGCAAAAAGAAAAAATACGGGTCCTCATGATTTTCATATTCAAACCACGTACCAAGTTTGAAGACACTACCTCTAACGGTTTTGCGTAACTCACGCACTGCACTGCACTCACTGAACTTGAATGGTCTGCACTGACGGACGGACGGACACAAACTAATATGCCCCCTCAACTTCTATGAAGTTGGGGACATAATTATCAAAACAACAATAAAGCAAAACAAAAATACCTTAACTGTTGAGGGGGGACGTAAAACATGAAATAAACCAACTAAATTTTAAATTCATGCAATAAATCATGCTTATTTGCCTTTTATTAGCTCACCTGAGCCGAAGGCTCACAAGGTGAGCTTATAGGATGGCCATGATCCGGCGTCCGTCCGTCCGTCGTCCGTCCGTCCGTCGTCCACAATTTCAAAGATCTTCTTCTCTGAAACCGCTTGGCCGATCTAGTTGAAATTTTATGTGGAGCCTCCTTGGGTAGTGGCATTTAAAGTTTGATCGCGAAATCCAGGTCACATGACCAAGATGGCCGCCACGACCATATATGGTAAAAACCGCTCAAAAATCTTCTTCTCCAGAACCGGTGGGCCGATTTCCACGAAACTTGGTATGTAGCATCGGGGACTTCAGCCCATCATAGTTTGATAAAATGATGACCTTTGGATGACCTTGACCTATTTTACGGCAAGGTCAAATTTGGAAACATAGGCTTTTACATGGGGAAAAAGTGAAAACTATGGATTTTTTGAAAACTATTGCAGCCTGAGGCCTGAAAAGTGGTAGATGCAAACAACTAATGGAGTAGATGAAGGTATGTGATTAATTTAGGTCAAGGTCATCTCTTGACCTTGGCCAGTCTGTCGTCCATACACACTTTTCAAAGATCTTCTTCTCTGAAACTGCTTGGCCAATCGAAGTGAAATTTTATGTAGAGCATCCATGGGTATGGGAGACAAAAGTTTGATTGCGAAATCCAGGTCACATGACCAAGATGGCCGCCACGCCCATATATGGTAAAAACCACTCAAAATTCTTCTTCTCCAGAACCGGCTGGCCGATTTCCACAAAACTTGGTATGTAGCATTGGGGACTTCAGTCCATTATAGTTTGATAAAATGATGACCCTTGGATGACCTTGACCTATTTTACGGCAAGGTCAAATTTGGAAACATAGGCTTTTACATGGGAAAAAGTGAAAACTATGGATTTTTTGAAAACTATTGCAGCCTGAGGCCTGAAAAGTGGTAGATGCAAACAACTAATGGAGTAGATGAAGGTATATGATTTATTTAGGTCAAGGTCATCTCTTGACCTTGGCCAGTCTGTCATCCATACACACTTTTCAAAGATCTTCTTCTCTGAAACTGCTTGGCCAATCAAAATGAAATTTTATGTGGAGCATCCATGGGTAGGGGAGACGAAAGTTTGATTGCGAAATCCAGGTAACATGACCAAGATGGCCGCCACGCCCATATATGGTAAAAAACACTCAAAAATCTTCTTCTCCAGAACCGGCTGGCAGATTTTCATGAAACTTGGTATGAAGCATATGGGACTCCAGCCCATCATAATTTGATCAAATGATGACCATAGGATGACCTTGACCTATTTTACGGCAAGGTCAATTTTGGAAACATAGGCTTTTACATGGGAAAAAGTGAAAACTATGGATTTTTTGAAAACTATTGCAGCCTGAGGCCTGAAAAGTGGTAGATGCAAACAACCAATGGAGTAGATGAAAGTATGTGATTAATTTAGGTCAAGGTCATCTCTTGACCTTGGCCAGTCTGTCATCCATACACACTTTTCAAAGATCTTCTTCTCTGAAACTGCTTGGCCAATCAAAGTGAAATTTTATGTGGAGCGTCCATGGGTAGGGGGAACGAAAGTGCGATCGCGAAATTCGGGTCACATGACCAAGATGGCCGCCATGCCCAACTGTGGTTAAAACCACTAAAAAATCTTCTTCTCCAGAACCGGCAGGCCGATTTACGCGAAACTTGGTATGTAGCATTTGGGACTCCAGCCCATCATAGTTTGTTGAAATGATACCCTAGGATGACCTTGGCCTATTTTACGGCAAGGTCAATTTTGGAAACATAGGCTTTTACATGGGAAAAGGCGAAAACAGTGGATATTTTGGAAACTGTTGCAGCCTGAGACCTGAAAGTTGCTAGATGCAGACAACTGATGGAGTCAATGAAGGTAAGTAATTAATGAAGGCCACGGTCATTTGTTGACCTTGACCCAAGGTCATTTAAATATCAAAATTGAAATTATGGTTTTCTCAGAAATCACTGGGTTTGGAAACTATTGCAGCCTGAGACCTGCAACTTTGCATATGCAGACACCTTGTGAAGTCAATAAAGGTGTGTGAGTATTCAAGGTCAAGGTCATTTCATGATGACTTAATACTCCAAGATCAGGCTTCAGGTGAGCGTTCTCATGACCAATGGTCCTCTGGTCTTTTCAGGTGCTTGAATTTTGGTTATCACCTGGGTAATTGTGTGTTAAATGGCGGTACAAAAGTATTTTGTGGCCCAGAGTCCCAACATGTGTGCATATGTATCAAGAAAATAAAGAACTTCAATGACGGAACGCCGACTCAACATAAACTTGTAGCCATCTTGTTTGAGCCGCGACGCGAGAAAACCGGTCTTCGGGGTTTCCGACCAGCTCCGACAAAAACCGGCTTGTACAGTCACAGAAAAAATAGATTGTTACTTACAAGCTAATCATTTTTACATGTAAATTTATTTTCTCTTGAAAACTGCTGATATCATTTCACCTGAAATGCCAAAGAGACATGGGTTTAGAATTGTGCCTTTTCATCAGATAAAACTGTGTTAGCTTAATATTTTTTGTGAAACTTTACTAATATCGTGTTGTCATACCTACAGTCATTATTTCAACTTGAAAACATGTCTCCCTATTCAAAACAAGCATTTTACAGTGGTGAAATTTCTGCATATTTCGGGGGTGGTCCATCAGGCTGGGATTCTTTGGGATACAGAGGTAATGCTGGGACCGAGCCTATGTATACGCAAAAGTTTAAAGTAACCCCCCCCACACACACACTCCCGTTAGACTTGCCTCCAGAGAGTTGCCCAGCTTCATAAGTCAAAGCAAATACGATGCAATGTCTGCAAATATGCACTCAGATGGCACCCTTCAGTCAATATTACGAGCAAACGACAGCCATAAGGAAATTTGGTGTTAAGCTTAACTACGAGAGACAATCGTTTTGCATCTTCAAAGATGGGGTTTATCATTTTCAAAGGTTTGTAAACTTTTGGTTATGTAGAGGGGCTGTACTGTATACCTAAACCATTGAAGTGTGACTAAAATTAGACACGTAGTTCGACAGCAGTAATATGTCGGGAACTGTCGACTGCAAGTATTTTCACAATGAATAAATTTTCGTTAAATGTAAGAACTCCGATGAAAGTCAAATATCCTTCAATTCTTTTTCTAAGCACATTTGTCGAATAATTTAGACTGCTGTCACCAGGCAACCTGATTTCTGTGATTTCTCAGCGGTGAGATAACCGAGTGATTAAGAAACAGTGCTATTAACCGCTCGGCCACGGGGGCCGCAACCTCTGGAATATAACCATGCGGTTCCATCGCCAGTAGTCGGTTTCGGCTGTCGGAATATCGCCAGGTGCGTAGTTCGGTCGCCAGGGGCGTAGTTCGGTCGCTAGGGGCGTAGTTAAGTCGCCAGGGGCGTAGTTTGGTCGCCAATAGCGTAGTTCGGTCACCAAGAGCGTAGTTCGGCCGCCAAGAGCGCTGTTGTGGTGCAGAGGGAGCGCAGACAAAAGTGTGGGATTCCCTTACCCGGAAAGGCCTATTAGATCGCAACAGTAGTAGATAGTTCGGGGCGCTTCCAATACGCTGCTTTTGCGACCAAGGAGAAACTTGTGAAGAGCGAAATCAATATGTCACCAGAAGAAAATAGTAATATAAACCTAGGAAAAAATGTTCGCTTCGGGTTTCAAACTTACGTAATTAAGATAATATGAAGTCAATATCCTTCCATGAACTATTATAAGGACGAATAATTCTTTTAGCAGGGGTTTTATCACAAATGCCCAGTGCCGGGCTTTAAAAAACTGAAAAAGTTAAAAGCCCCGCTATTCCCCGACACCAGAAAGAAAGATAAAATTTTATGTAATATGGTATTTGTTAAGGAAATATATAGATACATGTACCACATGTTTTACACATTTGTCTATACTACATGTATATGGGTCATTATCAAAAAATGGAGCAATCCTTGTCCTTGATGGTTTTCTCGCAAGCGCGATGTCCGAGGTTTGCTTTTTCCATGTATAATATTAGTTTCCGCGGTGCTTTACTAGAACCACACGCGATTTCACGTTTCCGAGTACGTTATTTGCAAAAAAGAGATGCTAGAAGTGCTATTTTATCGATTTTTACCGTGTCCCTGGGTCAGGGTAAGTAGTTTTATTTGTTTCCATTGCAAAAGAAGCTTGACAGAAATCACATTTTCTGTGACCATCTATTGCATAGAATGTTATTGAAGTCAAATTCAAAAATCTTATGATGTATAAAGTGCTATTTAAGGGTGGGGGCACATATATAGTGTTGTCCCTGGAAAACGTATCAGTGCTGTCACAGTTATTGAAAATCGATTTTGACCAGAGTTACAAATCATTTTCCCGGATCAAAACAATCGCGTTTTGTAGACGACACCAAGCTGAAGAAGTTACGGTAAAAAACTTTTGAACAAATCGCATTACTCCGTTGCTATACCATAAAGACATGCCAGAATTGGAGTGGGAATTGTACAAGCATCAGTCCTATCACGCGCATTTTGCCGCTTATTGTAAATATCACATACATTTTAAAACCATGACTGAATTTCAACTTAGGAGCAGTAAGAATAGACATGCAAAGTTTTCATCCTGCATTCTGTTGTTAGTCACTAGAATTAAATTTCTGTGTGAAACTCAGTACTGTCACGGATCAGTGCTGTCACGGTCGTGACAGTAATGATGTGACAGCACTGAGTTGACTTCTGTCAGCAGGTGTGGATTCAGGTAATTTCCTAGGCTGACAAGAGTTAGGTCGCCTTTCACCAGAGGATCTCAGCTACTAGCGCCAGCAGCAGCCAGAAGTGGCCAATTCATATCGCTTTGAAAATCGTTTGAGGTGTGTGACTGTGTGTGGGTGATACAAAACTAAATTCAAAATGCTTCGTCGACCACGGTAAACAAATAGCCCCGGGGGTGGTACTCCCATAATGATATTTAGACAGTTTGTGTATGTCGCGCGATAAATGCCGTTTTTGGCGGTCCATTCCAAATTAGATTACCCCTTTTCAGTAAAAAAAAAAAAAAAAGAAAGACATTTTAAGCCCCAAATTTATACGGAAAAATCGCCTTTTTTGTTTAAAACGCCATCCCTTTCCTCGAGGGGTGGGAGGGGCAACTCGGGGTAATGCAAGTACGGGTGTGCCGTAAAACCTACCAAATGCATACACCTCGAAAAAAGGGACCCGGTAATATACACACTAGGGGTCTATGGTACATGAAAATACGAAAATTTTAACCTTTTCTGACGCATGTGTCTTTCAGTGTGTTTGTATGTTGCATACCATTACGAAAATGTGTTACCCATGCAATATACAGAGATTTTTTTAGCTTTAAAAATTGAAGAAAAAAATATATCTGATTGTCAAATTTTAGAAACAAAAAGCAGTAACATTATATACCTCATTTTACCCTGTATACGTCACTACATAAAAGTGGGATTTAATGGGATATATGTGAAAGCAAATGTGCAGCTCAGCTGCAAGTTAACCTAAAGTTGAGGCCCATCCAAGGAGGTATTAGATCCAAGCTCACTAAAAGAAAAATGACCTTTCTCCCTAGCTCCCTAAAATCTTTTCCATGCTCCCAGCTTCCTTAAACCATGAGTGTTCTCTTCTAGTAATCCTCAATTCCCTTCAATTGTTTTCCAGTTTTCCCAAGCTCCCTGAAAACAATATGGCCGTGGGGAGCGCGGTGGCGTAGTGGTATAGCGTCGGACTCCGAATCGAGAGGTCCTGGGTACGATCACCACAGGCGTCACCGTGATGTGTCCTTGGGCAAGACACATTAATTCCCTACAGTACTGGTTAAACTCAGGAAGCGTTGGCTCCGTCCCGACATGACTAAAAAATTGTTGACTGGGACGTTAAGCCCCAACAGAAACACAAACAAACAAAATGGCCCTGCTACCCAGCTCCCTAAAATCCGTGATAGGGTCCTAAATTTAATGCGGTATTTTGTCGTGAACTATCCTGGTTGTCTCAGACCTGGTCGAATGCTGCTTAAGATGAACAGCGCTTCTACTGCGCTTTACGTGTTACATCGCGTTTGGTTTGCGTGAAGCGAACATGTTTTTTTTTTTTTGTTGTTGTTTTTTTAACATTGGATCTACGCAAAAGGTGTCCCTGGTTAGAGCAACAGCAAAGGCTTCGTTGGTTGCTACCTTAAGTGAGTCACTGCCCCAAAGCTCATCGGTAAATGGTCAGAAATTAATCATTTCCGCACACATTGGAATGAAAAAGGCGAGATCGGATAATTATCAGTGCTGTCACGACAACATCAGTGCTGTCACGATATCAGTGCTGTCACGGTCAAAATTATTTAAAATACTTAAAACGCATCATATAAAAGTAATTGCTTTTGGTATGTTATGATACTATACTGAAATAGTAAACGTTTAGCAGAACTTATTTTTGGTTTAATCCCACAAGATAATGTCTACAAAAATAAAGCGTTTCAGAAACAGAACAAATCACAGTATGTGCATTTTCATTGAAGATCTCTTCCCCGTTAATTCATCGAAAGTATTTAAGGTTTGTGTGAACTATTGTTCGTGACAAGTTATATATGCCCCCACTTACAGATTGGGGAAGTCTTATCAAATGAGCGTTTTACGCAAGAAAGTTTGTTCGTGACAGCACTGATATTTTTTCAAGGGCACCATACAATTAATTAATGCTGGTGCTCTATTTGTTCAGTTAAACTCGGCATATTTTATTTCTATATTCTATATGCCCCTGTTAATAAAACTAACCCATTAAAAAAGAAAAAATGGACAATTATTTTTTTTCGTTTTGCCTTTCTGGATTGCTCCATTTTTTGATAATGACCCATATACAATACCTTTTGCAGAGAAATTTATTTTCACTGAAATCAAGCTGGTCCGGCATCTTAGCTACTTAGTGCAGATACAAAAGTTTGTGGTCAGAGCATATCCACAAATGATCTGCAAATAAATTAAACTATGTGACATTCCTGTGTCCGTGATGTTTATGCTCAGAGCACAGCAACAACAACAACAACAACAACAGCAGCATTAAACATCACGGACACAGGAATGTCACATAGTTTTATTTATTTGCAGACCAGTTTGTTGATATTTTTATCAACAAACTGGTCTGCAAATAAATAAAACTATGTGACAGGCCTGTGTCCGTGATGTTTAATGCTGCTGCTGTTGTTGTTGTTGTTGTCGCTGTTGTTGCTGTTGATTTTCTCCATAGACAAAACATTACATACTCAAGAGGCAATTATAGTCCACCGAAATTCCACAGCAGAAAGTCAAATTTCATTCCACGTACTGGTCCAAGAATTATACGAAACCAAGAATGTAGTCACTCATCAGGAAAACATGTCCGTGTAATGTTTACATTTTACCCCCGTGAACCCCACTTTTATATAGAAAAACTGGGGTATGCAAGGGTATACCTATTTTTCTTATTTTTCCTCCAAAACATAGATTGTGGGTACTCGTTAGAACCGCCTCGCTGAGATTTTTTTCAGCTGAAAATTTTCTATTTTTAAAGCTCAAAAAATCTCTGTATATATTGCAAGTTTTCGTAATGACTGAGTTCATGTTTCTATTAAGCTTCCTGTTTTTCACACACAAAAAAATGTCCCATGCAACAGAGATCATCATATAATCTTAAGTCACCTTTAGGCCGCATCATACCGACACAATCTAGCCCTCCACCTTTAGGTTGTCCTTCGGCCCAGAAGCCACTCGGTACCAGCTCTCTGCTTTGCTTATATTTAAAATTTACCCCAGAACATTTGATCCTCGGCATATAAAGATAATAATTCATCCTCGACAAAGGTGCGCTCCATGTCAGTATCTATCTCTATGAGATAGCTTTCTCTTTTTTTCTTTTTTTTTTTTTTTTTTTTTTTTTTTTTTTTTTTTTTTTTCAGTTTTACGTCCCTTTCAAGCTTTTTCACTCATATCGAGACGAATCAATCGGTAGGTGGGGCGAAAACCGGAGTACCCGGGGAAAAACCACCTGACACACCCGCAAGCAGAACATGGCTTGTCTAGCTTTCTCTGCTGCCACAGTAATCGGAGGCAGCATCCCAGGTTTTGCGTTCCTCGACAATTAGATAGCAATGGTTTTCGAAAGATATCCATCTTTCATCACACTGCATTGCCGTTGTAGTGGCCGTTGTTGTTATTGAGGTAACATACAGACAAACAACAAAAATGATAAATATTAATACGCGTTTCGCCATTTGTATACATGTAAGTCATAAAATTCCACCGTTATATTCTAAAACTGACCGAGTGTTCGACAATAAAGGTTAACATGACCTAACTTTTGTGGACTCACATTCTTGGAAATTATGCACGAGGGTTGTTCTTTTACATTTGTCATTTGCTTGATTGTTTTTCATGAGGACGATGAATGAGAATGTTATTTATGTGATGAAAACGTAATCTTTTCTAATCAGGTTAGTATCTCGGATCTAAATCCGAGTTAGCATCAAGCTTATTACTCTTTTGACGCACGGCCATATACATGTAGTAATCGCATTCTTAAACAGGGTAGATGATTTAATTTACTGTATGAGCCTGTTCGTGAGAAAACCAACAATTTGGGTTCCGGCCAGGTCCGACACAAACCAGCCTGTACAGTCACAGATGGTTAGAGGCTGGAAAATTTGGATTTAGAAAGTAGAGGAATTGTACTATCCGTGTAGCAAAAACAAAGGCGCTGATCAGTTCCGCAGTTACTGCGAAGCTGATCTGCGCCTTTGTTTTTGCATAGGCACAAATCCGGTTTTCTCATGATGCGACTGATTATGTAATTTCGATTACAAGCATAGAAAATGCTACAATATTCGCAACAGTATAAACACGTCCACTGTAATTTTACTCATAAACTTACCATTCTTATGAGCGATAGAAAACACTTATAATTGTAGATTGTATTCTCTTTGACTTTATAGAGTTATTGCCCCTGCTTTATGACGTCATAATATGTTACATACACCATTCAAAATCACTGCACAGCTTACTCCTTTCAATGTTTCGTACTTTGCAAATTGGATTGTATGTTGAATATCTCATATTGATTGTTATCTCAATCTTGTCTCAAAAAGTCTAAATGGCTAAACTGGCAATTTTACATTTACGTCAGGTTTAAGGCGAAACAATCGCTCAGTTTTACATTTACGTTAGGTTTAAGGTGAAACAATCGCTCAGTTTTACATTTACGTTAGGTTTAAGTTGAAATAATCGCTCAGTTTAACATTTACGTCAGGTTTAAGGTGAAACAATCGCTCAGTTTTACATTTACGTTTTACGTCAGGTTTAAGGCGAAACAATCGCTCAGTTTTACATTTACGTTAGGTTTAAGGCGAAACAATCGCTCAGTTTTACATTTACGTCAGGTTTAAGGCGAAACAATCGCTCAGTTTTACATTTACGTTAGGTTTAAGGCGAAACAATCGCTCAGTTTAACATTTACGTCAGGTTTAAGGCGAAACAATCGCTCAGTTTAACATTTACGTCAGGTTTAAGGTGAAACAATCGCTCAGTTTAAAATTTACGTCAGGTTTAAGGTGAAACAATCGCTCAGTTTTACATTTACGTTAGGTTTAAGGCGAAACAATCGCTCAGGTTAACATTTACGTCAGGTTTAAGGTGAAACAATCGCCAGTTTCGAACAGACGGCTCTCCATCTCTCATGTTCATTCAATTCATTTACTGACGTAGTGCTATGTTTACATGCAGCTCTCGTAATAATTAAATTTCTGTTTTCGGACGTTTCATCTATATGTTTGCAAGGTAATGGAGACTCCGCCGCAAGTATGAATAAAAATGAAACTTAGATTCTTGGGACAGGCTAAAGCGTATTTATTTGTAGTGTCAAAAGGGTGCCCTCTTAAGTGACTTAGTCTCCAATGATAAATTTTATCGATTTAAAATGGTTGGTTGATTTCAATATCGCAAAGATCCTATTTATGATTTACAAGTATCTTTCTTCTGGTGCAGATGCTGGTTTGTATATGCGAAAACGAGTCGATGACAATAAATAAAGAACACCCCTCGTATCATGGTACGCCGGTTAGAAGCGTGAATAGAAAAAAATAAACTTTATCTCTGAGACAGAGACAAAACAAAATCTATATCGAATATAGATGTAGATCTTAAATCTTAAAATATAGATCTTATATTCATCATAACATGGAATAACTTTTACACACCTATAGATTCAATGCACTCCATAGATCCATAAAATGTGCTACCAACCAATGAATGAGCGCATTTCTTTATCAAATTTTCGAGATAGTAGTATGTAGTTTGTATGTTTTCTGGTGATCGGATTTGTCTTTGTGCCATATTGTACCGTTGATTGTTTTACACATACTTCCGCGTCATGCGATGACTAAACTGTAGGAGTATAGCTCGGCAAATGGGTCACTGTATGGGCGGCAACTTTAATATTCATATCAGGGCGTGGTCGGCTAGTCCATCTGTTCAAGTAGGGGGATTATAGAAAAGTCGAACTCAGTCAGCCTAGAGCGCTGTCACATATTTACCGTTAAAGATCAGCTACCTGTATTTTGTCAAATCCAGTAAATTAGACAAACTCGGATTTCATTCTAACGGACATCATGTGAGTTGAGTCTCTCAACTGTATACCTTAAGCTTTTACCTAGGTCACAAGTAGACCATACCCAATAACGTATTCATAAGGTAACGCCCATACAGTGACCTATTTGCCGAGCTATATATGGAATAAAGTCCACACATAGACATCAGGTGGGAAAGAAAATACATGTACATAAGACATAACAAAACATTTTTCAGACAACACACTCGAAGAGCAGAATAACTAGCTCTTTCTTAACACAGTAGCCATCCGGCTAGTCTCATCCATAAACAAAGACAACGAGAACAACAGAGAGGATACAGAATTAACCACAAAATATCATAAAGATAAAGTACCGTTTTTTACTGGGGACAACGCCGACTGCAAATTTTACTTGGGAAATCATCGATTTTATAACAAAAGAAAATTAAATAAAAACACAGTGTTCATGATGTTTATGATATTAAAATTCCTACTGAAAACATCAGAAATACAGAGAGTATTATTAATATTAATATAGTTAATATTAATACCATTTTACTAGGAAAGCGAAAAGCTATTAATTAACTATTTACAACCCAAAGATGCTAGGCGGGACGGAGACCATTTCTAAAAATTGTACTCAACAGGATACGATTTAATTAAAATTGTTCACGGCAATACTGAGTTTATTTAAAAATTGGCTTGACGTCGTCTAACGTCATTTTACTCATATTTATACCATTCAAGTGCCCACGTTTTAATGTGCAATCACATTCAGCCAAACTTGCTTTAAACATCTTCTTTGGGGTCAAGGAAGCATGAATCCGCTCAAACGTTTGCAATTTGTATTCTTACATACTTGTGAGAGGCAACGTTATTCTGACGTTAATTTGCTAATGTGCCCCAAAACGTCTAAGACTTCTCAATTTAGAAAATTCTTTCTGAATGACTGTTCTCTGCATCAAGAGCTTCCGATTCTAACAAATTTTTCGTCTGAACATTTCTTGACAGTCTGCTGAAGAAGAAAATCATGCATGATTTTGCGTGACAGGCGTTCATTTACGTTGATCAATCACTGCTTTTTAAAAGAGGCACACTCGAAATAATTATTGTTAGGGATGTGTTAAAATCACAAAATGCCGTTTTCGGAAAAGAACACGGATGACTTCACTTTTAACGTCAGTTTTGACGTTTCAGTCACTTAATGCGGAAATCAGTATTTGTTCGCTAGCTTAATTCAATAGTTAGACAGGTTTTAATGATTCAAATTACCAACGAGAATACAAAATGTTTTATCGATGACCTCAACCAAAAAGATTTTAAGCGAAATAGTGGAGCAAATATGGTTCAAAAAGTAGCTTAGAAATAGGAGTAGGTGGTCTATGGAGTACCACATTTGTTTCTATATACCAAAATGTTCGTCTTGGTCTGTAGTTTTGAAATCCAGCGTTTGCCACCTTGGCAAACCTTGCATAACTCCAGTATTCAAGATGGCGTCCAAGATGGCTGCCGTTTCCTAAAACCAACCCCTACTCAAAAAATGCATCATATGTTTCATGTGTTTGCATTGTAATAGTATTTTAATGCCCCATTTTATGTAAGAATGATATATTTGTATATTTCAAGTAAAAAATCTGACAATTTAGGTAAAACAGTTGTAAAAATCATGTTTAAATTCACAAATGCACGTGCCCAAGGTTTTTCACCTAGGAATGTTTGTTTAATGGCTCATTATTTATGATCAGATATTTATGTCTGCTTTTTTACTTCTTTTCTATCAAATATAATATCTGTAAAGATTTTAGAGAAACAGAAATTGTTTCTATATATAAGCTTCATGCTTAAAAACAGGTTTTAGACATCCAACCCAACACGGAAAACAACAACAAAAAGTACATATTTTCTTATATAAAATATGCTCTTCTATCTTATTTGTTTTTGATTCTATATACCATAGTGTTTGTCTCAGTCTTGGTTTGTAGCATAAAATCCAGTGCTTGCCACCTCAGCAAAGCACAGTATAGCTCCAGTATTGAAGATGGCATCCAAGAAGGCCGTCAAAATATAGAATTTCGAAAAATGAGCCAAATATGTCCATTGACTTTCATTAGGTAATAAAAGCTAAAATCAAGTTGGAAAACAATTAGAACATTTTCTTAATGTTATCTTCATGTGTTTTTTTTTCCTTGTTAAAAGAAAATTATTCAGACACCATAACCTTTTTATAACACTATTGTTGGGGTTCAAACCAATCTCTGTGTTAGCTATATTCAATTTGTGTTATAACGAGAGTAAAGTATATAGACATATACCAAAGGTAGTATGAAATGACCATTTGTAGTCCAGCTATGATCAGTGCTATATCCAAAACTATGTTTCTTGAACTGAGTTATAGGAAGGTCCAGATGTATTTATTCTAGAAATGAGTGGAATCTTCTTGCCCGGCAAGGAAAAGAGCAACAAAAAAAACTTATTTTCTTGTAGATCATAAGCTCCGCAATCTTATTACAAATGTAATTCACAAATTCTGGTTCTGCAATTAATATAACTTTGGTGCAGTATTAATCTTACAATTAATACAACCTTGGTGCAGACATGGATGTACCATATGGCACTATATAAAACAAAATAATACCAAACCATGTTTTGTTTCGACACTATAATCATATGTAGGTTCTAATTCCTCATTAACTGATTATGCTTTGAATATTTATGTACAAGGTTTATGCAAACTGTGGTGCCATAAGAACTGTAAATCCACTTATCAGAGCAATAAAGCAAAAACAGTATAGAGGTGAAGTCAAACATAAGAAATGATTAGACTAACCCTAGAAGTACCATATCATCTACAAAGTATTTTGATTGGAAGAATAATTGCTTATTTGTGGCGAGATTTGTGACCTGTTAGAAATGAAAGTAAAGTAAGTGGAAGCTGGTCGATGTTAGCATGCGCAATTGGTGATTGTAACATTGATGTATTTATAAGAGTTGTTGAAGCAACGGAGAAAGGCAATGACTTCAAAGTGCAATACATACATGTACTAATGGACCTTCCAAATGGTGAGTTAGCTGCTGCTGGAGCAATATATTGTGCAGTAAAAGGAGCTGTTTGCTCAATGGCACATTAGAATATAACATTCAGCTATATGACACTGAGCATGCTAAGGATAATTCTGTTTCATTTAAATATGCAGATACAGGTTGAAAGCTAAAAGCTGAGTATGAAAGTTCAATAATGAACGAAAATCAAGTTGTAGAGTTATCCAATTAATAGACAAATTTAAACACCTGGAGTTAGAAAGCTGGGTTATATAACATAGAATGTTATAAAACAATCCATATAAAGAGTCTTTTTTATTTAACAGAATTATCATTTACCTAGTTATCCACTTAATAGACAAATTTAAATACCTGGAGTTGGAAAGCTGGGTTATATGACATAGAATGTTATAAAACAAACAATATAGAGAAGGTACAAGTAGGCAATGATCAGGAAAATGCGCAATCAGAAAGAAATTTCCACTCCGAAAGCCGAGGTGGGAAAAACTAAACTGACAATTAGGTACTTATAAAAAAGTTATGGTCCAAATTATCATTTACGTATTGAGATTGATTTGGTACGAATCAGTGTGGCTGAAGCACTGAATATGTTTGATCAACTATGAAAATTAAACCAAAGCATTTCAGCTGATGATGCACACAGGCTTCTTTTAAATAATAGCTGAAGGTACGATAAATCATAAAACCATCGGTATGTTTATAAATGGTATTCTTAGAAAAATTGAAATTGTAATGGATCAATCTGCCACCATTGCAAGCCTTTCAAGATATTTTACTGTACTAGACAAATGGTCAGCTTCAAGTGTGAGCAATGAAAGATTTGCTAATGCTTCAGACATATCGGCTGAGCTTCAGTAGACTTGCACTGTCTTTAAGTTGCTTGTAATGCTGCAAAAGCAACGATTTCTATTACATACCCAAAACATGTAGGTCTTGTTGTACATTATCAAATCTGGAGTAGACCCTTTGATTTAACAAATAGCTTATCTTCGATGTATGATTACATACCCTGAAATGAGGCGAGTTTTATCATCAGCACACAAGCTAACACTCCCTCAGTGGAACCGTCCCGTCAGAAATTACGTCAGAAATCAGGGGGTATGCTTATACTGGGAGTTACCGATAACTTTGACAATAACGAAAAGGCAGTAGATGTAAATTAACCAAGTGCGCCATTTCCTGATTGTTATTTTCATTTAGCTTTGTTATCACATTTTGCAGGGTCCTGAAACGAATATAGATCTGCACCATCTAGGTGAAGATTTAGAACAGTCGGAGGATCATAGGTGGTCTAAGTTCGTAACAAAAACAGTTTGTCTTTAAACTCACTGTGCGCAGAGAAGGCAATATTATTGATGGCTAAAAAGCTACCTCACCTCGACAGATAACAGTTTCGGGTGTCATTGCCTGAGGTGTGTCTATCAACTGCATATTTGGCGGAATGGGTTGCACTATGTTCAAGAACTTAAATCACAATCAGACATAAGATTTGAATTGGACAATGAATGATAAACTAAAATTCTTAGTATCATTGGTAACACTATCAGTTGCAACTCCAGAGCTATTGAATGACACTGTATGCTAACGCAAAAAATGAGTGATGAATACTGCACAAGCTCTATGTGTCGACAACCATACAATGTGATGTATAAATGTCAGAAATTAATGTACATGTAGTTATATACACAAATGTGCATACTATCTTTTCAGGCATGTTGACAGAGGAAAATTACAGTGATTCATATTATTAAAACGAATTTAAGTTGCATCTGTTCAAACATACTCCAGCCCTTACCCCATGCATTTCTAGATTTGTATGCATAATGTAATATTGACAAAGAAATATATACATGAAAATATTTTTAAAAAGATAGATCTAAGTGTTTTAGCTTGATTTTTTAACTGTTTTGTTAGTAAACAAATGTTAAAGGACACATGTAGCTTATTTTTTTAAATGTTTTATTTAGACGGCCTTCTTGGATGCCTTTTCGAAAATCGGAGTTATGCTGGGTTTGCAGAGGCGACCAACGCTGGATTTAAAAGCTTCAAACCTTCAAAAAGCTTGCAAGACAAAATATTTGGTATATAGAATCAATAACAATCACGATTCAAGAGCCTATAATGTATAGGAAAATATGTATTTTTGTTCTTTTTTCTTTGTCAGTGAGACCTTACTCCATTCATATCTAGAATATTTATGCATAATGTAGTTTTAACAATGGAAAACACATGAAAATAACAAAAATAAGATAACTTTAAGTGTTTATAGCTCAATTTAAGCATATTTGTTTCTAAACAGAAGTCAAGGGACATATGAGTCTCATTTTTTCAGAATTGTAAATTTTGACAGCCTTCTTGGATGCCATCTTGAATACTGGAGCTATCTTGTGTTTTACAGAGGTGGCAGACACTGTATTTTGACGCTACAAACCAAGACCAACACAAACACTATGGTATATAGAATCAAAAACAAATTAGATTTTAAAGTGTATTTTGTATAGAAAATTATGTACTTTTTGTTGTTTTTTCCGTGTTGGATTGGATGTCTAAAACCTGTTTTTAAGCATGAATATTGTATAAAGAAACAATTTCTGTTTCTATAAAATCTTTAAAAATATTATATTTGATAGAAAAGAAGTAAAATAGCAGCCATAACTATCTGATCATAAATAATGAGCCATTAAACAAACATTCCGAGGTGAAAAACCTTGGGCACGTGCATTTGTGAATTTAAATATGATTTTTACAACTGTTTTATCTAAACTGTCAGGTTTTTTACTTGAAATAGACAAATATATCATTCTTACATGAAATGGGGCATTAAAATACCATTACAATGCAAACACTTGAAAATTATGATGCATTTTTGTATAGGGGTTGATTTTAAGAAATGGCAGCCATCCTGGACGCCATCTTGAATACTGGAGTTATGCAAGGTTTGCCAAGGTGGCAAACGCTGGATTTTAAAACTACAGACCAATATGAACATTTTGGTATATAGAAACAAATGTGGTACTCCATAGACCACCCCCTTGAAAGATAGCCCATGATATTTGCTCCACTAAAATGCTCACATTTTCTGTTACTACCATTTGACGTCACTTGTAACGCGTACACTCACTCATATGGACCAAATTCCGAGCGGAAATAAAACTTTGACAAACATGTATACTCATTTGTGTTTAATACAGAGATACCATTTTGTTAGCATAAATGCCGATGTAATGCTTGCTGAAAAGTCTTGCTTTTTCAGCATCTTCATGTGCGAATTTTCATAGTGACCCTTACTTGGAATTAGGGTCAATAGGCTTCATCTTGGCCTATTTTTTGCAGTAATGTTTGTGTAACAAACTAGAAAAAGTGCCTTGAGAGGCACGTATACCCCCGGCTGGTAGCCACCAAGCCCCCTTCCCTACCCCGGTTGGTAGCCAGCCCCCTTCCCTACCCCCTACCTAAACAACCCGGCACATGCTCACCCCTGACATTGAACCTCACATTACCAATAAAAGACAGTACCCTTGTCAAGTACATTTTAGAAATAAGCAGCGTAAAGTACTTTGCATACAAACATGGGGAAGTGTAGTTTTAGAATGACATATCTATTTTAGAGCGGTATACAGAGCTGACGTGTATACCCAATCTAGGACATAAGCACGGACATTGTGGGTCAGGTCCTCAGTCCTAGATTGAAATGAAAGTAGAATGTCATTCTTAAAAAAAAAAAAAAAAAAAAAAAAAAAAAAAAAAAAAAAAAAAAAAGTCCTAGATCTTGACCTCAGGTCCCACCCCCACTCCCACCCCCATGCATGGACCCTTGGGTCTAGCCCTTATGTGGTACCTATGTTGTGTTGTAAGCATGAACATTTTCTGACACATGGTTGTCAAGATATAGACATACAGAATATTAATCTTGGTAACTATTCTATCTTATAAATGTGTCCTAGATTTTTACCTCCAGCCCCACCCCTGGAGTTTGGTGCCATGGAATTAAATTCAACCCTAAAGGGTATCTGTGATCCAAACAGGAATACATTCCTATAAGTATTTGTTAAGATATGAACTTAGAGATGAAAAAGCACTATGTAAATAGCACATTTTCAAGGTGACCTAGATTTTGACCTCTAGCCCCACCCCCGGGCATGGACCCAGGGTCCGAACACACAGAAACAAAGCAAACCATATAATATGGTACCTATGGTTGAAATATGAATGGTTTCTGATCATTGGTTCATGAGATATACACTACCAGAGAAACTTAAACCAAAACTTTGATCCAAATTAAAGGTGACCTAGACTTTGACCTCTAGCCCCACCCCCGGGCATGGACCCAGGGTCCGAACACACAGAAACAAAGCAAACCCTATAGGGTACCTATGGTTAAAATATGAATGGTTTTTGATCATTGGTTCATGAGATATACACCACCAGAGAAACTTTAACAAAACTTTGACATAAATTCCACGAACGTTCCGGAATAACGAACGAACGAACGAACGAACGAACAAACGAACATACGAACGGACGAACGGAAAAGCGAAAACTATATACCCGTCGGCATAAATGCCGGGGGTATAATAATCTGGAGGGATGAAATTAACTTTCTGGGAGGGAGAATCTGCTACAGATGTTTAATACCTCACAGTATTTTCAAAACATCACAGGAATATACTTATTTTGATCAGTATATTTATCAAAATATAATAATTTTGGTATCAACACAGTGACAATTTTCTAAACAACACATATTTTTGAAAAGTTTCTATAAGACTTGATTATATGCCGGGATATGGATCTTCGTAAGGTGTACCGGTGGGAAAATGCTTACAGCAGCTTAAAGAGCGTGGAAAGACCTTTCGATTTATACATTATTTTGTTTGATATGTTTTCCCCTTTTCAAAAACCAGTTTTATGTCATTCTAAGTATATTTTCGGAGATGTACTAGATAAATATGTTCAAATATATGAACAAATATTTTCTGCCAAAAAAATTGTATTTTTGCCCTAGAATGCATACATGTATATTCATTTTGACCTTTCCATTTTTTCCCTGGCACTTACTTTGTGAATTACATTTACAGTTTCAAACGCATTCCGTTGACATATTTTCTATCTATCCCGTGAAAAATAAAACTGAAAATATTTTCAAAAAGTCGATTTTTCTCATTTTTGAAAATCGATAACTTTTTAAAAAGCATGGACACCCCCACACATTTTAGTAGCTTTCCATCTATATTTAAAATAACAGATTTATTTATCAACAAAAATTAGTATCGAGACCCCTTAAAATATGAACCAGCCATGATAAAATGCATAAATTATGTAGTGAACCATTCAGCAGTTTAAAAATATTTTCGCGGTGTTCTTTACGGTAAGTCTTGTGACGATAAAAGCAAATTTAAAGTTAACGATTTAGATTCGATTTTTCGAGGAAAAATAAAAAAATATAGCCGACCTGTTACCTCAAGTACACGTTTGATATCAATAGATTCCGGAAATAGATTACGATCAAATAGATGTCTGTCTAAAGTGTGAGGCTGCATTTAAAATTATTTCTGTTTATCCTGTCTTGAAAAGTTGGATAGGTAGGTAGGCTTTTTCATGCATTATGCGTAACTTGGATTGAAAGGTATAAGGTCCATAGCCAGCCACTCAAGATTACTTTACATTTCATGTAAAGGTAGACTATGAAAGGCAAAATAAGGTAGCTTATCTCAGTTATTGTCTAGACACCAAAGGTCTCCAGCAGCTCCTAAAAATCCATTAATCAATTTGATTGGCTGTTGCTGTTACCTGTAAAATAACTTATTTATGCTCCCTTGTAAAACAGATAACCATAAATACCTATGCACATACCTGTGATTAATTTATTGCACTTAATTCCAACAGGTAGTGTCAAAAGCCTATGAAGGCGAAAGCCTGCATCGACAATGGGTTGAGGAAACACATGTGACTAATTTCCCCGGCTTCCCGCGCAGAATTTTGTTCTATAATTAGACGAGTCATTGCGAAGAGAACATGTTGAAATAGCAGCAGGAGTTAATCAACGATTACATGGACTCTTATAAATGATAATTAACATGTACTTGATAATCAGCGATAACCAAAAGCAATTGTGGTTGTATGGCGATATACAAACGAATGTTAATGAAATATTTAAATATCAACCAACTTATCCTAAAAGAGCATATACATGTCACGAATGTACATGTCACGACAAATCTTTAAAATTGCATCACAAAGGACGGAAGATTTCAGTGTGTAAATGAGCGAGCATCTGTCTAAACTTAGAGAGAAGCATATAATTAATGAAAGAAAATTACGTTATGACAAAGTTGTGAACTCAAAATGTGTGATTTGCACGCGATTTTCAACTTTCAACTTTCAATTTTCATGCATAAGCGAATATCATGGTTGATCTTAACTTTTGAAAGTCGCACATCTGTATTGCATGCATTTGAAAGATTTGCTGATTCACTATTTTTTTCAGTCATGTCGGCATAGAACATGCTTCTGTTGAATTTCGTATTTTAAATGCATGCGTTTTATAAGTATACAATCAAAATGTTTCTACACAGAAAGTCCTGGATACGATGTTTATAGTCAGCTTAATTAAATTGTCTTTACGTGAAGGAAACATTGCGATTCTGCCAATTTGGTCTCGATAACATAACCGTTGCCAGTTATGTTTTCAGTTTTCTCATAAGGAATCAAATTGCACTGCGTCATTGGAATTCATTATGGCCTTGACAGAACATACATATTAATGAAATAATTGATCTAACAACAGGTTCAATTATGGCCAATTTTATGCCTGCTGTGCGATACAGATGGCGCTGCAGAGGTGCGATTTACCTATCCCATGAGCCGTTTCTATTTATAGCAACACCGTTTCAGGTCTGCTACGTCATCACATGTTATCGGTATGGGGGAAATTAGTACTGTGCCTTTCCAATACCTATTATCAGCAGATGCAGACTTTCTCCTATTCTTCTAGGGGATATTAATAAGACAATAAATATGACAGAAGCTGCACAGAAGCTTATCTCTAGCTCTATTACCTGTATCAAAAAGGTATTAATCTCTCGCCGTGTGGCGGCTGACTTAGGTAAGAATAAAACAGCCAATTGGTATGGAGGGTCATGGTTAAAATTCAGAGGAAACAATTTATTTTTTTCATTAGTCATTTTCTTTTGGGAAAAAAAATCTGATAAAAAGACAATGAAATGAGCCTTCGCATGAGAAAACAGAGACGCAGATCAGCTGTGCAGTAACTGCACAGCTGATCAGCGCCTTTGTTTTCGCCACACGGATAGTTCTATTCCACTTCTGCTTATATCCAAAGTTTCAAGCTTCTAGCTTTATGCTGTGACCATACAGCCTGGTTTGTATCGGACATGGTCGGAAACCCAAATTGTAGGTTTTCTCATGCACAGGCTCAAATATTTTGAGTAGATGCCATTTTGGTGAGTAGGTTAGGAGAGGGCAAACAAACATCTTAATATTTTTGGCCTAAGTGTTTTCAAAGCATAGGTTATAGTGACCTACACACAATATGTTACCATTGAACAATTAGACCCGGCCCTTCCAGGGTTTTGGGGGAGCTCTGGGATCACTAGTGATTAGATTAGGAGTGATGTGCATTATTGTTTGGTCACAAAGGCCAGGTATACATAAGGGACTATATCAAAAGTCTTATTTCATAGTTCTTACTAGTACTGTTACTATAACTACTCACTTGACCCATACCAGATGTGTGCTTTCTGCACTCTCTGATGTCTGTATGAGCATTGTTGTCTGTCTTTCTATCAAATCCTCACATAACAATGAAAAACTATGGGCATTTGCTAGCTTCAAAATAGTTGCAAGACCTCAATTGCACGATTGTAGGCACATTGGTCGTCCGTGTTCCTGCGTCATGTGCGTCACACTGCGTTTAAGTTTTAGATTACCATAACTTGACAGCCAATGACCAGAAAACATTCATACATGTACTTGAACCATATATTCCCTGGCATCGGATCCCAAGGGATGGGAGGGACTAGGGGTTAAAATCTAGAATATCGACTTTTTTCTTTTCAAGTTTTCTAGAAGCTTTATATTGACAACTTTTTATCAGACAGCATTCATACTTGGGATAATAGATGCCCTGAAGGGTTTGCTTTCACTTCATGGTGTCCGATTCCTTCAAATCTTTGATGGGGGTAGGACGAAAGGTTAAAATCTACAATACCATCAAAAATAAACTTTTCTGTGTTAATGTTTTCTGCAAGTCTTTATATTGACAACTGATTATTGCTAAAATTTCTAAACGCATAAATAGATCTACATGTATTTAGCAAAAAAAGCTACTGAGGTCTATAGGTCATAACAGTAAAGTAGTCTTCGAGCTTGCCTATACTGTTACCGTAAATACTTTCAATGAAGAAGAGAATAATTTATGCAGCTGAACTAGATCATTATCATCATCACTATTGTCATTGCAACCATCATCATCATTAACATCACCATTTAAATTTTAGAATCGCAATGAAAGCGCTTTGATCGAAGCCAGAGCGTAGTAGATAGATCAGGGCGTTTCCAATATGCTTCTTTTGCGACCAAGGAGAAAGTTATGAAGAGCTAAATCTATATGTCACCAGAAGAAAATTAGTAAAAACACTCGTAAAATCCAGGAAACCGAGAAAAACATTTGCTTCAGGTTTCAAACGTTCGTGACGTTTACAATTAAAGTAACGATATTGAGTCAATAAATAAGTAAGTTATTTCCCCAAAGCCTCTAACCGCTGTATGTTTTGTTCCAATAAACTGACTTAAAATTGTAAAAGCTGAAAATATCACGATTTATCGCTGAAAGAATCCAGAAACGCTTTAACAGTCATTTCGGACTATGACCCATAGCTACAATATTCAGTTGAACGTGTCTCACTTAAATTCGTATTCTAGCATCAAGCATTGTTAACTTCAAAAAAAAAAAAAAAAAAAAAAAAAAAAAAAATAGACGTAGCTTAGACAGTATATAGATTCACTGTACATTGAAACAGTACTAGTATTGAATGCATTTTTTGGTAAAAGTTGCGAGATAGTGGTAAGTATTTTGCATGTTGTAATCTGCTTTCTTTCTTTGCCATATTTTTCAGTTGATCACATTGACACGTCCTCGCGTCATCTTATGAAGGACACCGCAAAAGGTGTTCGTGGGAGCATACTCGGAAGGCATTCGTTTTGGATGACGGTTGCAAAATAAGTCAAGTCGCTGTATTTTCTTCACTAGTTTGAAAACCAGTATGCGCTTTCAAATTGCAGGATCTTAAGTAGTTCTCACTTTTGGGTGTAATTTTGTTTTCTCAAAAGTGTTTCTTTTTCAAAACAGAGGAAAATGCAGCTAATTTAAAGTTTTCAAAACAGAGGAAAATGCAGCTAATTTAAAGTTGCGTTCAATAACTGCTACAATAACAATCTACGGGGTACGGTGAATATATAGGGTATAAAAGTCTGTCTTGAATGTATCATCTTGTGTTTAATTTTGTGAGATGAATACGCACCTGTGACTTTAGACAAATCAAGCTACATTGTTTGTATTGTAAAAAAAATATGAGAAATGCTATAAAGTTTATTGTAGAAAAACTTATTTTATTAAGATTAAAATTATGCCTCGTCACGTAAAAAAAAAGGGATTTTGCCTAATGCAAAAACAAAGACCTATGTAGATCAGCTGTGCAGTAAGTGCACAGCTGATCAACGTCTTTGTTTTTGCCTCATGGGTACTTCAACCCCTCTTCTTCTTTTCTTCGAAGTTTCAAGTTTTTCTGAGACTGTGCTGGCCGGTTTGTATGGGACCTGCTCAGAAATCCCGAAGACCGATTTTCTCGCGTCGCGGCTCAAATGTACAATACTTCACCTTGCAGCACGCGTAATATATCGATGATAAGTAATCACCCTATAGATTCACTGTACACCGTAGAATCAGTGAAAGACACTGTACCAGGTATTTGAACACATTTTTGGGGCAAAAGATGCGAGGTAGTGGTAAGTATTTTGCATGTTTTTGTGTTATCAGTTTTGTTTTTGTGCCATAGTTTTCAGTTGATCACTTTGGTACATGTTCTTGTATCATCTTATGGTCGACAAACCGCAAAAGGTGTTCGTTTGGAGCATGCTGAAGGCATTCGTTCCGGATGATAGTTGTAAAACTGCTTAAAGTGGCTGCATTTTCTCCTCTAGTTTTACAATCAAATATTTTTGAGAAAATAAAATACGCCCAAAAGAAAGAAATACTTCTAATCGTTCTATATATGATGTCGAGTTTGCAAAGATGCCAGCAAGGGAAATAACTATTTTTACGGAAAAATCTAAATTGGTTATTTTTCATTTAAAATGCACAAAACCAAAACAAAATTGTATGCATAGCTGAGCGCCAAACTGTTAAAATTATTCCACAGTTTTGCTTGATTTCAATTTAAAGGTGTTTGGATTACCTCTCTTGCACATGCGAAATCCCAATTCAAAATAATTTTTGGACATAATTTTATTTGTGAACCGATTTTCAAAATGTTTGCGACACTCTTTACGATTTTTTGGGTTGCAAAAAGATGACATGGTCATATTTTTCTAGTGGTGTTTCAGAAAAATGAGATTTTGAAAAATGAAGTTTCTGAATGATGGTGTACAGACAGTAGATTTTGCCAATATACAGCATGCCAGTGTGATATTTTATTGAAATATCAGTCAATTATAATCCAATTTGAGTAGAGTGAAGCAAATTACGAGGATGATCCAATAATGATTGAGACTTTTTGAATTATTCCTAAGTAATTAAACTTGGCTTACTATGAATATCTTGTAAACATTGCTCAATGTAATGTGCACACGATACACTGATTAAAATCCATATGTAGAGAACTACCTTCTGTTGCTTAGCAACGAGAGAATGTTAGTCAAATGTCCTTGGCCATGTGGTACTTATGCATATAAAATGGGTTGCCATGGCAACTGGTGATAAAAGTTCCAATCATGGCACACAGTTATTTATAGCATTTATAAATGGCTTTATGCTCTGCAAATATCACTAACATACAGCTCATAATTCAAGTAGGCTGAGCATTTTTGCGAGAAAAGTTGGGTTTTAGTTGCGAAAAAATTCAGTGATTTTGGGGGTAGGGGTGAGAAATATCTTATAACTAGAGTATACATGACACAATAAATTGTTTTAAACCTGGAAATGATCAATTATGGGGTAAATATATCAAAAGAATTTCAAAAGGCATACCTGTCCCGTTCGTTTTATGTTGCCTAGCAACAATAGAATTTGGAAAATGCTATAAACCAGAATTCATAGAGGAAAATGGTTGCTAGGCAACCACCTCTCGATCACGAGCGCAAAACTCGAATCGACCGAAGCAAAATATTTCAGAGATGAATGTTAACACAGACGATACTCAATTATTATAAGATACCGCTTTTAAAATTTGTGACATAGCTAGATTTATATAGATTATGTTTGTTCAACGGGCAGATAGTGGCCATAGGTACTGCACGAGTTGTTCTTAAATAACCATAGCAACCAGAGTTGCTCACCAAATTTGATAAAACACGCTCCGTAGAGAGATCAAATGTGTATCTAGTAAACGAAAGTAGTTAAATTGAGCCAGTCAAAAGGGTTTATAAAACAAGAGAAAAGTCTCAATCATTATTGGACCATCCTCGTACAAAATCTGAATAACAGTAATTAGCAGTAATTATATAAGGACATGTAAAAAAGTACAAGTAGGCAAAGATCAGGAAAAGTCGCAATCAGAAAAAGACTCCCACTCCAAAAACCAAAGTGGGAAAAAACCAAACTAACAATCAGGTACTTATACCATGAAAACATTTCGTAAGCCGAATGAGCAGCTATTTTCCCAATAGGTGGCCACTCAGTTACCTTAACTTAACTAAAAATATGCAAACATACATAAGGCGCCAACAGCACAAAAATATTTTAAACACCAAGACATAAAACAAAAAGAACCACCACAGAAGTATCGACTTGGAACGATCAGTAACAACCACGCTTAGAATCAGTGTAGAGGATGGCTAAACATGTATATGTTTTAGAACTATTCGTACAGACTCGAAGTGTGCTTCAGTGTTTTCAAAAGTCAATTTTTATTATGTTAGGGTTTCTGTACCCAAATCGAGTAAGAGGTTTTCGTGATAATAGATAAAATGTCATTTCTAGCACCAAAACTTTCCACATTGCGTATCAGAACATACCTTTCTGATGGCAAATCTGTCGTACTTACGGGCGAAAGGGGGAAAAAAAACTCAGTGATTTCGTGCATTAAATGCTGATTTGCAGACAAATACATCGCATACGGGCGTTTCGAAAATCATGAGTGAAAACTACCCTTAGTTCGCTATTTATAACCGAAAACTGCGATTAAAAGCGTTGTGTGAAAGTTCACTTACCTCGATATGAAAAAAATGAACGTCGTTGTTTATCGCTTGGAACTAGTGATGCATTTGCGTACAGTATGTGTCACTTCCGTTTTGGCTCACTGTACGGTTATACACAGTGCTTACGGTGATATACGATATATTTGAAAAAGTTTTTTTTTTTTTTTTTTTTTTTATTTTATTTTATTTTTTTTTTTTTGTATATAATCAAGTTTCTTTTTTAAACTTATTTTGATTCCCTTTATGTACCTATTAGATTAACATCACATTCTATGTATAACTGTCTTCTTGAGAGGCATCCGGAGACAATATACGTGACTAAGAACAACCAATGCAGATGGAATCAATTAGCAAAAATTGTGATTAAGCGCCTATCTTTGATATGTTTGCATGCAGTACATGAATTGGCCATAACAGCTATTCTGGTGTGAACATTGTTCGGACAATGTCTTTTTTCACGAGTGGTCATAATAGCTACTCTGGAATGAGCGTTACGCGGACAATGTATCTTTAAATATATCTCTATTCAGAACTTTGTAACTAGAAGAGCGCAGATTTTATGCATTGACAATTGAGTTGTACAAGTAAACCGCAATTTCACTTCATTGAAATGCATCTGCGACTTAAGTACTGAGCCATCAGTGAGAGAATTATAGACGCGACTGGATAATAAGTTAACTTAACCAAATAATAATGCTCATAGATATAAACTTCAACCCCTTATATTCTTGTGCAGCTTACTCAATGCAGGGTTCCTTAAGAAACACCTTTATCAGTTATATTGTCATTTACAAGCACTTTTTTCGCTAATTGTTTTATGCAGTAAATGGGATTGACAAAATGCGCAGGTAAATCGAGAAGATGTTATATACTAATATGGTTTACCAACTGGCCCATTATTCCTAATTTAGGATATTTCTTCGCTTATAAGGCAATTTTACTCGCTAGCAGTTTCAATAACTTCGTACAGCCAATTGATATAATTGGGTACAAAAAATAAATCGTCCTCTCTTTGACTGGGACAGGAGTTCCTATCACTGAAATTCGAACGTACAGTATTGTTAGAAATTTCGAAATCGACGGAGCGGATCAGCATGCGCTTTCTTGTATTAAAAGTTCCGGAGTATTTCTCTCTTTTGCGCCTATTTTATTTTCTCAAAAATATTTGATTGTAAAACTAGAGGAGAAAATGCAGCGAAATTTAACTTTTTTTTTCAAGTCTTATCCAAAACGAATGCCTCCCGTATGCTCCCACGAACACCTTCTGCGGTTTGTCGACCATAAGATGACACAAGAACATGTACCAAAGTGATCAACTGAAAAATATGGCACAGAAACAAAACTGAAAACACGAAAACATGCAAAATACTTACCACTATCTCGCATTTTGTGTCCCAAAAATGTGTTCAATCACTAGTACAGTGTCTTTCACTGATTCTACGGTGTACAGTGAATCTATAGGGTGACTAATGCGCGCTAGTTAATATAGCTCGATTTTGACCTCAGATGCGTTAGAAGATCGACGAGTCTACTAAGTAGCACGTGAAAGGATATTCAGATTGTAACAGTACAAATACCTACTGTGCGTGTAACTGAAGTGTAACGGAAAGCATTTCGTGCTGATTTACCTTGCACGTGCAACTTCTTGGATTCGTCGATCTTTTGACGCATCTGAGGTCAAAATCGAGCTCTAGTAGGTGAATTTTCAACGGTTAAAGGCCCAGTCCCACTAAATCGTACGATTGCAGAAACGCAAAATATTCTTAAGATTCGGGGATATTAAGAATATTTTTTTCATGATGGCAAGACCGATCCTTTCGAATGTAACACACCAAATATACTCGATCATAAGACATGGCATTGGAATATTTCCATCGGTATTCCGTTAAACCTCAGGGAAGTGGAACGAGGTACCGAAGTGGAGCGGAGTGACTTTTAGCCAGCTGATCTAGCATTAAATGCCTTGGAAACATTTTTAAACCGATCAAGCGATCCTTCTTTCAGTCTCGTTTAAGCATCAAATCATTTTAGACAAACGGTTTCTTACGTAATTCACATGAATTGACGTAACTAAAATTAAACGGTACATAGATCGGTCTTGCGATCCAATGAATTTAAGCCCCCAGTCCCACTGCTCTTACGATCGCTTAAGATCGCCTTAAGACCAGTTTACGATTACATTATTGTGATAATCACATGTAAACTCAGTGGATTACAAGACCGATCTTAAGTGATTTTGGGCGGTCCCTTGAAATAATCAGCTCTAGTGATCATTATAAGGACACACGGGCATTCCAAAATGTCTGATACTTAAGAAATAGATCAGCTCTAGTACATGTAGTTAATGTTTCAAGTAATAATTTACTTTAGGCTTCCCTACAAGCAGAATATATATTTGACAATGTCTTTGTGTTTTGTGACTTTTTAGTTTTGTCTTTTGTGTTCTGTTTTTTGACAACGCCAAATATTTTACGTGGCAAGAAAAGGAGATGAAGAAAAGAAATTTACAATTATGATAAGGATGTAAGTATTTTCGACGCAGGAGTTATAACGAAGTAGTTTTATTGATAGTAGTTTTATGATAAAGCAAACAACACAAAAGACAAAACACAAAAGACAAAAGTGTCACAGAACACACTGGCATTTTAAGACAATAAATGGCCACCATTTTAATTTATTTTCTGACAAAACGATCAATACCAAGAAAAGATGAGGGGCGGTTAAAACAGATGGGGGAGGGGCCTGAGAAACATTTTTCGGCCTTATAGAAGAGTAACTGTAACACCTTCTTCATAATTGAGTCAATTTATATGCCACTTTGTGTCATATCTTTTCTTGTTGCTGCCACCGTAGTTTGTTCAAATGATGAAATTTTTGAAGTCGCATACTCGAATATACATAGCTAAGTATCTACATGTATTTGAAAGCCTGAATTATGCATTTATTCAAAATAATCACTACCATTGATCATACAGCTCATTCTTTTGAACCATGAGTGATTTTACCTGATACAAATCACGACAGTCGTTTTATACGGGAAAAACCAGACGGGCAATAGCTATTGATACGTCAAATAACAGACGTAGTAGCGATTTTGGATACGTGTCGCATCAGACGTGTTGTGTGGTTAAATTCAGTTTGCGTCCGTTATAAGAATATTTCATTCATCTTCACACACACACACACACACACACACACACACACACACACACACACACAGATACTTAAGTAAACGTTCAAAAATAAAATGTATCCCTTAAATTGGTAATGCTTGTCACAGACAGATTATTGTTTGGCTACCTTACAGACACATGACGTTGTAACAACGCTGAATCAAATTGATTCACTAAATCAACATTTGCACAAAAGTTGAAACAGTAGAATCAACAATGGGACACACATCATTGAAATAATGTTAAATTTATTCTGATCAATTCGATTCACTGAATCAACATTGATTCTACAACATTGTTTCAAAGTTGATTGAACCAACACTGATTCGAAATTGTTTGAACATTGTGTGTCTGCTCTTACACGGTATAGTTGTTGCGCAAATCTAGAAAAAAGATGTAATAAGTTACTGGAAGATTAAGCCCATCTCTCTCCTCACTTTTCATTGTGCTTTTAAACATGTACGAGGGTCGTCCAAAAAGTTCCATTACACTCACTGTTTTGCCACAATAAAAGCATGTCAGAGCTTACAACACGTATGGTCACCAAATACTATATCTTAGGGCTTTGGGGGCAAATTTTCGCACTGCTACGTGTATTTGAACCCTTGTACCCCTACTGTACCGGAGCAGGTCTAATGACGTTGCCGTTAATTGTGATTTTTTTTAAATATTTTGCTGGTTGAACAAATACACTACAGACAAGAAATCTATTTTAAAATTAGATTTATATTTAGCTAAATTATACTGCAGTTTATATTTGGAAATCAAAGCACAATGTTTATAAGCAAATCGTCAAAATAATACTACAGATCAGTCATGCAAACTAAGTTTTTATAGGTAAGCTTCTTTATTTGTCTCCCAAACAACCGAATCATCCCTAAATTTGATAACATTATCACTAAATGGTGCTCATAGACTGGTCGTTTGGCTGATAAATTTTCTAAACGATCACATTATACCAGTGTTGATTTAGCAGATTGCGAAAGTTCCGAAAACATTTTGCATAATTTGACCTGCTCCGGTCATGTCTACTCATGGTTACCAATGTAACTGTAGCAGTGAGGTCATTGATGCGAGTATAATGTTGTACGGTAAATTAAGTTCCAATATGGCCAACTACTCTGCATAATTAACTTTGGTTGGTTCCTGCTATGCATTCAAAATAAAATGCATGTGTAACGGGACTTTTGGGACAAGCCACGTATTTGTGCGTATGGTATAAAAATTATATTCCATTAAAGAAGCGCATCGGCACAGGTAGCGCCATGGTGTTTCTAGGGTGAAGACTCAACAGAGCGAATGAGCGGAGACATGGACATTGAAGCATAAGGAAACCATCAGTCAGTTTGAACCCTGGTGTGCCCAGGCACATACCGCAAAGTTTAGTTCCGACTCTTGCCATATTGAATTTACAATCAAAATTAGGGGTATGCATAAGAAGCTAGAAACAATGCATTATTCGTAAATATAATTACCCTTCCCCGTCTCACAGCGCTTATATATGTACGTTTAGTCGTGTAGTCGTCTTTTTGCATATTTTGAATATTTAAAATTGCTTTGCAGTAGCCATATGTCGAAAACAAATCAGTTAAGTTATGTGGAATATTATTCACACTACCTGCTTTCATTTTTCCACATTTTGTATATAGTCACAAATACAATCAGCCATCTTGAGTAAAACAACGGCATATAAAATCATTTAATGACAGTGGTTTCACTTTATTTCCTTTCCAATCAATGTTTTCTATATGAAATTTTATGTAATTAGCGATGCAAATTAACCCATATACTAACTATTGCACAAGAAAGAAATGTGTTTTAATACGTCTGTAGCGGACCGTATCATAAAATATTGAACGAATGTCTGGGTCGTTCCTTATCGGCAGTCCATAATTTCCCTTATCAAATGACATTCGCCCGTCTGTACTTTGCTGTATTGTTTTGTCGCCAAGCAACGGAATGAATTTCGGGATACGGAGTATAAAGTGCGACGCCCATAGGGCTTCAATAGTAAGACCTATCGAAATTCTCCAGCTGGCTTTGTCACTACCCATTCTGGTACAATGTCATGCAAATGATGACATTTGGCTTCCATAGAAAGACCTATCGGCATTCTCCATCTGGCTTTGTCACTACCCATTCTGGTACAATGTCATGCAAATGATGACATTTGGCTTCCATAGAAAGACCTATCGAAATTCTCCAGCTGGCTTTGTCACTACCCATTCTCATTTGGAGCATGTCGAAAACCCACATTAAATTACTTTTTCGACTTCTGAATCGTTTTTGACTTCTTGGGAAGTATGTAAATGAAAGAACATTAGAATTGTTTAATACATTTTCCGTTTGCGGCTTTTCAATTTGTGGATACCCTTGCATGACGAACAAAAATATGACGTCATATGGCTGGAAATGTTATGAAAATCGACCTATGTATAAGACGATATACATATATATGGATAGTGTTGAGCTTTAAAAGGGCACCTGTTTTGAAACATTTTTTTTTTTTTTTTTTTTTTTTTTTTGTATGGACAATTTGAACGGAGGGGACTTGAAACTTGAAGATTATTGACAAAATATTAAACAAATAACAAACTGAAACATAGAACAGAACAGAACAGAAGTTTATTCAGAACTCCAAAAGGCTATAAAGCCCATGAGGATACAACATATAACATAATAGGTGGCATAGGTGACAGTGTTACATACAATACATAAATACTTTTTAAATAGCAAGTTAATTATGAACATACATGTTTAAAGATAATTGACCATTACGATAATCTAGGTGCATAAGCGCACACTGCTGGACTAGTAATTGGTATTTTACGCCAATTTTACACATTAGTGCCGTGGTAACCACATAAACATGCAAGTGATCGAACGTTCATTTTTTTCGAATGTCCTCGCCAATACTACTATATGACATAGTTGTTTTAGCAATTGATGTATTTTACGTTCATAGTGTGTGCTAAATGGAACGAAATTATGTTACTTTATTTTTAAGATATTTTGCACACGGGCACTGTGCGCAAATTAGAACGAATACGATACATTTACGCTAAGACGATATACATGTAGTAACTAGTATAGAAATATGGCGGCTCCGGGATCAAAATTGAATTTGCGACAATGTGAAAGACCCACCAACGGTTAGCACCTTGGTCACGGAATGGCAATGCTTACTCGCTGACGTTAGGCTGGCTGTCAAATAAGCACACAAAAAGCATTCGAAACATAGCAAAACTAAATTGGACCCGCTGCTTCATATTTTTTTTTTTATCAACAAATACACTTTCAACCTCTTTTAAGTAAGTCGCAGCATTATTTTGTTGAATGCAGTGACGATGAAAGGCCAACCTAGACATAGAGGGAAGCATTGATATTCCGAGACCGTGATATGAAGGTTATCATGAGTTAGCCATATGTACGAGAACAGTATTATTACTATTACTATTATTATTATTATTATTATTATTATTATTATCATTATTATTATGTCTCCCCCCGACAGGGTCGGGAGACATATTGTTTTTCCCCGTGTGTCTGTCTGTCCGTCTGTCTGTCCGTTTGTCCGTCTATCCGTCACAAATCGTGTCCGCTCTATAACTTGAAAACCGTTAAAGATTTTTCAATGAAACTTGGTACACTTGTAAACCATGACCAGACGATGTGTCATGCACAAGAACCATAACTCTAGCATGAGTATTTTTGAGCTATTTCCCTTTGATTATTTTCGATACAATTTCGTGTCCGCTGTATAACTTGAAAACCGTTAAAGATTTTTCAATGAAACTTGGTACACTTGTAAACCACGACGAGACGATGTGTCATGTACAAGAACCATAACTCTAGTTTGAGTATTTTTGGAGTTATTTCCCTTTGATTATTTTTGATACAATTTTGTGTCCGCTGTATAACTTGAAAACCGTTTAAGATTTTTAAATAAAGCTTGGTACACTTATTAAGCATGATCAGGCGATGTGTCATGCACAAGAACCATAACTCTGGCTTGAATATTTTATGGGTTATTTCCCTTTTCCATACAATTTCGTTTTCGCTTTTTAACTCGAAAACCGTAAGAGTTATTTCAATGAAACTTGGTACACTTATAAAGCACGATGAGATAATGTGTCATGCTAAAGAACCATAACTCTTGCTTGCATATCTTTGGGGTAATTTCCCTTTGATTATTTTCCATACAATTTCGTGTCCACCCTATAACTTGAAAACCTTCAGAGAAATTTCAGTGAAACTTGGTACACTTATAAAGCACGATGAGATGATGTGTCATACCAAAAGTAGATGAATAGGAGAAAGTCTGCATCTGCTGATAATAGGTATTGGAAAGGCACAGTACACTAGTTCTCACGAAAGTGGGCCAAATTGGGTCATAGAGTAAAATGCACATCTTATGTTATTTTAATGAATCGGTAACCTGAATTTAGTTTGCGTTTTGAAGTATCTACCTCGTATTGAAATATTTGAACAGAAACTTTTAGTCTAACATACTGCACGGTACATATGCTAGCGTGTCTTGATTCAAGGCCCCTATTCAATATGAATGTCATAGTTAAGTATGTCGATTCTCACTTAGATTTAATTGATTGACTTTTCGCACTAAAACAGCCATACACGCTCGGAAAATGTTACTACATAAGTATTGTTCTGAACCATAATGAATGCCCAATGACCAGAGAAAAATGGAAATAAACAAAATCAAAGTGTATTTGTCATTGCCTTTGGTGTATTCTACGAGCCCAGATATAAAAGCTTAAATAAATTCTTTCAAAAAGAGATAGTGCATTATGATTGTTTTCGCCAGAGAGTCACAAACACTTATCTCGACAAAAAATGAAAGTATTTTAATGGTATATTTTAAACTAATCGTTGGGTATGATGCCGCATGCCTTATCATGAAATCGTATTTTTCTGTTGTATTCTACGAGCCCATCAATAGTAAGGAAGTGCTTAATCATAGACAAGGCTCTGTCACTATAGTGAAAGGGAGAGAACCCGTATTGGTCACTTCAGATATTTAATAATTTTTGTATACTACGGTTCGTCGGAAATGAATCTGAAATCGCATAAGTATTTTACGGGACGTATTTTACGGGACAGTGGCTTAGGCATGGAACCAGCGATTAGCTGACCATATCTTAAAATTGAAATTTACGTCATAATCTGTGGACGGACGACCATTTTCGAAGCTGCTAGAAGCTGAAGGAGGTTGTGAAAACAAACATTATTCATAAAACAGATAGAAATTTCTTTTTAACGAGATGCCACGAGACAAACATTTCAGAGGTAAAATATGCACGGAATAGTGTCGATTACGTATGTTTTTAATTACACCAAAATCGATGCCATGCTGTGTGCTCAATAATCAATAATGAGTGTAAACTTTGGATTCGCATATGACTTGTGCAATACATTAATTGTCAGAAGAATGCATTTCGTGTAGATCTACTCGAATTTATTGAGAAATGAAATCGGTTGTTCTGATAGGAATTTTGTGTGGGTATTCAAAATGCGTGTCAACATTTTTCATTAGGCTCGAGCAGAATGTCCCGTAGAATAGGTAATATAAAATACATCGTATTCGTTCTAATTAGCACACAGTGCACGTACATGCAACTTTTCAAAATAACTTAAAAGTTAAGGTAACTAAATATCGTTTTAATTAGCGCCCACTACGAACGGAAGCATCACATACAATTTGCTGAAATAACAATGTCAAAAATATCAATGTCAGATGATGTCATTCAAGTGTTCCATTCGTTTAAAAACAGCGATTCATCATTTAATGTTAAGTTTCGAAACGGTATTTATGTGTAAAATTGGTGTTAACTCGAGCCATGTGCGCTTATGAACATGTTTTTTTTTTTTTTCGGAAGCATTTAGGGTGTGCGGTTATTGGAGCATGTGCGCTAATTAGAATGAATATGGTAGTCAACATCTTCAATAGGGCAAGTGGTTTTCAGCAGTCTTATAATGTCTCGAATCAACTCAACATGCGCAGATCTGTATCTTTGTTATTCACAATTTCGCTTAAATCGTGTCCATTACAGGTATATAGCACCTGGATGGATTGCTCACATGTTGATATGATAATTTTCAGTCGAAAAAAGGGAGATCCTCTTGTTAAAAAGGTCGATTGTGGATACATGTTAGCTTCGTATGAGCGAGACGGTTCCAACGGGTACCCACAATACATGCCTTTGTACAAAACCTCAAAGCATAGATTGAGGGTACACATTAAAACGCCTCGATTGAGTTCCCACAGGAAGGAGCAAGCGTTTCTCCAGTCGTTACTTTAAAGAAATATCTGACATAAAAATATGCTGATTGCACGTAAGTTTGACTTTAAGGATGTTCGCTGCTAACATTTGACATATCGGAAATTCCGGTTTTTTATATTGTTGAATATCTCGTAAACGGTTGTAGATATTTTCCTAATGTTTTATATTTGAATAAAATATTGATGATATGCATTAAACGCGTCATGAAAATTGTCAGTCTAAGGAACTTCATTTTTTTCGCCCCATTTTGAAAACTTTAAGTGTCAGCAAAATTTAGGGGGTAGGGTAGATTAAACTTTAATATTACACAACTTCAAATTACTTGCACTGATTTGATGTTTATTTTAGTAGATGTATACAAGGTCTTCTTTATCAGTATTTCTTTCTTTGGTGAGCTAGTTTAAAAGTTTTGGGTGGTTTTATGAAATGGGGTGTAAGGAATAAAACAGCCGAAAAAAGGCTTAAAAGGGCGATTTTCAAGTTGTTGGTTCTCTCTTATATGCATAGTATCCTATATCTTTCATTCTGTAATTCGAAAAATATGAACAAGTTCTATATTTTGTGAAAATACATATAAAAGTTTGAATCTACAAATATGGTTTTGACACAATTGTAAACAATTGTAAATATTGAATTTTTCCGACTTTTCATTTCAAGTTAGGGGGTAGGGTTGTTAAATGAGTCGAAAAAATTTGTAATCCACTTCAAGATGAAAATTTATGTTTGTTTTAGGTCCAAAATAGTCAGCGTTGCTTAAACAAAAATGACTTTTGGAAGTATTCGTGATGTATTGTTTGTCCAGGAATGTATATGTGAAAGAATTGAAAATCAAATTAATTTTTCAAATTTTCAAACATGTTGTTTAGAGGTGGGGTTACCTGTATTTCCAATACTGATTATGTGAAAGCTGGCAGCAAATAATGTAAAAATGGTGAATTTTCAAAAGTACATGTATTCTACGGGACAACCGTCGGGACAGTAAAAAGAAAGAAATAGCCGAATTTTGCCTTTTCGATATACTATAATTTTATGTGTTTAAAGCAGCCATTGTGCCCAATGATCCATAGGACAAAGGGATTTCCTGTTATTTGTAGGTTTTTGAAAGTGCAGGCTTTTTATGAAATTGACACTAGTTTTTTTCTGAAAGTACAATATATTTGTACTTCTTCGGACTGAAAAACAGAAATATATTTTTCTAGATACCCGTTAATTGGTTGCATATTTCAAAAGCAGTATTTAGTCCTAATAAGAAGCACTAAATGATTATCGTTAGCGATTGCACATTTTCATACAAGACTGTGTAATGTTTAATATGTCTGACTCGTAGAATACAAACCAAAACAAAGTAGTGTTGTTATGCCGTCCCATGTGTTTAGGCACTATGTGATATTTACTGTGCAAAAACTTTAAAACTCGTTACAATAAACATGAAACAAGTAAAAGACAGGCATTGAATCTCTTTTTTGGTCCAAATAGTTACTCCTTTTTTACGCCACTCAAAATGCCCACTTTCGTGAGAACCAGTGAGTACTAATTTCCCCCATACCGATAACATGTGATGACGTAGCAGACCTGAAACGGTGTTGCTATAAATAGAAACGGCTCATGGGATAGGTAAATCGCACCTCTGCAGCGCCATCTGTATCGCACAGCAGGCATAAAATTGGCCATAATTGAACCTGTTGTTAGACGAATTATTTCATTAATATGTATGTTGTGTCAAGGCTGTTATCATGAATTTCAGTGCAATTTAATTCCTTATGAGAAAACTGAAAACATGTTATTGACAACGGTTATGTAATTGAGACCAGAATCGCAATGTTTCCTTCACGTAAAGACATCATAAAGACATTGATATACATCGTACCAAGGACTTTCTGTTTAGAAACTTATAGATTGTATACATATAAAACCATGCATTTAAAATACGAGATGAAATTCAACAAAAGCACATGCCCGGCGCGCGTTTGGCTTATACGCTAATGTGTGACTGCTGTATTACCTTCTATACATATTTGTGCAATTTCTATTTGCTTTGAAAATGTCGCGAAGTGTTTTCCACAATCCAAATGAAAGTTGAACAGAAAAGCGAGATTTTTTTTCTGGCTCCTTTTACATTGCGATCATACATTTCACCAAAGGTAGTCACAAGCTCATTAAAGCCTAGTTTCCACGGACAATATTTCTTTGACGAAGATTATTTGTCACAGAAACTTTGGCAATGAGTTTGCATTCACACACAGCAAAGATTACTTATACTACTTAGCTCGCTCATCTTTGTCACAGATATTTGACAAGGAAACTTCGCCAGAGAATTGAATTTACACGAGCATATTTTTCTGCGACAAACCTACTTTGTCAAAGAAAAATTGTCCGTGGAAACAAAGCCTAAAACTGTTTGAGTTCACAACTTTGTCATAACGTTATTTTCTGCCACTAATTATATGATTCTCTCAAAGTTTAGACAGATGCTCACTCGTATACATTCTGGAATCTTCCGTTATTTGTGATGAAGTTATTCAAATGCAATTTAAAAGATTTATCGTAACATGTAACTTTTAGGGTACGTTGGTTGATATTCAAATATTTTATTAACATTCATTTGTATATCGCCATACCACCACAATTGCTATTGGTTATCGCTGATTATCAGGTACATGTGAATTATACGGAAGCGTATATGTGCACCGTGTTGTTGCTTTAGTTGGCATCATCTCGACATTGCGTTTGTCGATTTGTTTAATTGATCATTTATAATAGTCCATGTAATCGTTGATTAACTCCTGCTGCTATCTCGACATGTTCTCTTCGCAATGACTGTTCTAATTATAGAACAAATATCCGCGCGGGAAGCCGCGGAAATTAGTCACATGTGTTTCCTCATCCTATTGCCGATGCAGGCTTTCGCCTTCATAGGCTTTTGGTCATACTAAAGAACCATAACTCTTGCTTGCATATCTTTGGAGTTATTTTCCTTTGATTATTTTCCATACAATTTTGTGCCCGCTCTATAACTTGAAAACCGTAAGAGATATTTCAATGAAACTTGGTACACTTATAAAACAGAATGACAGGATATCGGTTTACAAAACCTCGTAACTGCACTTTTTCAAAAAATCGTTTTTTCACATGGCGCGATTCAAAACATTCAAATTCAGCTTGTGACAAAGCCTTGTAGGTTATGTCCAATGGGAAGTTAGTTTTTCGATGATCTTACAAAACCTCGTAACTACAAATGGTAAACAGACTTGAAAAAAAAGGTGACAAAACCTCGTATATGCAATTTCAAAAAAAATAAATACAAGAAAATCTTTATCTTTTAGATATGCAAAAGTTGCATATGAATGATTTCTCATAAATGCATTCTTTAATTCATCATTAGAATCTGCTTCTAGCTTTCATTTATCAAGTTTTGTATATACGACAATTTGTAAACATGCACATTTATACATTATTTATATACAAGTTTTAGTGTTTTGCTTCTCCTGAAAAATTTGTTTTTTGCAGTTACGAGGTTTTGTAAACGAGCCAACGATATGTGATGCACAAGAACTATAACGCTTGCTTGCATATTTTGGACATGAACATAGAAAGGGAGGAGACATCAGTTTTTACATAGAAAACAAATTCTAGTTATTATTATTATTATTATTATTATTATTATTATTAATTCAAGTTAATAATAAACATACATGTTTAAAGATAACTGACCATTACGATAATCTAGGTGAATGATTTCATGATAAATATATAGTCAGACAAAATTTAAGCATCACCCTAACATTTTTCTAAATGTATTTTTCATTAAAAATAACTCCAAAACCACAATAAATTAGTAAAGGTCTTTAACTTACGCCTACCCTGGACTGTTTAGGTCTGTCCGAATGGCTTTTTACCGTATCGCTCAAGTTATATGATGTACTAAATAAAAGTAATTGTTAGATCCTTTGGAAGCAGTAAAAATTTCAAAGCGAGAAGATGGGTCATATTCACGCAGTCCAATCTATAGTTCGATAATGAGCGGGTGGGAAAAGAATACAACCATTTTTGAGACGGAACTGGCATTTTTACGACAAAAATGTCGTTTAAAAACCCATTCTCTGCTATTTTTGATCCAAACGATATAGCGCATACAAACGGTTATATCACACTGCACGTTCTAGTATAAAAATTATGTCGCAGTCATGACTCGTGCAGCACGCAAATATGCGCCAGTATAAATCAGCCCGTGAAAATTGTGGGGTTGAAATCAGACTACGTTCTTATTTTGGCCAGATTTTTTCTCGGTATTTTGCAATCACCTGTGAAGAGGTTAGTGCTATTAAGACTACGTATAATTGTGTACTTTAAATTAATATTTTTGTTTAAAGCCCCACACTTTTGAAAATATGTTGATATAAATCAATTACGTCGTCTCCTAAGATGGAGGGGTTGAGTATACGTATACTTTTACGGAGGGGCATTCTTGTTTCATGAGTTATTTTGATTTGGCTATGGGTTTTCGTCCAAGTCAACAGGTTTTTCAGTCATGTCGGGACGAAACCACTGATTCTTTGATGCGACGCAGTTCCATGGAGGAGATTAAAGTGTCTTGTGTATGGGTACAGCACGGCGAAGGTAGGTATCGAACCCATTATTTCTCGATCTTGACTCCTGAGCTCTAAATATAAGGCCCCCACTCCCCAGATGCATGTTAATAAAATTAAAACTGAGATCCTTTAAGAGCAGTGAACACATTAATGAGAAAGGGAATGGGTCATACCGCGGTTTCGACTATTAAAGTCTCGTCAGTGACAATAGATTTGGCAACATGGAGCCAAAGAGAATTACTATAGGTTTTCAACTTTCAACAGGGTAGTCGATACAAAGACTAGTATTATCTAAATGAGACCAAATAAGTTAAAAATATTGGTTAGAAAATGATTCTTAACCGATTATAAATTTCTGATTTCTCAGATATCCTCGCTGATCTCAAAGGACCAAAAAGAAAATATAACCTGCACTAAGGATGATGTACAAACGCATTTAAATTCAATGTGAAACGCATATACACTAACTAAGGATAATCATTTAACAACAATGGTTCTGATAAAATCATTTGAGCCGCAAATTTCACAGACATGTCAGTAGATCAGGAAAGTAAATTTCACTCCGCTCCGCTTCGGTATCTCGTTCCACTTCCGTGTGAGGTTCGGGTAATTACGAAACAGCAACGGTAAATAATGAATGAGAAGATCTGGTAGCAATTTGTCATATTTCAGAAATGTGGCATCTTCGTTTAAATTTTAATTTAATCACATTATTTTTGGCCGTGGAGGAGGGCAAATCTACAATAATGGGCAAATCTACAATCTTGTTAAATCCGATATTTAAACCTCTAGACTGATTGTGTGACTGCAAAGGTCGGTTTTTATCGGACCTGATCGGAAACAAAATTGTTGGTTTTCACATGCAAAGACTCAGAGCATATCATTACCAAAACCTGCCCATGCAATATACAGAGATTTTTTTTTCAGGTGTAAAAATTGAAGAAAATAATCCGTCGAAAAAAAAAAGATATTTATAATATATAATTGCTAAAACATTGATTGTCGCTACAAGTTACAACCGACTCGCCGATGCGGTTCTAACGAGTACCCACAATGTATGTTTTGGATCAAATATAAGAAAAATAGGTATAACCCTGTAATCCCCAATTTACGAGTACCCACAATCTATGTTTTAGATCAAAAATAAGAATAATAGGTAAACCCCTGTAGTCCCCAATTTTACTGTATAAAATTGGGGTTCAAGGGGGTATACAATTCATAGACATGTTTTCCTGATGGCTTGACTGTTGCTATGAGATAGATCACGTGACAATTTACGTCAATCACTTAAAAAGATGTACATGAAGATTTCTGTCATTGAGCAAAACGTTCAGACAATAGAGTCTGTATACACTTTTAAAGTTTTAAAATCCACATAAAATCCCGGCAATGTGGGTCAAATTTGCTGTTATATCCCAAGGCCGGGACCTGAACGATGGCAATAATGAGAATCAACATCTGAGAGTTGTTCTTATGGCAAAAATATATTCGAGAGAGGCCTTGAAGTTGGTATTTGGATGTACGTGCACTAAAGTAAGCCCACAGCCTATCCCCGGCACATCGGAAGTTAAAGAGACTAGTTAGAGATTCACCACGAGGACCGAAGAACTAACTAAATGTTATGAACCACTGCAGAAGCTGAGGTTGAGGTTACGGCCGTGTAAAATCGATTTAAACCCGCCAGTAACTTTTTGTTACTGATCGTTCCAAGTCGATACTTCTGTGGTGGTTCTTTTTGTTTTATGTCTTGGTGTTTAATATTTTTGTGTTGTTGGCGCCTTATGTATGTTATCATATTTTTAGTTAAGTTAAGGTAACTGATTGGCCACCTATTGGGCAAATAGCTGCTCATTCGGCTTACGAAATGTTTTCATGGTATAGGTACCTGATTGTTAGTTTGGTTTTTTCCCACCTCGGGTTTTTGGAGTGGGAATCTTTTGCTGTTTGCGCCTTTTCCTGATCTTTGCCTGCTTGTACCTTTTTAAATCCTGACACGAAGGCTTCGTTTTCCCCGGTAGATACAAATGACTAGTGCGGAACAAATTATTGCAAATATAGGTAAGTGTGTATTTTGAGCTGTCATAGTCTGTTTTGAGTTCAGCAATGTGTGTTTTTTTATACCAATGCCATAAAAATACATAATTGATCAGGAAAACATATCAGTCAAATGAATAACACATTGTTTCCCACTTGTATATAGTAAAACTGGGGTATGCAGGGCTATACCTATTTTGCTAATGTTTGGCCCAAAACATAGATTGCGGTACTCGTTAGAACAGCCTCAGCGACGATCTATGTTTTTAGGAAAAATATTAAAAATATCAATTTTTCCTGGTGAAATTATCAATTTTTGCATGTCAAAAATGTCTGTGTATTGCATGGGCAAGTTTTCGCACAGGCGCTTGAAGTTATAACCATAAATCATTAAAAACAATGCCCTTATATTTTCGTCATTGGCCGTGAAGTATACACTGACTGTAGGTGAAATCGACAAAATGAAATAAAAATTCAATTATGCTAGAATCTCCTGGCATGCGAAATTTTCGCGACTGTTTGTCAATTTTGTCGCGGACTTTCGCACGACATTCGTGCGAGTGCGAGTATTGCACAAGTATCTTGAAAATTTTCATGTGTCGCGAACTAGTCGCGAACTGGGCGCGAAGTTTTTAAACAGGTTTAAAAATTTATGCAATGTTTTCGTCAAAATATTTCGCAAGACTGTCGCGCGACTGTCGTACGAATGAAGATGAAAATAAGCTACATTCGCGGGAAAGTCGTGTGACACTCTCCCGAATGTCAAGCAACTGTTGTGCGACAGTCGCGCGATAGCCGCGAGGTATATTTTCAAAATTAGACCGAAATTCGCGAATTTGTCTCATAAATTCATCAATGAATGCAAAGTAAAAGCTGTGTTTGTATCGTTAATCTTTGTCGCGAAATAGTCGTGAAGTATTCGCGAACTAGTCTCCAGTTGTCGCATCCCATTGAGGTAGGGGCCTTAAGCTAGTATCTCGCTGGCATGCGAATTTCTCGTGACTGTTTTGCGAATTTTGTCGCGGACTTTCTATTTCGGTCAGCTGATTTCATTTTAGTCAGCAACGTATGTAACCTTCGTATAGACATTGTGCATTACAATAGCACGAACGTTAAACGTATTTTGTATGCTTTATACAGCTTCACTGAAGATTTCAATATCCATCCCCTCCGGAAGAAAGGTACCTATTACATAAGCCACCTACGAAGAAACTATGTATACCTGAAAAAATCAGCCATTTGGCATCCCATCTTAATTTAGGATAGTAAAGATCATTATTCGGCTACTGTGAAGGTCAGACATCATCATAATTTGTACAGGTTAGATGGAATTGCTCGAAACTTGTCATTTCATGATATTGCATGACAGAACAGGTAAGGCACAAAGCTTGATTGAAATTTTGGCGCATCTATCACGCTGTTTCTACGAACTGTTGCAAGGTCATTTTCATATCAGTTTAAAGCTTATGTGATATACTTTATACTGCGCATACACATATACAACAACTATCTACAGAGAAATGAGTACCAATGATCTAACCTGGCAGATTCATTTATCCATGGTTTGTTTACACAATTTATTCATCCCACCTATCCGGAAGTACGCTTTAAATCAACCCCTCCGTTCCGTCGCTCAGTTATTGATTGGACTGCGTGATATTGTACAATTTCGGGTAATGAACCTTCATCAGTGACCCTTTACAAAACTGGCATCGAAAGCCAGGGGTAAATACACCTACCCCTAGTTTGGGGGGGTTGCCTTTAAAAGTTGTTTTAATGTCCCCTTTATGATCGCAAATGGGTTTCGATAGGCATGGAAAGAAAGTAGTATCATATTGTAAAAATGTCCCAAAAAAGTTTTTTTCTACCAAAGGTTTAATGGCAGCTACATGCTGATTCAGGCAAACTTATTTCCTTGTTTATAAGCACGACGTTTTCACTATGCAACATGCCATTCTTTAATCGCCCATAACTGTTGATGTTTTTGAGATATTTATCTGAAATTTTCAGACTGATTATGTTTTTGAAATTGTTTAGGTCACCGAAATTTCGCTGCCGATCTCCACATTTTATTTTACGTACTGGTCCATAAATATTAAAGGCAAACTATGTCTGTAGTCACTGTCTTCGTGAAGTTTGTTTTAATCGAGCTCTTTTTCACACACAAAATACTTGCGCCTGCAACAACTGTCAACAAAAAATTCCAAGTGACCGTTAGGCATGTTAGGCACAATAAATATCGAGTCGGTCTTAGACCATGCCATACGGACACAATTGTCATCTATTCTGGTCTCAGGTTCTCCTGGAGCCCAAAATGACCACTGCACCTCCTTTCTGCTATTCATATATTTATACTTTTTCCCGCAGACTCTGTATGTCGCTCCGACCCAGGAGTGTCCGCTGTTTTCGCTAAAGATTAAGTGATCCTCCACAAACTTGTACTCTGCGTCAGTATCTATCTCTATGAGGTAACCGCTTATGTTACCACAATAATCTGAGGCATCATCCAGGGTTTTAAATTCTTCAACAATTAAATAGCAATGGTTGTCGAAGAGCTTCCATCCTGATTCACAGCCCGGTTTTGGTGTAGTGCCCTGCATATTCGTTGTCGTTGGTAAGGATGCAATAAATACGCAAGTAACAAACACGATAAGTACGAGTTTTGCCATTTGTAAATCTAAGTCTGACGGTGTTTCTGTAGTCTTAAAGTGAAGTGTTCCTCCTTTGCGCTGCAAATAATAATTATATATACATGTTCATAATTATGTATTTTGGGTAAAATACTACCCAAGCAGGCACATGACGTCAAATGACGTCAGATCGACGTCGATTACGACGCATCGACGTTGATATGACGTCATTTTGACGTCATGTGCCCACTGGGACGGGTAGAATAAAGGAAAAATCCAACTCATGTCGATGCACAGCCAAAGGACTGCGATATGCTGGATGCATACTCAGTGTTTATACTATTATATTATGGTTCGTAGCATGTTTTATGCTCTTCAAAGCAAAATACTTTGTAGCAAAATACTCCGAATAAGATTAAATGCTTTACTCCCAGACAAGGCGGGAACTTTAGTCGTAATGCGTCTCCCGTGTCTATACTATTTTCGTCTGCTGAACAACGAGACTAAGTTGCTACATGTATCTTTTCTAAGATATACCGTATTCGTTCTAATTAGCGCACATGCTCCAATAAGCGTACACCCTGGTAGTTTCCGAAAAACACGTGCATAAGCTTTCTCATAAAAGGGGCTGAGCCAAACCCGTAAATTTTAGGGGTTGATATCATCTGGCCTGAACAAATCCCATTACGAATTTCATGTAGGACTATGTATGTAGACTTGTAAAAAATCGGGGGGACTTGCATTGCTGGTAGCTTTAATGGTGAAACTGCACGTTATAAAACACACACGTCATTTTAACATAAAAATGGTAGGAAATAGTTTCTAGCTACCCATACCCCCTCCCTCCCCAGGGGAAGTTTCTACACTATGATTCTCTAAAAGAACATTGAAAAGGCTATCAGACCCTGTTTTCTGCCATCTGGAAGTGGAAGGTTTTGCGTTTTACGCTATGTTTTATTAAATTACTCTAAATATTCATTTTTTTGCGTTTTAATAATTGGGGTACACATAGAAAATTGAAAATATCGCAATTGTCTTTTATCCTACACTATTGAACTTCGTCTCATTTTAAAGCTTAGACAATGCTTCTTTATCCTATGATAAGTAATGGAAAATATCTCATCTGCATATTCATGAATTTTCATTAAAACTTTAAAACCAGAGGACCATTGGTCCTGAGAACGCTCACCTGAAGCTGATCTTGGAGTATAAAGTCATCATGAAATGACCTTGACCTTGAATACTCACAAACCTTTATTGACTTCATAAGTTATCTGCATCTGCAAAGTTTCAGGTCTCAGGCTGCAATAGTGTCCAAACCCAGTGATTTCTAAGAAAACCATAATTTTAATTTTGATATTTAAATGACCTTGGGTCAAGGTCAAGACATAACATTGGCCTTCATTAATTACTTACCTTCATTGACTCCATTAGTTGTCTGCATCTAGCAACTTTCAGGTCTCAGGCTGCAACAGTTTCCAAAATATCCATTGTTTTTGCCTTTTCCCATGTAAAAGCCTATGTTTCCAAAATTGACCTTGCTGTAAAATAGGTCAAGGTCATCCTAGGGTCATCATTTCAACAAACTATGATGTGCTGGAGTCCCAAATGCTACATACCAAGTTTTGCGAAAATCCGCCAGCCTGTTCTTGAGAAGAAGAGTTTTGAGTGGTTTTCACCATAGTTGGGCATGGCGGCCATCTTGGTCATGTGACCCATATTTCGTTATCAAACTTTTGTTTCCCCTACCCATGGATGCTTCACATAAAATTTCACTTTGATTGGCCAAGCAGTTTCAGAGAAGAAGATCTTTGAAAAGTGTGTATGGACAACAGACTGGCCAAGGTCAAGAGTTGACCTTGACCTAAATTAATCACATACCTTCATCTACTCCATTAGTTGTTTGCATCTACCACTTTTCAGGTCTCAGGCTGCAACAGTTTTCAAAAAATCCATAGTTTTCACTTTTTCCCATGTAAAAGCCTATGTTTCCAAAATTGACCTTGCTGTAAAATAGGTCAAGGTCATCCTAGGGTCATCATTTTATCAAACTATGATGGGCTGGAGTCCCAAATAATACATACGAATTTTCATGAAAATCGGCCTGTCAGTTCTGGAGAAGAAGATTTTTGAGTGGTTTTTACCATATATGGGCTTGGCAGCCATCTTGGTTATGTGATCTGGATTTCGCTATCAAACTTTCATTATCTCTACCCATGGATTCTCCACATAAAATTTCAGTTTGAATGGCCATGCAGTTTCAGAGAAGATCTTTGAAAAGTGCGTATGGACAACAGACTGGTCAAGGTCAAGAGATGACCTTAACCTAAATTAATCACATACTTTCGTTAGTTGTTTTGCATCTATCACTTTTCAGGTCTCAGGCTGCAATCGTTTTCAAAAAATCCATAATTTTCACTTTTTCCCATGTAAAAATCTATGTTTACAAAATTGACCTTGCCGTAAAATAGATCAAGGTCATGCTAGGGTCATCATTTGATCAAACTATGATGGGCTGTAGTCCCAAATGCTACATATCAAGTTTCGTGAAAATCGGCCTTCTGGTTCATGAGAATAAGATTTTTGAGTGGTTTTACCATATATGGGCGTGGCGGCCATCTTGGTCATGTGACCTTGATTTTGCGATCACACTTTCGTCATCCCTACCCATGGATGCTTCGGCATAAAATTTCACTTTGATTGGCCAAGCAGTTTCAAAGGAGAAGATTTTTGAAAAGTTTGTATGGACGACAGACTGGCCAAGGTCAAGAGATGACCTTGACCTAAATTAATCACATACCTTCATCTACTCCATTAGTTGTTTGCATCTACCACTTTTCAGGCCTCGGGCTGCAATAGTTTTCAAAAAATCCATAGTTTTCACTTTTTCCCATGTAAAAGCCTATGTTTCCAAATTTGACCTTGCCGTAAAATAGGTCATGGTCATCCAAGGGTCATCATTTTATCAAACTATGATTGGTTAAAGACCCCGATGCTACATACCAAGTTTCGTTGAAATCGGCCCACCGGTTCTGGAGAAGAAGATTTTTTAGTGTTTTTTACCATATACACTGTTTGGGCGTGGCGGCCATCTTGGTCATGTGACCTGGATCTCGCGATCAATCTTCAGTTCCCCCTACCCATGGATGCTCCACATAAAATTTCACTTTGATTGGCCAAGCGGTTTCAGAGAAGAAGATCTTTTAAATTGTGGACGACGGACGGACGACGGACGGAAGGACGCCGGATCATGGCCATGCTATAAGCTCACCTTGTGAGCCTTCGGCTCAGGTGAGCTAATAAAAATGGAACAGTTAAAATCAATTATCCCATAAAACTAATTTCAGGCCTAAACTATAAATGTGGCTAATTGTTATTGTACCAATAATACTATTTGACAAATTTGTTGATGCCATGGGCCTGAATAAAAAATCATCTCATTTGCATTTTTATGAATATTAATGAAAATGACGAAAATCGGGATTTACAAAGGGAAAATATATTTCCATTTGAAGGGTTTGGTGTAGTATACTAGAAAGGACTAAGAAGTATGTACAACTTGGACTGGTAATGAATAAGAAATATGTCACGCTTATACTGGAAATGACTAAGAAAGATGTATAGCTCGGACTGGAAATGAGGGCTTACAGTCGTGCGAGAGCAAACATAACATTTACCTGAAAAAATCTGATGTGCACAAATGTAACATTTACCTTGGGAAATGTGTGCGCGAATATGCGCAAATGAACCAGTTTTTTTTTTTTTTTTTTTTTTTTTTTTTTTCAAATGCGAAAATGTGCTGCAACCCTCTTTTTATAAAAAGTGGCAAAATGCATATAGTCATTATATCTTATGTAAATGATGATTATGATTTTTGTCTGATTGTTTTCGTAATTTTATATACGTTACACAGAGAATGTTTAGGTAGTGTGTGTTTTTACCATACACCATCTAAAGTATCCCATTATAGACTAACAGACTGTCACTGACATATTGTTTACAACTATATCATTGATCCCCAACGCGACAACATTCGGACATTCTGACGTTACTAATAGAAAATTGATCAAAAGTTGAAAAAATCATTCAAAATATGTTTTAGAAGTAGCCGCCTGTATTTGTAATCTTTGAACACTGAGCTACCCAATGAATGAGTTTTAAAACATATTTAAGTTCAACATTTGGAGTTATCTGCCCTTGTTTTTTGCCCATTATCATACTTAATTTTCCTATATCTATACTCAAACTGTTACCATAGCAACCACATAATCACAGGAATAGACAAAACAATTTCGACAGATTAATTGTAAGGATGATATGTTTCTATCTAAACAATATGAACTTGCCAATGCTTCAACAATTTTAAGAAAAATACATCGAGTTTTGTAGGCACTACTTACATGCAGAAATGCAATTACGCAACTTTGACGTCATTTTCCCCGACAATGACGTCTGAAGGGTCCAAAGAGAAAATATGTCATAACTCACAAAATAATTTGAATAATCTGGTCAAATAAAGACTATTAGACTCTGGAAACATTAAACATTCAAAGTAATATTGTTTTTCCAAAAATTAAAAACATGTCCGAAGGTACATTTTCTCATGTTGTGGCCAAGAAGGCAACGATCAGGGAAAGGTGCAGTCAGAAAAAGATTCCCACTCCAAAACCCGAGGTGGGGAAAAAAACTAAATTAACAATCAGGTACTTATACCAAGAAAATATATCGTAAGCCGAATGGGCAGCTATTTTCCAAATATGTGTCCACTCAGTTACCTACACTTAACTGAAAATATGATAACATACACTATGCGTCAACAGCACAAAAAATTCAACACCAAGACATAAAACAATAAGAATCACCACAGAAGTATCGCCAGGGAACGATCAGTAAAAAGGTTGACCGATGTATCAGTATTCGTTTTTGTTACATACGTTACCAAACTCGCAATGTGACGATAGAAGCTAGAATTAGACGAAAAAAGGCCAATAAATGGTCTTAAACAATACTGAAAGAGATTATGATTAAAAGGGAATGATTTAAACACTCTAATATTCTGTAAAGAAACGCCGTACATTCACAGTTAATAAAATATAATGGTTTGATCCTTTGGAAGCAGCAAAACACTCAAAGAGAGATAGTATGGACTACAGTATATTGTGCAATTTCGGATAATGAACCCTCATCAGTAGCCTTTTTTAACTCGGCAACGAAAACCAGACTCCAGTGCTGCAATTCGAGAATTAATACGAGAAGTCTAAATCAAAGGCATATTCCTAAACGGGGTCTGGTAATTAAAACGTTGCTTAGAAGTATGTTTCTAAACGTAAGTGTAAGCACATTTCAAGAGGTTACACCAGGCTAGGCCCAGAGTAACTAGAACTACCAGATGTTTGTCTTTAATAGTCAAATCAATGTATAAACCAACAAATTGCTACTGGAAATAGTTTAGAAGCCAGAATCTTTATTTTGACCGACAAAATATATTGTGGCTCCACATATTTACTTCTAAAAAGACCATGCGCATAATGTAACGTAAATAACGTTATTTATCAACAAGATATTTCTTTGAAAAAAGTGTTGTTTAAATCTTGTTTAAATAAGCGCTTCAGTAATTTCTACAACTTAAAAACATATTTTTATTAAAATTTGTTTATATAAAGGCTGGTTTATGAAATTATTAGGGTAACGTGCACAACATGCTATTTACAGAAAATTGACCACTGGTAATTTAGTACAACATGTATTTATATATTTATGTATTTATAAATTTCATGACGTATTCGGAATCCTATGTTAGTTGATTCGTTTATCGGAATACGCGAAGCGACTACTCCCATATCATTGGACGTTCTGCATAATTAGAATTTGGTTTGGTGTAATGGTTAAATCGCAGGACGTAGGATCTGACCCTCGCAAGTTCGAATCCTTTTAGATTCTTTCACGACTTCCCTGATCATCACTCATACTTTGATGCAGTTCATGTTTTCCACGATAATCTTGATTTATTTTTTTTCGCATCTCACATGAGAATGTAAAACCAGTGGTTGTTTGGCTCTCGTACTTTGACGAAAATACGTTGACAGCAGATACGCTGGCGGCGGGTGACGATTGCTCTGGTACATTGACCGACAGACTGTTTCCGCAGAAGAAGGTGTGACGGACAGTCAGTGAAACTGTGATTTAATGTGTGACATGTCTTGCAATAACCTGAAAGATGCAGACAATGCGGTGCAAATAAGCATTAACATGGACACCTATTCTAGTTTCTGTTGAAAGAATAAATCAAATAAAATATCAGAAAATATAACATCATAAACTGCAAAGAAAACAAAATGAAGATAAAGAAGAGAACTCTATAAAATAATAAAAATGTTTTTGATGGGATTCGAATCCCGGTTGTCCTTTAACGTCAAAAATATCTTCTAATCATAATGAACTATCCTACCGAGCAAATTCCTTTCTTTAATATTAAGAAGAACAATATATCAATACATTACCGTAGATAGTCGGTGAATTGATTGGAAATCACCTATGATTAACGGCGATCTATAAAAAAGCTATATGTTGACAAACAATATAACCATAACACAGCCAATGTTTCGTGGTAAAGCTGTACCACAATAGTAAATTTAAAACGTAATTACTCCGCTTTTATAATAAAATTTATATGAATTATACAGGGTGTTAAGAAAGTTCGAAGACATTTCAATATTCCTTATAACTTCACAATAGATACTCATACAATGTCAAAGATCTACACACTTAAAACCCATTTTAATATCAAATCGCACAGTATAATAGAACTTCTACAACTTCTGTTTTGACTGGTTTACATTACAATTTCTGAGCCAGGGCGCCACGGCTTATAGCATTCGGCATGCGATATTGTGTAAAAAGGGTGATATATTAAACATATTCTAAAACATTCACAATGTAAATCAAGAAATATAAAACTACTTTAGGTGATAGTCACTGGCCTAATCATAACCATGAACACAATAGTTATTTTTAGATTAGTTAAGGACCTATTAATTTTCATCAAATGAAAACATGTGATATATGAATGGAAATGCTGCGGGTGTATGGATAGGGGGTAGGGGTAATTAAGACTTAGCAGACATAAAATATTTAATATACTCTTCGCCAAAAGTTTAGCATAATTATTTGTCCAAAAGGAGGCAAAAATATCTGGTCAGCACTTATCCCAGTGAATAAAAATGTTTACACAAACACCCCTTTACCGTGCCATTGTTACAGAGGAAACAACCAAGACTTTTACGGATTCAAAATTGGCAGTCAGTTAGATATTGAATGACAAAAGGTAAGGCTACTTGTTTGAAAAAGTGATTTTCGACACTTTTTTAAAATCTTGTCCACAAAAGTGCACGATTTCAGTATTCTAAAACAAATTTATGACAATCTTTAGGCGCTAGATAGAACAATAATTGGCTTTCAGAAAAAAGCAAGAACATCTGATCACATGCTAGTTTTACGTACACTAACTGAAAAATAAAAAACAAAACAGAACAACTCAAAATTATTTACTTGTTTTATAGACTTCAGAAAGGCTTTCGACACTGTATTACATCAGGCTCTTTTTCTAAAGTTACAAAAGTTGGGGATTTCTGGTTTGTTTTACAATGTCATTAAAACATGTGTACTATGCAAATAAAGTCTTAATAGTCAAAATAGGCCAGGGCTTGACAGATGAATTTCACTCTGAATTAGTTGTAAGGCAAGGTGATACTCTTAGTCCAAATCTGTTCAAAATTTTTATTAATGATTTAGTAGATATATTTGACAGTAATTGTGATGCTGTGACAGTGGGAGATTTGTCTTTAAATTGTTTGATGTACGCAGACGATTTAACTCTTATCTCAGAGAGCGAAGAGGGCTTGCAAAATTGCCTGAATTAGCTGGAGAATTATTGTGAGGATTGGTGTTTAGACATAAATATAGATAAGACAAAGTCTCTAGTTTTCAATAAAAGTGGAAGATTGTTACCATACTCATTTCATATAAATGGTAAAATGGTTGAAAAAAGTGAAAAAGTATTTAAGAATTGTTTTTGTTTTTTTTGTTTGTTTTTTTTTCAGCTTCTGGTATTTTTTCTCATGCCCAGAACGATCTTTATAATAGAGGTTTAGAGGCGTTTTACAAGCTTAAGAGTATTTTTGGGGAGTTGACCCCAAATGTCGACACAAGTTTGCACATATTTGATCATACTATAAAACCAATTTTGCTATACGGTTGTAAAATTTGGGGATCAATTGTTCAATCGAAAGCTTCAGTAAAAAAAAGTATCAGAATTGAATATAGAAAAGGCGTACTCGAATTTTGAAAGTGAGAAATCGTCGATGAAAGTTTACATATTAGATGTTCATAAAAAGCAACGAATTTAGCAGTTACACGAGATCTAGGAAGGCCACCTTATTTTATTGACATTGTTTGTTCTATTCTGAAATATTTTAAAAGAACTGAAGCAATTGATGCCCATAGTCTTTTATATCAGACATTAGAAATACAAGAATGGTAAACATACTTGGTATTCTGGAATTGAATTTAATGTTATTGAGTTAGATATTAATCTAGATATGAGTTTGGAGCAAATAAAAAGGAAATTAATTCAAAGATCAATGAGTGAGCTTTTGGGAAAATCAAGTAATAGAAAATGCTGTTATTAAACGCGGAAAATTACAAACTTATTTCACTTTCAAGCCAATATTTAAGAAAGAAATTTATCTTTCGATCTGTTACAAATAGGGATGTAAGGAAATGTTTTATCCAGTTTAGAATAAGTGCACACCAGTTAGCGATAGAAAAAGGCAGACACAGAAACATTAAAGCGCAGGATAGAGTTTGCAAATTTTGCCAGACCAATGAAGTTGAGGATGAATTTCATTTTCTGATAAAATGTCAAAAATTTTCACCTGAAAGAAACAAGTTGTTTTCAGACATTCAGATGTCATGTGTGAATTTTCAGCAATTATCAGAGGAAAATAAATTATTATGGTTAATGACATCAGAAGACATTAGTTTTATATAAACTAGCTGATCACATATAGACTTGTTTTAACATCAGAAACAAACCATGTTCAAGTAGCCAGTAGATGTATATTCACTTTCTAAAAAAGTTGTTTATATTGATCAATAACATGTTTTGTTGTACTGATGATGCAATTTAATAACCTAACATTCTATAGCTATGGTTATCGATAGATCTTACGGTGGCGGAAGTAATTCTGATTTACACAAATATCAGATTTTTTAAACTCAAATTTCAAGGTAAAATTAGACGCATAAGTTAAATAGTGAAATAACCATGGCTGTATGGTAAAAAGGGAGATTGTTGTTTCACATAATATGTGTATATTGTACTTGTATTATGCCCGTAAGGGCCCATTGTTGAAAGATTAAAATTTTCTATTCTATTCTATCATTACTCTGTCATTTCATATGTGGGTAGTAGACATCTGTGAAGGCAAACTTGTTTTCAAAATGTTAAACACTGCAATTTTGCTATACATGCTTAACATTTTTGTTCTTTCGGAAAATGTCAGTGTTTAATGTTAGGTCTTCAATTTTTGTTTGTAACAGATCGTTTCAGCATTTTGTTCAGTAATGACAGGTTATGTGCTGAATTCAGCGTGAAAAAACGCGACTTTTCATTAAAATAATGCCTTATAAACCTATCCAATATTTTTTTAAAATCTGATAGGCCGAGACCAAACTGTCATTTGTTCTTTCCTACGACATTGTTGCTTTCTCAATGAATAAATGTTTTAAGTCGCATTATGTTTTAAAATATTTTGCAAGACATTAAACCCCAGCACTATAAAACAAGAATATGCAAAACTTTTGTCGAGGTGGATATATGTGTTAAGTGTTCGTGAAGTGAACAGAATTGGATTGATTTTAAGCGTACTTCCGGGCAGGTTGAAGGCAAAATTTGTGCTAATATGTTTGGACATGAAACAATATGTAAATTAACCAGTAAAAAATAATAACAATCTGGTACAGATGATGGTTTGTTTAAACGAGTCGATGGCGAGACTTATAGAACAACCCTCGTATCATGATGCGCTGGTTAGATACGTAGCATGAATAGAAAATTGAACTTAGCAGGTTTTCTTTATTTTTTTATATTTTTTTTTTTTTAATTTAATTTTATTTTTTTATTTATTTTTTTTTCCGCTCCTCCATCCCCTTACGGCATCAGTTTGCCTGTCGTGTAGTTTTAGTTTGTAACAATCTTGCGTTATTTTAGTGAAGCTCTTTGCGTTGCGTTGGCATTTTCTTTGTGCATGTTCCTAATGTAGTGTGTTAAGTATTGCAGGGGGAAGAGATGATAATGTTTAACTAATGACTAATACACTAATAATAATAATAATAATAATAATAATAATAATGATAATATTATTATTATTATTATTATTATTATTATTATTATTAATAATAATAATAATAATAATAATAATATGTACGGTGCAAGAAGGCATTAATGCGGATAACAATCTTCTTTTAGAGCTGGGGTTGCTTATAAAATGTAGTAGTCGTTAGAGAATAATAATAATAATAATAATAATAATAATAATAATATGTACGGTGCAAGAAAACATGGATGCAGATTAAAATATTTGAGAGCTGTAAAAAGATAATGTCGTTAAAATAATAATAATAAAAATGATAATAATAATTAATAATTATAATAATAATTACAATGATAATAATGATAATACTCGTGTAGATGATGATGATGATGATGATGATGATGATGATGATGATGATGATACAAGATAATACTGATAATAAATAATGATGATATTAATAATAATAAGGTTTTCTTTATCTCTGAGACATCTATATCGAATTTACACCCATAGTGCAGATTATATTTTTCTTTTGATCCTTTTGGATCAGTGAATATATTTGGAGTATTTGAAATATATTGCAGGTTAAGAATCATCTTCTTAACAGTATTTTAATTATTTGGCCCTTTTTGGAATATGAGTCTTCGATTTAGACTACACAGATGTAAATTCTTGAAATTGTATCAAAATGTCTGGCTTTCGCTGTCAGTTTTGTAAAGGGTCACTGATGAAGGTTCAGTACCCGAAATTGTACAATATGGCCCATCTTCTCGCTTTGAATGTTTTACTGCTTCCAAAGGATCTAACAATTATTTTTAGATTTATCTAGATGTAGATCTTAAATGTCAAAATGAACCTAGCAGGATTTCTTTATCTCTGAGACATCTATATCTAATTTAGATGTAGATCTTAAATGTCAAAATGAACCTAGCAGGATTTCTTTATCTCTGAGACATCTATATCTAATTTAGATGTAGATCTTAAATGTCAAAATGACCTTAGCAGGGTTTCTTTATCTCTGAGACATCTATATTGAATTTAGATGTAGATATTAAATCTTAAAATATAGATCTTATATTAGGTTCAATGTACTCTATAGATCCATAAAATGTGCTTATCAACCATTGAATGAGCGCACTTTTTACCAAATTTTCGAGATAGGACAGAACAACTAACGCGAGGACCGAACAACTAACTAAATGTTTTGAACCACTGCAGAAGCTGAGGGTGAGGTTAGGTACCTGTTAAACCGGGTTAAGCCCGCCAGTAATCTTATATTACTGATCGTTCCAAGGCGATGCTTCTGTTGTGGTTCATATTGTTTTATGTCTTGGTGTTTAATTTTTTGTGCTGTTGGTGCCTTATGTATGAGGGACACATTCAATTAAAAGTGTTCACGGCAATGAAAGTTGGCTTGACGTCGTCTAACATCATTTTACCCATATTTATACCATTCAAGTGCCCACGTTTTAATGTGCAATCACATTCAGCCAAATTTGCTTTAAACATCTTTTAGGGGTCAAGGAAGCATGAATCCGCTCAAACGTTTGCAATTTGTATTCTTATATACTCGTGAGAGGCAACGTTTAATATTCTGACGTTAGTTTGCCAATGTGCCCCAAAACGTCTAAGACTTCTCAATTTAGAAATTTCTTTCTGAATGACTGTTCTCTGCATCAAGAGCTTCCGATTCTAACAAATTTTGCGTCTGAACATTTTTGACAGTCTGCTGAATAAGAAAATCATGCAATGCATGATTTTGCGTGACAGGCGTTAAAAGCAAAATTAAAGTTAACGACTTAGATTCGATTTTTCGAGGAAAATTAAAAAAAATACATAGCCTACCTGTTACCTCAAGTACACGTTTGATATCAATAGATTCCGGAAATAGATTACGATCAAATAGATGTCTGTCTAAAGTGTGAGGCTGCATTTAAAATTATTTCTGTTTGCCCTCTCCCTGTCCTGTCTAGAAAAGTTGTATATTTAGGTTGACTTTTTAATGAACTACTGTATTATGCGTATTTTGATTGAAAGGTACAAAGGTATAATGTACAAGCTACTCACGATTACAGTTGCATTTCATGTGTTTGGTAAAAATGAAAATACAGATTAATTTTCAGAGGAAACAGTTTATTTTTTCACCGAAGTCATTTTCTGTGGGAAAAAAATCTGATAAAGGGGCAAATGTTTTGAGTAGGCACCATTTTGGTGAGTAGATTGGGAGAGGGCAAGCAAACTTATTAATATTTTTGGCCTGAGTCGTTTCAAAGCTTAGGTCACAGTGACCTATTAACAATATGTTACCATTGAACAATAAGACCGGGCCCTTCCAGGGTTTTTGGGGAGCTCTGTGATCACTAGTGATTAGATTAGGAGTGTTGTACATTATTATTTGGTCACAAAGGCCAGGTACATGAGGTAGGGACTTCTTATATCAAAAGTCTTATTTCTTAGTTCTTACTACTGTTACTACAACTACACACAGGGAGCGCGTTGGCGTAGTGGTAGAGCATTGGACTCCGAGTTCGATCCCCACAGGCGTCCTTGAGCAAGACACATCAACTCCCTACAGTACTGGTGAAACCCAGGAATTGGCTCCGCCACGACATGACTGAAAAAATGTTGACTGGGACGTTAAGCCTCAATACAAACAAACAAACAACTACACACGCACGCACGCAAAGTATACACGGCCGAGTCAAGATCAGGGTTGCTAGTTGTGTTGCACTTGAGGCAAAATATCAACATCTTTGTATTTTAATTTTTCTTTGTTCATAATAACTTAAGACCTATCAGGTTTATATTCCAGTGATAATTTTATTTCCCGTGTGTTTTCGAATTTAACTATTGTGGGCAATGGGAATAGTTATGTACAGGAGCTTCAAAACAGTATTTTGGTCTGCTTGTATGAGATCATAATTATGCACGCTAGATAAGTCATTGTTCTATGCTACAGTTACTTTAATACAATGTATTAACATGTGCGGTTGCATATGAAAAATTGGAGGAAATCTTGACTGCAGCACACATTTTATTTCTAAGGTGCCTCTTTCCATGGGCAGACTATGCAGAACATTTATTTGACCATATCAGCAATTGTATATTTCTTTACAAAACCTTCAGACATGTTTTACAAGTCCCCAGTCTGAAAAATAATAAGACCATTTTATCCTTGTTAACAGGAAGCTGGCTTTGAACTTCAAGTTTGAAAATAGGAGCTACGGACTCTACATAAAAATAATTATTTTTAAAGAAACAAGTACTCTTCACTGTGAGGATAAATTCAACTTCCATTGATTCTAAACTGTCTTAACAATAAACTAAAAGGCGGCCCCCGTGGCCGAGTGGTTAAAAGCGCTGATATTTCATTGTCGCACTTAACCATTCGATCATCTCACCGCTGTGTCTGGTGTGGGTTCGAGCCCCGCTCTGGCCACATGTGAGACAAGCCAAGTTCTGCTTGCGGGTGTGTCAGGTGGTTTTTCTCGGGGTTCTCCCACCTACTGATTGGCCCGTCTCATATGAGCTGAAATAATCTTGAAAGGGACGTTAAACTGAATCAAAAAATAAAAATAAAATAAAATAAAAAATAAATAAAAATAAAATAAAACTGAGATCCTTTAAGAGCAGTGAAGAGGATGAGCCATACCGCAGTTTCGGCTACTCAATTAAGCCTCTTTAGTGACCCTATATATTTGGCAACATGGAGCCAAAGAGTTTTGTATCTTTCAACAGGGTAGTCGATAAAAAGACTAGTATAATCTAAATGGGGCCGAATGTATTGAACGTTGGTTAGAAAATAAATCTAAACTTAAAATATTTTTATGATTTCTCAGAATACCCTCAATGATCTATGGCAGCTATGGCCATAGTCATGCGGAAACAGATGCTAAGTCAACAAAAACACACCGTATTAGCGGCAATGTGGAACGCACTTTACGGTCGAAGAACGCCGGCCTTTTCGATAGGCCAGTGTTGCAGGTAAGACAGTATTTCTTTCAGATTATGAGTGAATATGTCTAGACCTTTGACCCAACATTACTTAAAGGTCACTGTGACCTAATTTTATGTTCTACTTTGGCAGCAGCCGGCGCTACCTTTAGGCGCTGTTTGGTGTTCCAAAGTTATTAAATCGTGCTCAACTTGCTGGTTGTACATTGGCAGCAGTCGCCGCTACCTTTGGACGATGTTTGGTGTTCCAGAGTTGTTAGATCGTGCTCAACTTGATGGTTTTACGTTGGCAGCAGTCGCCGCTACCTTTGGACGATGTTTGGTGTTCCAGAGTTGTTAGATCGTGCTCAACTTGATTGTTCTACGTTGGCAGCAGTCGCCGCTACCTTTAGACGCTATTTGGTGTTCCAAAGTTGTTAGATCGTGCTCAACTTGATGGTTCTACATTGGCAGCAGTCGCCGCTACCTTTAGACGCTATTTGGTGTTCCAAAGTTGTTAGATCGTGCTCAACTTGATAGTTCTACGTTGGCAGCAGTCGCCGCTACCTTTGGACGATGTTTGGTGTTCCAGAGTTGTTAGATCGTGCTCAACTTGATTGTTCTACGTTGGCAGCAGTCGCCGCTACCTGTGGGCGCTGTTTGGTGTTCCAAAGTTGTTGTGCTCAACTTGATGCAAACGATCTGTGGAATATAATTACATCGGTTCCATCGCCAGTAGTCGGTTACGGCTGTCGGAATATCGCCAAAACAGTAGTGGCGCAGAGGAGGCGCAGACAAAGCACCAACAGGGTGGGAAAGGCGTAGCAGAAACGTAGTTAAAGCGCCGTTGTTTATGATTCATAGATGATCAAATCGTAGTAGTGAAAGCGCTTTGATCGCAGCTAGAGCGTAGATAGACCAGGGCGCTTCCAATACGCTTCTTTTGCGACCAAGGAGAAAGTTGTGAAGAGCGAAATCAATATGTCACCAGAAGACAATGAGTAAAAACGCTCGTAAAAACCAAGGAAACCGAGAAAAAATGTTCGCTTCGGGTTTCAAACGTTCGTGACGTTTACAATTAAAGTATGTAGCTATTAAGTCAATATCGTAAATAAGTCATTCAGTGTCCAAACTCTGTAACCGCTGTATGTTTCTGTTCCAATAAATTGACTTAAAATTGTAAAAGCTGAAAATATCACGATTTATCGCTGAGAGAATCCAGAAACGTTTTAAGAGTCACTTCGGACAATGAACCATAGCTAGTGTACAATATTCAGTTGAGCGTGTCTCACTTTTTTAAAAAATCAAGCATTGTTAACTTCATGTAGAAAAAACAAACAGTATATAGATTCAGTGTACCCCGTAGAATCAGTTCATTATGAAAACTTGCCCATGCAATATACAGAAAATTTTTTGGTTGTAAAAAATGAAAAATTTCACTGTAAAATTTTGATATTTTTCTTATTTTTCCTCAAAACATAGATTGTGGGTACACGTTAGAACCGCCTCGCCGAGGCGGTTCTAACGAGTACCCACAATCTATGTTTTGAAGCAAAAATAAGAAAAATAGGTATACCCCTGCATACCTATACCCTATATTGCTATATAAAAGTGGGGTTCAATGGGGTATTCATTGCACGGACATGTTTTCGTAATGAATCCGTTATTGAAACTGTACTAGTAGCTATAGTTATTGAACGCATTTTCGGACAAAAGTTGCGAGATAGCGGTAAGTATTTTGCATGTTTTCTAGTAATCAGATTTTTTTCCATATTTTTCCATATTTATCAGTTGATCACTCTGGCACAAATAATCGCGTCATCTTATGATGGACAAACGCAAAAGGTGTTCGTGGGAACATACGGAATGCAATCGTTTTGGATGAATAAAAATAAATGTAAAGTCGCTGTATTTTCGCCTCTAGTTTGAAAATCAGCACGCGCTTTCTCCTAATACAGGATCTGAAGTAGTTCCTATATTTTTGGTGTAATTTAACTTTGTTTCTTTTTTACAACTGTCGTCCAAAACGAATGCTTTCCGTATACTCTTTTACGAATACTTTTTGCGATTTGTTAACTATAAGATGTGTCAGAGCGATCAACTGATAAATATGGCACAGAAAGAAATCTGATTACAAGAAAACATATATACTTATCCGCAAAAGAAACGCGAAAAAAGAAACCCATTTTCTTAAAAGGGATCATTTTGATGGAGTTTTGAGTGATATGGCTAATGAGTAACTACAGTAAGTAACAATTGACCAAAATTAGAGTTTTGTAGCATGTTTCATTATGACGTTACAATGTGTACTACAAAATTGCATCTAAAACATTCATGATTAATGCGATTTGAAAACAGATTGTATGAAGTAGTGGCCGGATGTCTAAACTAAAGAAATCGTAATAAAAGATTTGAAAAAGACCGCTTGTCAACGCTCCCAGGGGTCGCGTTTATCGGTTGAAGTCAGCCTATTGTTTTCAGATCGTCATTATTGTTCACTACAGACACATTATGGTCTTTCATATCGCGATTCTTTATATTTCAGTTTAGTGTGTCAGCAGCTATCTTATGCTACAAAAAGATTTCGGGTACGTCTATTCACTCGATAGAAAACGTCGATTTACGTCAAAAATAAAAAAGACGTCACGTACAAGAAATAAACGTCGATTTCTGATTTGATTTTGTATCCCCATCACTATCGAATACCGGTGTCAGTTTGGAAACTTTTTGCAAGATAATTAAAGGTATCATAACCCTTTGGTTATGGAAAAGGAGGGGGTAACTAATTTTTTCGCGGTAACTCGACAAGCGTAAGTGTTAACGTCATGATTTTCAAATTGTGTGATAGAGAATTAACGGGACTATCGACATATATATCACTAAAATAAATTTTGATGTTATAACAAGAACTCCGCGGAGATCGATATCGCACCTGCATCGGGCAAAGTCAATGGAATGTGAAATATAGGTCAAGGGCACCGGGTCAAGTTGCATGCTTGAAGAGTATGTTAATGACAATTACTATGCAAGGTCTCACACTCGCGGCTATCATTGATGCAGAGAAAACCAAACTTCAAAGTAACTTTGAAGTAAAAATTTGCAAAGTCAATGGATTGCAAAATATAGGTCAAGGGCACTGGGTCAAGGTGCATGCTTGAAGGGTATGTCAAGGACAATTACTATGCAAGATTTCACACTCGCAGCTATCAATGATGTGGAGAAAACCAAACTTCGACGTAAAAATTAACAAAGTCAATGGACCATGAAATATAGGTCAAAGGGCACTGGGTCAAGGTGCGTGCTTGAAGGGTATGTCAAGGACAATTACTATGCAAGGTTTCACACTCATGGCTATCACTGATGCAGAGAAAACCAAACTTCGACGTAACTTCGACGTAAAAATTAACAAAGTCAATGGACCGTGAAATTTAGGTCAAGGGCACTGGGACAAGGTGTGTGCTTGAAGGGTATGTCAAGGACAATTACTATGTAAGGTTCCACAGTCCGACACAGCTATCACTAATGCAGAGAAAACACAAACTTCGACGTAAATGTCAAACTTCGACGTAATTGTTGACAGACGGACGGACGCACGCACGGACGAACGAACGGACGGACGGAAATTTGGACTCCTATATCGCACTCTGCTATAAGCAGGTGCGATAAAAAGACAAAAAACAAATGACTTATTTTTTCGCGTTTCTTTTGCAAATAAGTATATATAAAATACTTTCCACTGTCTCGCAACATTTGTCCAAAAATGCGTTCAATAACTGGAATTGCTTCAATAACTGATTCTACGGGGTATAAAAAAAGTGAACATATAGGGTATAAAACTCTGTCTTGAATTTATTATCTTCTGTTATCTTCTGTTTAATTTTGTGAGATGAATACGCACCTGTGACTTTAGACAAATCAAGCTACATTGTTTGTATTATAAAAAAAATATGAGAAATGTTATAGAGTTATTGTAGAAAAGCTGTATTTTTATTAAGATTAAAATTGAGCCTCGTCACGTAAAAAAGGATTTTGCCTAATGCAAAAGAAGTTTCAAGTTTTTCTGAGACTGTGCTGGCCGGTTTGTGTAGGACCTGCTCAGAAATCCCGAAGACCGATTTTCTCGCGTCGCGGCTCAAATGTACAACCACGCGTGATATATCGATGATCCTAATGTGCTCGATGCGTCTACGAGTCTACTTAGTAGCACGTGAAAGGATATTCAGGTTGTAACAGTACATGCAAATACCTACTGTGCGTGTGCGTGTAACCGAAGTGTAAAGTGTAACGGAAAGCATTTCGTACCTTGCACGTGCAACTTCATGGATTCGTCGTGTTTTTTTTTTTTTTTTTTTTTTTTTTTTTGGCGCATCTGAGGTCAAAATCGAGCTCTAGAAAGACCCAGTCCCACTAAATCGTACGATTGCAGAGTATTAAGACTTTTTTTTCATGATGACAAGACCGATCCTTTCGAATGTAACACAACCCTTCGCTTTTGCCAAATATACTCGATCATAAGACATGTGCATTTTATATGCCCAAATGCGTTGGAAACATTTTTCATTACGAAAACTTGCCCATGCAATATACAGAGATTTTTTGAGCTATAAAAATGAAAAATTTTCAGCAGAAAAATTTTGATGTTTCCTATTTTTGCTCGAAACATAGATTGTGGGTACACGTTAACGTAAGAACCGCCTCGGCCCACAATCTATGTTTTGAAGCAAAAATAAGAAAAATAAGTATACCCCTGCATACCCCAGTTTTACTATATAAAAGTGGGGTTTAAGGGGGTATTCATTGCACGGACATGTTTTCCTGATGTAAACCGATCAGGCGATCCTTGCAGTCTCGTTTAAGCATCAAATTATTTTAGACAAACGGTTTCTTACGTAATTCACATGAATGGACATATTCACCCAAATTAAACGGTACATAGATCCACTGAGTTTAAGCCCCAGTCCCACTGCTCTTACGATCGCTTAAGATCGCCTTAAGACCAGTTTATGATTACATTATTGTGATAATCACAGGTAAACCTAGTGAATCGTAAGACCGATTTTAAGTGCATTTGGGCGGTCCCTTGAAATAATCAGCTCTAGTGATCATTATAAGGACACACGGGCATTCCAAAATGGCTGATACTTTAGAAATAGATCAGCTCTAGCAGTGAATTTTTTAGTAATAATTTACTATAGGCTTCCGTACAAGCAGAATTTATATTTGACAATGTCTTTTGTGTTTTGTAACTTTTTAGTTTTGTCTTTTGTGTTCTGTCTTTTGACTTTTGTGCTGTTTGTTGTTTTTTTTTGAAACAGCACCAAATATTTGACGTGGCAAGAAAAGAAGATGGAGAAAAGAAATTTACAAGAATGATAAGGATGTAAGTTTTTTCGAGTTATAACGAAGTAATCTTATTAAGGGTGATGATAAAACAAACAACACAAAAGACAAAAGTCAAAAGACAGAACACAAAAGACAAAACTCAAAAGTCACAAAACACAAAAGACAAAAGTCACATATAGGATTCCATACTAAACAATATACCTAACAGTCGTTAATCCCCTTTTATAACAATTGTGACAAGTAGGGCATTCAATCATGATAATGGTTCATTAGTGACACTTAGAGAATTCAAGAAAATGAAAGTGGGAATTAGGTTACAAGATCTTTTACAGCTCGAAGAAACGTGAAGAAAGCAAACTTTACGATTCGTTATGGAACATTGTTTACTATATCGAATCACTTTTTAGAGCGCGAGGTATAGCTCGATTTTGACTTCATCGACGAGTCTATACTAAGTAGCACGTGAAAGGATATTCAGAATACATACAATGCGTGTAACCGAAGTGTAACGGAAAGCATTTCGTACTGATTAACTTCGCGCATGCAACTTCATGGATTCGTCGATTTTTTGACGCATCTGAGGTCAAAATCGAGCTATACTTTAGTGGGATTCGAATCCCATTGGCTGTGGCGGTCTGTGTTCTAAATCAAACATCGCATACAGTATATATGTAATAGTTAGAGTATGGAGGAGAGAGAGGTCAATACGAAAATTATAGACCCCGCACGTGAACTTAAAGCCGACCGAGCGCAGCGAGGGAGGCTTTAAGTTCACGTGCCGGGTCTATAATTTTCGTATTGACCGATACCGACATACTCTAACTGACTTATATACTGGCTGCTTTGTTTCGTTATAACGACTGTTATTTATCTTAAGACAGCAAGCCTTGGGCAAACCTTGCGCAGCATATTTAGCCCAATTATATTCCGCTTAACTTTCTTTTCTCGCGACATGGCATTTTAGCCAAACTATCCCACGGACTTAACGAGGTAACTAACTGTGAACGATATTTACATTTCCTCGTGCAATCATGAACAAATAGAACCTTCACAGTAATTTCCCTTTTAAACTCGTTAAAAAAATAAAATTTAAATGAACAATATGTATACCCGCTCTAGGACTTAATTATGCAGAAACAAACAAAATAAGATTCTACAGCTTGCAACGTCATTGAGAAATCAAAACAAAACGACGTTAAAAAGTACGCGTTACATGCACACACTAAACGCCGACGTTGCGCAAACAGTGTGCTCATAAACAATACTAATGTTTACCCTTAAATTGATGAGCTAGTGTATATGGATCTGTCAAGGGCTAATCTCTTTGCTCGAAAGGCAGAGGACCATTTTATGCCCGGCTGTTTTGGGGGGAAACAGCTGGTCAAAAATAACTGTGTGAAGTTCGTTCCTACTGCCAGGTTTCTCATTCACCTCACACTAACCCTAACCTTCTACTAACAATGGAAACAGGGAGCAAGAGCTATTTTCACACAAATGTATACTATATTCGACGATTCGTTTATTATAATGTTTGGGGAATTGTATATAAATGCAACCGGAAATTTCTTTTCTTTTCTTTCACCGCAAAGGATTTTAAATACACTGTAGAAAGAAATTGCATTTGACGTTACAAAGATTCTTAACCACGATTATCTAAAAAAGCTTCCAATCAGCTTTGGCAACATTTAATGTCTTTGAACACGGTGAAAACATTTTATTTTTGCGGTGCATCTGACCCATGACATGATGCACTTAGCTTTTATTGAGTCCAATATAAAAATCACAACTATATCTACAGGACTGATAAGTTTCCCGCCTGATATTAGAGACCGGTGTATAAGTTTCCCTACCGCCAAAACTTCCTTTGTTGAGTAGGTGTATATGTTTGTTAGAGACCTGCTCGAAACAAAGGAGCCAGTATATAAGTACATCAGATTTCACATGAATGCGCAAATTTCACAGCTATGTGGAAAAACTGTACATGTACCAATATGTCACATTTGGAAAATGCGAGATTTGCGTACTTTCAATTTCGATAACTTAGAGGGCTGTTACTCAGACTCAAATTAATTTGATATTATTATTATAACGTTTGAAGCATTGATATATATAAATATAGGGATTAAATATGATTTTCCATTCATTACCATTCGCTAGGTCCCGAAGGGAGTGCTGAAAACCGAGGGCGTAGACTAGCGAATGTTAATGAATGACGAAATCATTTTTGATCGCTATTAATACTGCAAAAACGAAAGAAATAACGGTGCACTATATTTTACAGCCTCGTCACGTTTTCATATGCGTAAAAGTTTTCATTTTTATGCTTGTTCCGGGCGAACTTCAGTTTCTCATTATTAGCACGTGTTTTGTGTGGTACCTGGTGACGAGCATAAATGAAAGCCATGCATTAACAGCACGCGCACGCGAGAACATTCGCTAGGTCCCCTGGGGACCTAGCGAATGTTAATGAATGATAAAATCATCTTTGATCGCTATTATTGCAATCATATTATTGAATGATGAAATCATTTTTGATCGCTATTATTGCATAAATTCTGCAAAAACGAAATAAATAATGGTGCACTATATTTTACAACCTCGTCACATTTTCATACGCGTGAAAGCTTTTATTCTTATGTTCGGACTTCAGATTCTCATTTTTAGCGGACTTCAGATTCTCATTATTAGCACGTGTTTTGCGTGGCGCTCGGGATCGAGCATAATTGGCGCTCGGGATCGAGCATAATTAAATGCCACGTGTTAATTAACATCACATGCGCACGTGAATCGCCACATTAATAAATGGCTATTTTTTCTTCGTTAATATATGGCTGTTAATATCATGTGCTGGGGCGGATCCAGGATTTCTGAAGAGGGGGCTCATATGTACAAAATGGGGGTTCGTTTGCCTAATTTTAAACAAGATTTATTGAAATTCTCCATGAAAATGGAATAATTTGGTTCTAGATGGGGGTTTGAGCGAACTCTTTGAAACACCTCTAAATCCGTCACTGATGTGACACGGGTTTTTATGCAATAATACGCATTATATCGCGTGACATACGCATTATTGCATAAATACCCATGTCACACGATATTAATAGCCATATATTAATGAAAAGAAAGCCATGTATTAATATAGCAATTCTCGCGCGCACGTGCTGTTAATAGCAATCACACATGTGTTTGTTTTAAGACATGATATAGGATAAACTTAGCTTGAAATTGAAATTCAACGGTTTCGTGTGTAGGCAGACATTTTGTTGATAGACTAGTACGAACTCTCGAGAAACAAGTAATTTCATTGGTTGATATTTTTTTTCTATTAGTGGTCCATTCGACCCGTTCCTACGAAAACTCACTGGTCACAAGACGTTTCGCCCCCAAGACGTTTCCCCCCTAGTCGTTTCCCCCCTAGTCGTTTCGCCTCTATTTTCCACCCTAATCGTTTCGCCCTCAATACCCTAGATGTTTCGCCCCCAATGCCATTTCCCCCTCTAGTCGTTTCGCCCCCAATTTTTATTTATTTATTAAGGTCAAAGTTTATTAGGATAGACAACACGAATAGATAGATAGATAGATAGATAGATAGATAGATAGATAGATAGATAGATAGATAGATAGATAGATAGATAGATAGATAGATAGATAGATAGATAGATAGATAGATAGATAGATGGTTTGGTGTGGTAATAGAGTGAAGGTGTGAAAAACTTACGGTATAATAATGCGCAGAATTAATGTCATTAATTATTGACACCGACTTCTGAAGGATGATTAACTAAAGTGTGAAAAATAGATTCTTTAATCAAAGATTGCTTTCCGAACATGCGCGGATCCAGAGGGGGGGGGGACCGGGGGTCCGGACCCCCCCCCCCTGGAATTTGAAAATTTTACCTAAAAAAAGGTAATTTCGGGATTTTTGGGGGGGTTGGACCCCCCTCGTCTGTGACCAAAAATTACCATTTTCGTTGGACCCCCTCTCATGAAAATTTCTGGATCCGCGCATGCCGAATCCTATGGTTTTGTCGGCATGCGGCAGGCTTTGTCTTTAAAAGAACTTAATGACTCAGTGGAATTTTAAATCTAATTATCTTTTATTCAGCGATTTCTTTTAATAGACCGATTATCGGGTATATAAGATGTTCTAAGTCATTAAGCATCATTCATATTTTTGTTTTTATTTATTTATTATTTATTGACGTCAATAGCAACGTTGCCAAACATTTGTCGAAAAATTCTTACATTCTCTTTAATTATTTGCAGCTTTAAAACGCATGGGTAGAATTTAACGAAAATATGGTGTTTATTGCATAATTCATTTGCCTATCAAATGATACCAAACTCATGAAAATAAGTTTAAAATAAGAAACAGGATAGTTTAGTACACATTAAAATACATTGAAATCTATGGAGGTTTCGTCGTTGCGGAAATTGATTTGGCACGTAACTGTAATAGAATTCCAAAGGCACTTTATTTGAACCCATGATTTCTTTTTCAGCCAATACTTATTAATGGCCCGGTACTGGCCGGTAACTAAGGGAAAGGTACCCATAAACCTTACCCTTAGGCTGAAGTGACAGGGCGACGATGCTCCATCATAAATTTCTTTCCAGATATTAATTTACAAAAGCCAGCGAAATAACATGTCTTTTGCAAACGAACTCTTTTACAGCATTGATTGCCCAAGTGAACAACTTAATAAGACTTTACTATACAAGTTTGAATTTTTCATTGCCTAGCATAATTATTTACATGAAGCAAAATGATGTACATAAGGTAATTATACTATATCTATATATTAGGGGGCGAAACGACTAGGGGGACGAAACGACTAGGGGTGCGAAACGACCAGTGGGGGCGAAACGACTAGGGGGGAAACAACTAGGGGGGAACGTCTTGGGGGCGAAACGACTAGGGGGCGAAATGGTTTGGGGGCGAAACGTCCCGGATTCAACTCACTCTACTCAAGTCAACTCGAACCCGTCATCAAGTCACACCCAACACCCTATGTACCCGTGATACAATCAATTACCTTACGTCGGAGACTGATACAACTAGACGCGGCGCGTGGCGGGAGATCGAGTCAGGTGAGTTGACGATTATTTTAATTTTACAGGCATTTATGCGGGGGAGTTTGGGTCAAGAGTTGGCAGAGAAATAAAGTGTACATACCTCTGTATGTTTGCCATCAACAGTATTCTAAACAACATCTCCTTGCCACAGAAACAATAGTTTTCTCGGCGTAAAATTCCACCATCGTCACGAAAAATGATTGCATTTGCTAATTTCTCCAATCTTTCGTCACCTATTGACATTTTTCACGTTTCAATATAGACCTAAAACATTCTTTGTTACATACACTCAGAAAACAATAATGAAGTCAGGCTGGTTTGTTCACAATATGGTGTTGAACACACACAGGGTAGATCGATTAGGATACAACTAACCTATATGAGTCAATTACCTCGATACAACTCACGTATAAGACTTTTGGATAGAAAATGATGCTCCTTACGTCGGAGAATAGAGCAAAAAATGATACTACTTACGTCAAAAGACTATTGTACATTGAAAAGCCCACGGACTCGATCAGCTGGCTAACCTGCACTCCGATACACTCCGTGACCTCGTTCCACTTCCGTGCGGAGTTATTGAACGGAACACCGATGGAAATATTCCGTCTACCCACGGACTAGCGAGCCCGAGTGTGTCAGGCAGGGCAAGTTTGCATGTGTTCCTTATATCAACATGTTCCAAGGGCTCAAGAAGTTTTACTTAGTGTGTTTTATTTATTTTTCTGACTGGTCACGATTTTTTCTGACTGTTTGCCAGTAATTTTGTTAATGCATTTAATTATTATTATTATTATTATTATTATTATTATTGAATCAATATTTGACGTCTTTTTAAAATTCTAATATCATATAACCCATCTGGATAACCTGTTGGTAAAATGTATACCCCACTAAATTATAGTAAAATTGGGGTCTATAGGGTTTTTACCCATCTTTTCTATTTTATGCTCAGATTAATACTCCGCCTCATAGAAAACTTACGATTTGCATGTATATGCGGAAACACATACGAAACTGATCAGCGCCTTTGTTTTCGCTACACAGTACAATCTATCTACTTCTTAAATCCTAAATTTCAAGCTTGTCGATGCACAACCCGGTCCGTGTCGGGGCCTGGTCGGAAATCACAATGTTGGAGTTGGATTCTCTAGAAGCGGCTCATAATATGCTAAGAAGTCTCAAACACTTGAAAGGTCGGAGGTAAGTCGTGGAAATGAGCGGGTTTTGGACCAAAGCTTTGCCGCGACAGTGCGGGGGCCACTATCATATAGGCAAAGAGGGCAGTGAAAACAGCGGAAGAAGTTAGTTGTGATTTTACCAACCTGCTGTCCCCATGGGGCGGGAGTTTTAGCGGGTATTTGCTTGACCAGACGTCAAGGTCCCCGCTATTCCCCGGGCCTGGGACTAGGGCATAAGATTCAGCAAATATTCTTAGGACTGCCGGTGTAATCCACCTACGGGGTAGGATTGAGAATACCATGGCAAAATTGCGAGGATATACTTTTTGATGGCCATCGCCATGCAGGGGAACTGATGCGGGTTGACAAACGAAAACATTTCTTCAGTGAAATTTTCTTCATTTAAGAGCGGATCAAAAAAAGGAACTTTCATCTCAAATCTGTCCCTACATGGTATGATGAACAGGGCAAATAAAATGTGTAGGTCCTAAAAGCCAAATGTCCATGTTATGTCGTAGTTGAACAAGTTGACAGTTCCTTTCTCTGTCTATGTGTGTGGAGAGCATAGATCAGTGTTTGTTTGTTTTTTTTTAATAATCATGAACATGTATTTTTAAATTAGTATCGGTACTTCGTTCCATTCAAGAAAGGGGCCTAACGGAATGCCAGTATAAATAATAAAAAAAAATCGTGTCGTGTTAGAGGTGTATGGGGGGGGGGGGGCTACGTGAAGAACGTCAATCGAACGAACAATGCAGACATTTCCCTTTTTTCTTTTCTTTTCTTTTCTTTTTTTTTTTTTTTTTTTTTTTTTTTTTTTTTTAAGATTGAGATTGAGATACATTCAGCTGATAAAATTTATGTGTTTGTTGGTGGAAATGTGTGAACTGTTGGTCAATCTTAGATGCGTTGTGACTTAAGTAGTAAATAAATAAATAAGTAAGCATTCCGTATTACCAACTGTTAAAATTGCACAAACAAGAGCCCTTGGAACATGTTGATATAAGGAACACATGCAAACTTGCCCTGCCTGACACACTCGTGCTCGCTAGTCCGTGGGCTTTTCAATGTACAATAGTCTTTTGACGTAAGTAGTATCATTTTTTGCTCTATTCTCCGACGTAAGGAGCATCATTTTCTATCCAAAAGTCTTATACGTGAGTTGTATCGAGGTAATTGATTCATATAGGTTAGTTGTATCCTAATCGATCTACCCTGTGTGTGTTCAACGCCATATTGTGAACCAACCAGCCTGACTTCATTATTGTTTTCTGCGTGTATGTAACAAAGAATGTTTTTGGTCTATATTGAAACGTTAAAAATGTCAATAGGTGACGAAAGATTGGAGAAATTAGCAAATGCAATCATTTTTCGTGACGATGGTGGAATTTTTCGCCGACAAAACTATTGTTTCTGTGGCAAGGAGATGTTGTTTAGAATACTGTTGATGGCAAACATACAGAGGTATGTACACTTTATTTCTCTGCCAACTCTTGACCCAAACTCCCCCGCATAAATGCCTGTAAAATTAAAATAATCGTCAACTCACCTGACTCCATCTTCTGCCACGCGCCGCGTCTAGTTGTATCAGTCTCCGACGTAAGGTAATTGATTGTATCACGGGTACAGAGGGTGCCCAAGTCAACTTGCATCAAAGTTGTTTTAGTTTTAGGAGATAAGTAGCAAGAATCTGAGAAAAGAATTTTAGGAAGCTGGAGGGAAGATTCCATGTACCTCCCTAACTACCTGCCAACACTACCTGCCTACCTACATATCTCCCTCCCACTGTACCTATCTACCTTCCTCCTTAGACTACCTTAATATCTTCATACTCCCTCACTTCCTCCACTACCTCCCTTTCTCTCTACCTGCCTATCACACTACCCACCTACACTACCCACCTACACTACCCACCTACACTACCTCTCAACCCACCTAAGTACCTACCTCCATATCTCCCTCCCTACAGACGTGCATACCTACCTCCATACACTACATACCTCCCTCCCTCCCTACACTAACTACCCCCTCCCTACATACCTCCATACACTACCACCTTACCTTCTCCTCCCTCCACTACCTACCTATCCATCTACTTACCTACACACCTACCTACCTGCCGCACTCCCTACACTACCTCCCTCTCTCCCTCCCTATGTACCTCCTACATATCACACTACCTTCCCACCTACTTATACTACCTCGCCACCTACATACCTACCTACTATACCCACCTACCTACCTTGCTCCCTACTTACCTATACATCTACCTCCCTCCCTACAGTACCTCCTTCCTTACCTACATACCTCCCCACACTACCACCCTACCTCTCCCTCCTTTCGTCACCTACCAATCTACTTATCTACCTCCCTCACTCCTTACATTACATTACACTACCTACATCCCTCCATCCTTCCCTAAGTATCCATACACTTCCTACCTACCACCCTTTCTACACTACCTACCTCCCTCCCTTTACTACCTGGCTGCCTTACTCCCTACACTACACTACCTCCCTCTCTCCCTAATTACCTACATTACCTACCTACCTCCCTCCCTACACTACCGCGTTCCCTACAATACCTACCTCCCTCCCTATACTACCTACCTACCTCCCTACCTACCTCCCTCCCTACACTACCTACCTACCACCCTACCTACCTCCCTCCCTATACTACCTACCTACCTACCTCCCTACCTACCTCCCTCCCTATACTACCTACCTACCTCCCTACCTACCTCCCTCCCTACACTACCTACCTACCACCCTACCTACCTCAATTCCAACACTACCTTCCTCCCTCCATACACCACCTCTCCCCTACACTACATAACTACCTCCCTCTCTCCCTACACTTCCTACCTACCTTCTACCATCCATACACTACCTATCCCTTCCCTGCTTACACTACCTCCATAGCTTCCTTCCTACTTTTCTCACCCCATCTATATACACTCGACGGTAATGATTATGTTAAGTTTCTAGCGTAAAGCTGAAAGCTGTGTGTTTGCTGTGTGTTTGCAGATAAGGCAGCGTGCCTTTATTTCATATTATATGGCTTTTATATGCTCATCACCGGGCGCCACGTAAAACACGTGCTAATAATGAAAAACTGAAATCCGCCCGGAGCAAATGTAACGTGCAGCAGCAAACGCCGTCGGTGGAAAAGCATGCTCATCCACCAAGGCCGGTGGTTTACTGCGCATATGCTCAACGCTTACTCGATTCACAAAGTTTCGAGTTTGAAATTTGCATATTAAAAGCACTCAATATGCCGCTAATACGTTGCACCAACGTATTTTTCCAAGGGAGGCTATCCCGTCACTCTACGACCCCCTCCGAGAAGACTCGTCTCGAGTCTTGGCCTAGGAACTACATGGGTAAGGCTACTCCGGTTGCAGTTGTTGCCACCAAATGTAACGTGCAGCCGAGACAAGCCACAACAAACCCTGTCGGTGGAAAAGCATGCTCATCCACCAAGGGTGGTTAACTGCGCTATACATTGTATTCTCAACACTTAGTTGATTCACAAAGTTTCGAGTTTGAAATTTGCATATTACAAGCTCTCAATATGCCGCTAATACGTTGCACCAACGTATTTTTCCAAGGGAGGCTATCCAGTCACGCAAGCATAAGGATGAAAACTTTTACTGCGTATGATAAGGCTGTAAAAATTAGTGCACCATTATTTCTTTTATTTATGCAGAATTTATGCAATAATAGCGATCAAAATAATTTTGTCAATCATTAACATTCGCTAGGTCCCTCGGTTTTCAACACTCCCCCTGGGAGTGAATGTTAATGAATGGAAAATCATGTCTGATCCCTATATTAATACCATCTCTGAATACAAGTAATCGGTACCGAACCAACTCACTACTGAGAATCACGTGGTATTGTATACATACAAACCGATAAATAATCGGGTGACACACAATGAAATTCTGTACGAGGTTGAGGTTAGATTTTCGAGTTTTCTACTATAGCGTTTCTTCTACTGACTGATAGGTGAAAACTCGAATTTATCGCCTCAACGGGCAGAATTACATTGTGTGTCACCCGATCATTCAATCGGTTTGTATGTATACAATACCACGCGATTCTCAGTAGTGCAACTGGTTGAACCGGGAGTTGAAGGCAAAGGCAGTACAGGTAAATGCCATGTGCGATTGTTTCCATTTGCTGACGCTTTGATAATGCGTCATGTGATATGCTTCAAGTAAATAAATTCTCAATTAAATACTGTCTTGGGCAATATGAAAAGCATTACAAAAATCTTTCCTATGCAATATACATGTAAATGACGTAGATCTAAATCTCATACGAATTGTTTCCATTTGCTGACGCTTTGATAGCCCGCCATGCGATATTCTTAAGCAATTAAATTCTCAGTTAAATACTGTCTTGAGCAATATGTAAATATTCTAATAATAACACGACCTGTTTCAAACAGAAGAGCAGAAAATGTTTATTTGTCGATTGTTTCACAATGAATTTTCTCATATTCCTGTCAGTTATTTAAAGTGCTAAGCGGAGCATTTGCGACAACATAATTTTCTCATACTGTGAGTGATGGCCCCTCGAACCTCCTTACTCTGTATCGCATATAGCCAGGGATTTAACAAGGAATTATTCATTACCAGAAGAAGTAGAATTGATTTCACAAACTCTGGAATTGATTCTTGTAAAAACACTTGTTCTGCCACGAGGTATACCACACAAGGCGCGGTGGTTATGTCGATTAACAGGAGAATTAATCCAATCAGGAACAGACTCTGTTTCTGTGATTCACGTGCAGACCTGTCCACGAGATCGCTCCCACGTGACGCCGTAGTTGTTACACCTTTCATCGGAGTGCTTTGTTTTCCTTTCCGTATTGATATGTAGTTTTGAGCACTTCTGGAAATGTTCTTATTTGTAGGTACATAGGCGGTTGCGGCTGGAGTTTTTGGTTTTTGATTCGAAGTCCGTGTACTGACTCCGGGTCTGTATTCAACGGAGCAGAGTGGCAGTTCTATCTTTTCATGCGACGAACGTTTCGAAGTCGTACGTGTATCCCCGCTGGTACCTTCGTCGGTAGACGAATGAGGTTTCCCAGTCTGTTCGACCACACTAGAATCAATTCGGCTGCGGCTGTGATCGGCTCGGCTGCGGCTATGCTCCGTGTGGCTGGAACTCGGTTCTGATCGGCTGCGACTGTAATCGCTAATACTGTCCTCACGGCAGCGACAACAATCCATACCATTACATCCGTTTCCGGTTCGACTACAGCAATCGTCGGTTTGGCTGTCGACACGACACCGGCCTCTCTCGGTTCGGCCGCAAGAACAGTCGAGCACCTCGGGTTGATTCTGTTCTTGGTCGGGCTCGATAAGGCAATTATCGACTCGGTCAGCCACATCATGCCGGTCATGACTTCGGTCGGATCGGCTTGTATTTTGGTCGGCAGCAGAACGCAGCTGACCTGATGATGACCTGCTGGATAGCTGAGAATGTTTGTAGTGATGGCCCGATCTCTGGCGTCTGCGCAGATGTCCCCGTAAAATGTGAAACGTAACTCCGTACAGGACGTTTAACACTATAAGTGGTAGAAATAGACCGGTCCCAATGAAAATATGCGCCTTGCGTCTTCCAGTCGGCTCAAATAAACTTTCTGATAAACAGTTTTCAATGTTAATGTTTCTATTCCCCCATACAGCGATCGGGATGACGACATATATAAAACACATTGAGTAAATTGACGTTACTTGTATGACAGTTGTCTTGGGTTTCCATCCAAACCGATATCTATCCGTGCAAACTAGAAACATCAATCGGTAAACGCAGATGCTGAGAACGTTGAATAAGAACGCCATCTGTGACACTAGTACTATCACCGCCAGGAAGGCACATCCTATCACATTCTTGTTAAAACTGTCACTCTTTACAAACGACCATAAAAACAGCGTCAGGCTAACATAAATGTCGTTGAGCGTCAATGAAAATAACTGCAACCAAAATTCCTTCTTGGAAAATTTATTTCTTTCGGTATATAAACACAGCGCTACAAAAACATTTTCAAAGAAAATCAGCGCAGCGTCAATTCTCATTATCGGTATTCCTAAATTGCCTAAATCACCATTGAAATAAGAGTCATTTTGCCGTGCATCCACTGTCTCCTTACTAAAGTTAGACCGTATCCACGAGGAGTTATATACGGACATGACATCGACGCTGCACACCGGAAACTAAACTCCAACAGTATCGCCGTACTAGACTCCCGCGGAATTAAGAATAAGTTATCCAAGAAGCTCCCAGTCATTGTACAAAGAAACTAGACGCCATCTAATGTTTTTATTAGCAGATGGTACTGAATTCGCGACGAAGTTCACGCAAATATTTCCGATTAGAATCTTTTATAGGTGTATATTATACGCGATTTGACGGTGCCGTTATCTACACGTCCTGATGTGGCATTTCTAAGCACTCACTTTATGAGCAATGAGGCAGGACTTATTCTTGATTAATAAGAAAGGAGTATACTTCAGCTGACCTGAACGCCTTCGGGTTTTCCGCGATGTGGCTCTACAAGTTCTGTAATGAGGATGACATCTTACTTGAATCAATACAAGTTGAGAGACATTTGAGCCGCCTCATGAGAAAACCAACAATCTGCATATGCGAAAACAAAGGCGCAGATCAGCTTCGCAGTAACTGCGAAGCTGATCAGCGCCTTTGTTTTCGCTACTCGGATTGTACAATTCCTCTTCTAATTAAATTCAAAATTCCAAGCTTCTAGCTCTTTTCCGTGACTGTACAGTCCAGTTTGTGTCAGACCTGGTCGGAAACTACATTGTTGGTTTTCCCACGAGGCGGCTCATATTTTGATACGTGTGTCGCGAAGCATGTCCCTTCAGTTTTACCGTACAGGTATTGCACAAACGAAGGAAGCTTAGATTTTAATTATGATATTTTCTCATCTGGGCCCAGTTGTTTAAAATTAACGACTTCGTCAAAATTTCAAACATGAATATTACACTTTTATTTTCTTGTTGATAATATGAGAATCTTTTACGGTGCAAAGAATTCTCACATTCTATCAACAAAAAATAACAGTGTATTTGCTTACGTAGTCGGTATTTACTTAACGAGTTGAGGTCTTAACCGTATGACGTTAAGCTATCGAAGTTTTGAACAACTGGTCCCAGATGTGCAATTATAACATTGCTTGAATTCTCTCAGAATGTCCATTGACAGAAAGTTGCTTGATGACGGTAAGCCCAGTTGGAGCAAAGAAAACGTTGTCGATGTCAACCGTGTTTGAAAATAACTGCATACAAAGCATTCTATGATTCTAGCCAGACTGTATACTAAGTATATAGTAGTGTTAGATTTATTTTATTTTTTTTTTTTTTGTATTATAATTGTATTTGTCTGTTTATGCCTTTGTTTTTGTATTATAATTGTATTTGTCTGTTTATGTCATACCAAAGAATATTCTTCAGTTCGATCTAGGGATTAGTGGCAGTCACATCCAGACAGGTAATCTTATCTCCGTAAATTTCCGTATTAATTTTACGATTCTGTACCTGTCAGTTGCGTGAAGGGCCCGAGGCCATTCATTTTTTGCAGGGATATTGAAAATTGTACATATTGGCTTTGTTGATAATATTTGTAAAGTGACACGAGAGAAGTGTTTTGTAACTATGACATCTTTACATTTTCTCTTAAAACAGAATATCTAAGCCAAGACTACTTATTAATATGTAATGGTACATTCGGCAAACAGGTGAAATGCAATTCCAGTCCGGAATCAAATTGTACAGCTTAACCACGAAAAAATGGACGTGTTATGACTATATTTCCCTATTGTTTGTCAATATATACCTTTTTTTTATAGCAATTCACCGATTTTTTTACGGCAATGTAATGACATGTTGTTTTTAACAATATTATAGAAAGGATTTGGCTCGGTAGATAGAGGAGCAGGTTTAGTTCATTAGATTGAGAGTATTTTTCTGACGTTAAGAGAAACACCGGGTTCGAATCCCATCAAAGACATTTTTTTATTATTATTTAGAGTGTTTTTCTTTTAACTTCATTTTTTTAAATTCTTTTTATCTTTTTATGATGTTATATTTTCTGACATTTTATTTAATTTATATAACAGATCATATTAATGCTAAATAATATGAGCCTGTGCGTGAGAAAACCAACAATTTGGGTTCCGACAAGGTCTGACACGAACAGGGCTGTACAGTCACAGAAGATGGATACAGGCTCGAAATTTTGGATTTAGAAAGTACAGGAATTGTACTATCCGTGTAGCGAACACAAAGGCGCTGATCAGCTTCGCAGTTACTGCGAAGCTATCAGCTTCGCAGTTACTGCGAAGCTGATCTGCGCCTTTGTTTTCGCCTATGCAGATTGTTGGTTTTCTCATGCGGCGGCTCATATTATTATGGGACTTCACAAAGTATATTTGAATTTCTAAGTATAACTTTTACGGACATAGACACTGGAATATGTGTCCATAATTAACCGCATTGTCTGCATCTTTGAGGTTATTTCATGACATGTCACACATTAAATCACAGTTTCACTGACAGTCCGCCAAACCTTCGTCTACGGAAATAGTCTCCTCGTTGGTCAACGTCGCGTCACCAGAGCAATCGTCATCCGCCGTCAGCGTATCTGCCGTCAACGTGTTTTCGTCAGTCGTGACGTCAACTTCAGTGTCACAGTCATAAACAGCTCGTCGTCTTCAGTGCAAATGAGGTGCACGCGCTGGGGTTCGGAAGTGTTTTTGAAAAGCTGCTGAAAATATTTTAGATAAAAAATTATTTCTCTAATGAAGTCAGAATGAATTTTATTGACTCAATTTTGCGAAACGAAGTAAAAGAATCCAAAATAAAAGGAAGAACAAAACTTCTAAGATGTCAAATCAAACTGACCAATCAGCCCCTGAATCTTCTCCATCCCCCAGAAAAAGACAACAGAAGAATCCCAATCATGTTTGGGTTGTTCTCAACAGTTTGCCCCAATCAGACGATACAAAGAAACTAAATGGATTCAGTGTGACCAGTGTGACAACTGGTGGCATGCTGAATGTGCTTGCATAGCTGTGGAAGACATTGATAATCTGATAAAGACTCATATTGACTATACTGGGTCTGCACTCTCTGCGTGTTGAAAGGATCCCCCTGGATTTTGAATAACCATTTATCTAGCCCACCTGTCATAGACCAACGAAGGTGTAAAGTCGGTGAATAATTGTGTTACAAAAGGGAGGTGTAGCCCTTTAATTCGAAAATAAAGAACAGGCAAACAAAGTACTGAATAATTGGCCGAGTGACGCTTTTGGTTCAGACTGTCATTGTCATAGAAGAGACCAACATAGATTTCTGAAAAACATACCCAACTTTGCAAAACATCAGAAATAAAAGACATCTATAGTCAAAGCTGCACTGTGAAGACTATAAGGAGATTGACATACCGAAGCACTCACAAGCCCGTAGTAAGAATTGAATTTCTGACCGCGGAGGACCTCGTACGGCTAAAACAGTATTGATACATTTCTGCAAAAATGGTAAACCTGCGTTCTTGGAAGCTGAGTGTTCTTTCAAGCTTGTGCGTTTTTTAAATTGTCATATGATTGGGCACATTGGGAAGAACTGCGTTTACGAGACCAGATGTGGAAATTGTAGTGCCAGAGATCATACTGACAGCAATTGTACTAACCAGAGCCTATGCCCCAGCTGTAACGGAGACCACCAAAACCAAGGAGCAATAACAGTGGTCATAGTGGAGTGGCAATTGTTTGTAAACATTCAGATGATTTTTTATCGCGAGACTACATGATCTTGAAAAACCAGGTGTTGAGGCAATTTTTGCAGACGTTAGGCTACACTCAAAGACAATTTAAAGTTTCTTCTAGCAGTTGCCTACTTTCCGCCATCTAAGACTCAACAGTTGAAAGATTTCTGTAGACATTGTAAGAAGAGTACAACACAAACATGTTATCATTACTGGAGATTTGAATGCTAAAAGCCAAGAGTGGCAGAATAGTTTATTAAATGAAAGTGGCAAACTGCTTGAATGTTTCTTGCATGACTAACATTTTGTATGTTTGAACGATGGCAAACCCACTAGACGTAGCTCGGACAGTGTCATAGACCTTTTTCTCTCCAATCCTGAGATAGTTCCCAAGATATCCCTTTGTGAAACTCTGTCGTATGAAAATGTACAGTCAGATCACATAGCAGTCCTTTTAGAGTTAGCTAAATCCTCAGATCCAAGTTCAAACGAAGCAGAAGAGAAGTACCTTATAGGGAAAACAGATTATCAGTTGAGGAATGAAGTCACTGAGGAGCGATTTAGAGAATGGAATGCGGCAGCAGACAGGAAGAAATGGAATTCGGTTGAAGAGATGTATACTTCCTTCAATATAACCTTTGATGAATGCAGAGATGCAGCTGTTCCAAAGAAGACATTCAAATACAATGATAGAAGGACACACCCGCCATGGTGGAATGACAATACGAGGGAAGCTAAGAAGAAGCTGAACAAGGCAAAGAGAGATTTCAAAAGGCGGAACTTTGATCAGCTAAAAACACTGAAGAAGAATACAAGCAAGAAGAAGAGACACAGAAGGATTCTTGGACAGACTCCCTTTGTGAAAAATCACAAACAGTGACAACCCCAAAGACATGTGGCATAGCCTAAAACATTGACCACTTATCAAGATCTGAATGGAGGAAGTGTCTTTCTTCTCCTAAATGAAGGCAATCAACCAGTATTTGACATGCAAGGAAAATGCAATATCCTACAGAACACTTTCTTCAGTGGTAAATACTTTGAGAACAGTGACTTTGATGAAGAATTTAAACTGACCCTAGAAGAAGAACTACATGAAATAAAAAGCAACCATGACTATGAAGACTTATATGATGGTGTTGTAATTAATAGAGATATTACATTGGAAGAGACAGAAGCATCATTGGAATACCTGAAGCTAGGCCAGGCAAAGCTGCTGGACCTGACCAAGTCTTTACAGACCTACTTCTGAAAGCTAATGAGGAGTTGGTTACAGCAATCTACAAAGTCTTCGCCTTATCCTTCAAAACTGGGGATATACCAACTGACTGGAAAAGGGCAGACGTAAAGTTTCTACGGAAATCTGGAAAGAATAACTACAACTCGGCGTCAGCATACAGACCCATTAGCTTGACTAGTTGTCTTGGAAAATGCCTTGAAAATCATAACAACCCTTCTAAACGGATTTATTGAACACAACAAAATAATCTACCTAGAACAGGAAGGGTTCAGGAAATTCCACAGCACAACTCATGCTTTATTGAGACTTGTTCAAGATATTTTCAATGGGTATAGCAGAAAAGAATCAACTTTGGTAGCCTTCATCGACATGGAGAAAGCCTTCTATAGCCTATGAAGAGATGATGGACTATTGTTTAAGATGCCTAGCCTTGGTATAAGACGGGATTTCAAATTTCCTCTCTGACAGGACAGCTAGATGTCACTTGAAGGGTAGCCATGGAGAGGAGTTTGCCACTCATGTTGGTCTCCCACAAGGTTCAGTTATCTCTCCAGTTCTCTTCAATATTTTCCTACAGGATATCTACCATGACATTGCTTGCCAGAAAGTGAAGTTTGCAGACGACGGGAATATCTGGGCAGCAGGGCAGGATCCAATTGTATTGGCTGGTATCATTGAAGAGGAACTTCGGAAACTTCTATCATGGACATTAAAATGGAAAATGAAACTCAGTCCATAGAAAACAGAAATATGCCTTTTCCCCAGAGGCAATTCCAATCAGATCATGCATCAAAGTAATTGTAGATGGTAAACAAGTTGCATACAACCAAAACCCTAAAATTCTAGGACTCCATCTAGATGAAACTTTGAACTTTCAAAACCATATAAACTGAACAAAAAGACAGATCAAACATGTGGAGAAAATCAGCACCTTGAAACTGGTTCAGATGTGCATTCAGAAATTTGAAGTGATTAAAGTTTATAGTTTTGGTTGTTCACTAGTGTTTTGGATTAGAATAACAGTGTGGATTAAATATACATGTGCTCATTTCTGGATACTGGATTGAGGATACCTGTGGACTTACATTTTGAGGGACAAAGATTTATTAGTAAGTTATTTATTTATTTACTTATTTGTTCATTTTGTTTGTATGTATTTACTGCATTCATTTGTTTATTTGTTTAATTAAAATTGTTAAGTTTAAATTACTTGGTTGTTTTTCGCTGTACCTGTGTCTAGTTACGCTTGCTCGTAACAATATACATTGAATTGTAGCCGCATGATAACCAATGATATAAACGCTGGTATAATATTTTGAGGTTGTGACCTTTGATCAGTTATCTTCACCTATAGTGATCAAAGCTAAATAGACAGAAATCATTTTTGAAACAATTATTTTGTAGTACCTTAGTCATGCTTGTAATAAATCCATCGAATTCGACTAAAATCTTGTCGAAATATTTATTCAAAACCCATATTGTTTTGTTAATAAAAATCTTGGTTGCTATGGCAACACAATTAGAATAAAGAGAAAAGTGAGATTTATATTACAGCCATTAAATACACAACATAATTGGTCGCTGTAAGTTATCTTATCTTGCTCTGGCTCTGTAATCACGTTGTAAAATGAGATTCTTGCGTATATTTTCGACATATGTGAGCGAAATGACATTGACCTTTCAAATAAATAGTTCAAGGTCATATGAAAGTGACATACGAATTACGGTCAGGCATGTGCTAAAGATTTTACCTAGTTAAAGAGCAGTTTCAAAAAATGGTCCCAAAGTGTAACATTTTTAACATGTTATTTTGCAGACAAATCTGGCCTTATTTGTACCGTTATACCACTAATTTAAAACTTTGAATAGAATCAATAAAATATGAAGAATGGTTCTTAAAAATGATGGCGTTTCTTTGAATTTTTAGCTGTAAAGTGGAAAAAAACTTACACTCCTTACTTTCTAAACAAACACTCATAAAAATGTAAAGAAGTGACAGCTAGAGCTAAACCAATTGTTATGTTAAACTGAATTGGGGCCTGAGCTTAGTATAAACAGTAAGAAAGTAAATGGCAACCACAAGTATTAAACATTTGCTGACCAATAATTATGAAATCTTACACTCCTTACTTTTAGACCCCCAGTGAATTTCCGTGCGGTGATATAAAAATCCGAAACTACCAGAGTGGTGATGCTGTTCATTATTTTTATCTATATATTCATATGTTTCATATTTTGTATCTCTTCAATTTCTGTTCCTTAATTTGATGCAGTATGATAGCTTTCAAATTTGACTTCATTGAAAAATGTCACACAAAAATCTTAAACACCTTACATCAAATATCTGCATAACTTATTTATTTATAAAGTTACATAATAGGAATTTTGTCAGATCTCGGATCCAATAAATCCCGGATAGATAACTACGGTATATTTATAGTATTTATTGGAAATATGTGGTCTCCGCTAGATTGTCAAAGCTGTAATTGATAAATGTTAAAAGCTGATAATTTAATTATTTGAGCAAATAGCCATGATATTTTTTCATAAAGCAATAGCCTAATATATTAACTTTGAGACAGTATCATTTTATTTCTGGAGGAACCGACATGTTCTGCACGTATCGTCAAGCAAACTAGGTATCAAATTTCACTGTTTTCAGCTTTTTTGACAGAAAATCACCAGATTTTATTAAAAATGACGGGAAAACTCCATTTGCATTCAAAGTAACTTATTTTTTTTTATCAAACATGATAAAAACCTCTTATTAGAGCCTTAGTTGTCACTTAAACTAATTTTAGACCATCCTAATGTGTTTTGTGATACTTAAAATCAAGCAGAGACAACATGAAATGACACTCGCTTTAGTGCCTTATCCGGGTTATTTTGGATCCGAGGTCAGATCAAGCCTGTCTGAGCGCTTGTTATTTTGGCATATCACTTGATAATTTCCATGCATACAGAACAGTCTCACTGGGGTCTAAAGCCTCAAAATGGACCGGGGCCATTTTTTTAAACTGTCCTAATATCAAATATACGCAGAGAAGCAACCACGAATGATAATATTTTTGTCGGTCCCATAAATTCTAGAACCATGACATTTGACCTTGACCTTGAGATATGTGCAGAAAAATGGCAGGAACCATTTCTGAAATCTAAGTGATAAAACAAACATTTTGGTATATTACAATCATGATTGTCTAAAAGTTCATTAAACAAGATAAGCAACTCGAAAACTTAATCATTTTCCTTAATTATGCACAACATTCAAAGGTCATACCATGTCTTGTCATTAATCTTCGTTGCTATGGCAACTCATTTGGACGAACGCTGCAACTTACATATATATAGAACCCTACAAGAATACCTATCATATTAAAGGTCTTGAATTCAACCTCCCTCATGCCTGTCATAGCACGCGCGTAGCTATTTTGCGAATTTTGCGTTCTTTTTGGGCAAATTTTGGATAAATGACCTTGACCTTTCAAATGGAGGGGTCAGGGTCATTTTGAAATTGCACTCGGTAATTGCTAAAATGTATTTACTTTCGATATTTTCCAGTTTGCAGCAGATTCACATGGAAGATCAGCCATAAATTTAGAGATAGTCATATGCCCTTTGTATTTAATAGCCGTGACCTTTGACCTTGACCTTGAAAGTCAACAGAAAAAATGGCAGGAACCGTTTTTGAAATCTAAAAAAAAAAAAAAAAAAAAAAAAAAAAAAAAAAAAACACTTTGGTATATTACAATCATGATTGTTTTAAAATTCATTAAACAATATAAGCAACTCGAAAACTTAACCATTTTCCTTAAATATGTACTAACAGCACTCAAAGGTCATACTATGTCCTGTCATTAACCTTCGTTGCTATGGCAACTCATTTGGACGAACGCTGCAACTTACATACATATCGAATCATACAAGAATACCTACCATATTAAAGGTCTTGAATTCAACCTCCCTCATGCCTATTGTAGCACGCGCGCAGTTATTTTGCGTATTTTACGTTCTTTTGGGGCAAATTTTGGGTAAATGACCTTGACCTTTCAAATGGAGGGGTCAAGGTCATTTGGAAATTGCACTCGCCAATTGCTAAAATGTATTTACTTTCGATATTTTCCAGTTTGCAGTAGATTCACATGGAAGATCGGCCATAAATTAAGATATAGTCATATGCCCTATATATTTAATAGCCGTGACCTTTGACCTTTGACATTGACCTTGAAAGTCAACAGAAAAAATGGCAGGAAACATTTTTGAAATCTACTCATCAAACCGAACATTTTGGTATATAGAAACCCTGATTAACAAAAAGTGGCCACGGGATTATATAAGCAACTCTACGAGTTGGGTCCCCGTGAAAAATAGATTGATAGATTTGACATCAAGCTATTGTGTTCAAGACAACGATTAGATGACGTATTATTTTATACTTGACAGTGAAAACCAATGTATATCAAAACTTGATAAAATTGGTATTTTCATTGATATGAAATTTCACTGATATCAAATCTCACTGATATCAAAAGTCAGTAGTGACTGATATCAGCCTATATCTTCACTGTAATGACGTCAGATTTTTTGGATTACTTCCGACGTTTCCATTTACTTGACGTCATTAGGTAAGTCTCACTTCAGAAATTCAAACGCCTATAACTCCGTTATTTATGAACGAAAACATAAAGTGTGGGTATTCATTTTCTTAGTCAGAACGTAAGGAACAATGTGGTACCAAAATTATTTGTGTTTTCAAAAATTTTTGTTTTTTGCATTTTCACCACCTGCCTTGTGAATTTGAAAATGCCTGTTTATTGTATAAAATAAAAAGAAAATTTGCATTTTTCGGTGAATACCAAAAATATTTCATCTCGTGAGTTGAAAACATAAAAATTTTCACTCGTGCTGCGCACTCGTGAAAATTCTGATGTTTTCAACTCACTCGATGAAATATATTTGGTATTCACCTCAAAAAAGCAAATATCCTCTATATATTTTTGATATTCGACTTCGCTAATCGAAAGAGGAATAAAAATGGATTATAAAAAACATAAACGTATTTTCTTTCTGGAAGGTAAGGCATGTTGAATTGCGATTGAAAGTTGGGGTGTGCGCATCTGAGGACAGTGCGGAAATGAAGACGGCAATGTAACGATCAGATTCAACATTTTATTCAAAAAATGTTTTGCGGAGTGCAGAAGCAAGAAGGCAAACTCGTATTCAGTAAAAGTGGAGTTTTTTCAAATATAGCATATTGCATCCTCCGTAGCACAAGGACAAAATGTTGTGAATTCCCATAAATTGGCCTGTAGCTAGGCCATGGTATGAAAGGTATAAAAAATTTATTATTGCCAGACTAAAGGAAAATTGATTCTTTCAAACCTTTACCAAGAGCATGTTCACTGCTGGGAATCACGTGATACGCAATGTTTATGATATGTGCAAACTGTAAACAAGAAGCCGCCATTTTCCACCGGGTCTAGGTGAGTCTATCGAGTTTTCTTTCAAATGCTGAGGGATAATGGTGGATGAATATGCCCAGTCCATGCAGATACATCAGATTTATTTAACTATGTGCGAGCTAATCTTTCAAAGAGTTTTGTTTGTGTAAACACCTCATTCCCATCATCAAAATTGTTTGTTGCCATGTACACCAAATATTTATTTTGGGCCTTATTCATTCTTCTAGCAACAATGCTTCCTTTCTTAGAGGTAAAATAACATTTTTTTCAAAGGACAATTACCTCCATTTTACAGAAATATGCTAAGTGCCACATGAAAAAAGATAATCAACATCATTGACATTGCATCCCTATACACATGCAATGTGGATTGATACCCTCCACACTAAAACAAAAGTCATCATGTTTCTATTCTTTCGTCGATAAATGTATTGATTGCTAATGCACCAGTCCTTTGTAACCATTGCCCCCCCCCCTCCCCCCCCCCCACTTCACACATACCTACGGTGAAGGGTGGGGGATAGCCGGGCTTAAGTGCAGAGCAATTACTTGTCGAGTGTATCCGCAGTGCAGGGGGAATTACGAGGTTTTTTATGCATTAGGATCCTTACTCCAGGGCAATTTTCTATTTCTAAGGTGAGGCCAAAGAGCAAAGTTTTGACCCCCCAGTTTGCCCCCTGTGCGTGAGGCTTATAGCAGGGCACTGAAAGCAGAAATGCCACAATCACCGCCCTTCCCCGTAGGTGGATGAGCAGTGGTTACAAATGACTTGTGCATAATTGCAGCTAAAATATGATAAAAAAAAAAAAAAAAAAAATAGCCATTCTCGGTTTTGTTCAATATTGAGAACGAATCTTTGAATGCTTTCCTGGCTTTATTATGTATCAGCAGTCACACATTAGCGTATAACCCAAACGACGCGCGTCTGGCGTATGAATACTCTCAACATCCTTCAGATTTTGGACGTATAAAAATAATTTGTTCCTTTAACTCGCTTTAGCAGTCACACATTAGCGCCTGACTGAGACGTGTGCCGGACGTACAAAAATCTCAAAGTGTTGAAGTACGTTTGTGTTACTTCCCAGACGCGCTAAGCATGTGCTACAGGCGCACAGCAAACGTTCAACGCGCGTCTCACAAACGCTTAGGGCACGCTACGGAAGCAATATCTCATAAAATCTGAAAACGCATGTGGCGTACACTAGCGTGCATAACACGTGCGCCAAATGCGTTCATAGCGTATTCAACGCGCCTGTAACGCGCATGGAACTTATTCAAAACGTAAAAGACATTCGCACAAGACACGCCCAGCTTCTGGAAAAATTTTAAGCATGATTAAACACAAACGTGCCTAGAGCGCGCACCGACCTTTAGCGACGTATATCAACGTACACCCAGCGTACACCAAGCGTACACCAAAAACACACATGTAGCGCGTTTCTAATGTGGCTCCGACGTGCTCCTGACGTAGGTTGAATCATTCAAAGTTTACATTTTTGTCAACACGCCCGGCGCGCGTTGGCTTATTCTGCTATTTTAAACAGCAGTCACACACTAGCGTATAATCCAAACGCGCACCGGGCGTGTCGACAAAATGTAAAATTCAAAAAAACGCCAGGAGCACGTTGGAGACACGTAAGAAGCGCGTTAAACGCGCGTTTTTTACGCTTGGTGTACGCTTGTTGCACGTCGATATACGTCGCTGTAAGTCGCTGCGCGCTCAAGGCGCGTTTGTCCCCCCCCCACCCCCCCCCCCCAAAAAAAAATCAAACATGCTTAAAAACTTTCTAGAAGTTCGGTGTGTCCCGGGTGTGTCTTATACGTTTCGAATAAGTTCCATGCGCGTAACATGCAAATTAAGCATGACCTGAAACAGACAAGCTACTTTCAAACTAGATGCACTGCGACAGATAAAATGCAGGTTTGTCGGACACGCACATTTAACATATCGCAAATTTTACACCCATGTACACCACATTATTTTTCAGAAATGTGACATTAATTTTGCGTATGCCAGTTTCGATAAGTTTTTGGGTATCATGTATGCTCCAATTTAATACGTTTTTATCATTGTCGTGTGAAGAATTTGTACGTATTCATCACATCTGTGAAGAACTTTTTTTAATATATAAAAACGGTACCAAGATTCACGTGTGTATTTTGACATGTGAAGAATTGGTGCATATTCTGCAAACTTTCTGTCAAGAACTGTTGAATTAAACTGTGCGTGTGTTCATTTTCTGGGGCACATGGCGCTCTTGACGGTAGAAAAGTCTATGCTTTTACATGTCAAAAATGAGTATAAAAAGGTAAGGAGAAGTTTTTGATATGTGTAAAAAGCTAACTGATACTTTTTGCATACTTTTTGCATTAATTTAGAAGCGTGTGAACTTGTCTTTGAGAGACTCTAAAAACTGGTTTAAGGCCCCCAGCATTTTTTTTTGTATTACTGATTGTTCCAAGGCGATACTTCTGTTGTGGTTCTATTTGTTTTATGTTTTGGAGTCGAATTTTCGTGCTGTTTGAACCTTATGTACGTTTTCATAGTTTTGGTTAAGTTCGGGTTACTGTTTTGCACTTATTGGGAAATAGCTGCTCATTCGGCTTAAAGGGAAACATAATTATTAAACTCCCGCATATGATTTTCATGAAACTTCACATGCTTCAAGATAATTGTATCCTTGGACTAAAATCGAAATAAAAGTGGGATGTCACCGGCCTCGTTTCCATGGTATCAGAACTTTTTTTAATGTTTCTCAGAAAATCGCTTTCGTAGCGGACATGTGTTTTAATATGTGTTATTTTTGCATAAACACTTTAAACATACGATCAGTGTTATTTTCTTAAATTTTGATACTATTTGCTTTTAAACTGAGGAGATTACAAGCAAAATTGACTTTCCCGCCATGTTTTCAAACCTGGAAAAACTATGTATTTTTGCGATATCTCCTAAACTACGCATATGATTTTAATTAAATCAAACCAATAGATATGAAACGCTGTAACCATTCAAAATTTGAAATAAAAAGTGGGGGTCATCGAATTGCGTTGGAAGATTTAGAGAAAACCCGTTCAATATTCCCGCCTTTTTCGTCACAGTTTTTAAAATGTCAAACGTTGCACTGACGTCGCGTATATTAATGCGACGTCATCAACAGCGAAATAACCGTTTTCACATGTAATTAACCTTATACACGAATTAGGGTATATCAATTGTCGCATAACTAATTTAAAATAAAAATGAACAATATGTTTTACGCTTTAAGACTTAATTATGCAGAAACAAACAAAATAAGATTCTACAGCTTGCAACGTTATTGGAAAATCAAAACAAAACGACGCTAAAAGCTATGCATACACTAAACGCCGACATTGCGCAAACAGTGTTCTTATAAACAATAGGAATTTCATTATGATTGCGCCTTTTCCTGATCATTACCCACTTGAATCGTTCTAATTTGATCGCTCTTGATCGGTACAGCTAATAAAAGTTAGCCTAAAACTTTTCATAGCTTATACGGTTTAGCTCCAGTAAGCATTTTTGTTTAAATTAGGGTTAAAACAAGAGCTACCAAGCCTTAAAGGAGAACGTTCAACGACAATACCTTTTAAATCTAAGAAACATTTTGGTGCAAATTTTGTTCAAATCGGTCAAGGATTAAGTGAGATATTATGATTTGAAGTTTTGGAACGAATTGAATATTTAATTAGAAAATTGTAAAACTATAAACAATGAATAAATTCTATATTTCAAATTTTTTATGGAGGTATACGTCCAAAATTGATAGTAAATCAATAGTACAAACCAGTGTAACAAAAATTAACAGAAAAATATTAATAAGGTTTCATTATTATTAATTATGCATATTTAAGTAGAACTTTATGACGGCATTAATCCTAATGAATCTCCAAGATGGCCGCATCTTTTAACAGAAATTAACGTATATTCAAACCAACACAACTTTCTCAATATCCATCTGATTTTAATAAAACTTGTACCAAATTGTTACACTTAAGAGAGGCACCTACTTTCATTTAAGATGCATTGTGTTTTAACCTTGCCTTTCCCTTTAAGAGTCCATGTTTGAACAAAATGAGAATAAAAGATGCAAAGAGTGTGTGTCTGGGGTCGTTGAAGTGTACTCAAAAGATTCTAAACATCTAAAGCAAATACCAAAGTGAGGGTAAAAAAAGGTGCAATTTTAAAGTGACTTAACATATGACCCCCACCTGGTTGATGGCTAATTTTTGAAGCACAGTTTTTGCCCATTGTTCAAAAGTGTGATCGAATAGCATATCTATAAAATGGAATCCATAAAATTTTGTTAATTCTTATGAGCTTTATGGAAAATTGGTTAATGGCATCATTACGTTTCTAATTTTTTCGGGTATAGTAAATAAAGAAATGAAGAAAGAAAAAGGTATTCAACATGAAACATTTAAAAGACCATTGATGGACATGAGTGGTAAAGAGTCACACAGTTTGTATGATCTAGTACTTTCTGAACTAGCGATAACATGGCTATGTCCGTCATTGTATTGGACCTAATCAATTTTAGAGAGCCAAAATTCATCTACTTAAAATTTAATATTAAACTGACAGAAAATAAGAACACAATTTGTTTGTGTGGAAGGAATCAATTTGGTTTGCTGTGTACATGGTATCTAGCAAAGTAATCTGCTCGTAAAATTGCAGAATTTGGTTTTATCCGTTATGAAAAAAACTTCCCACGTTATAATACCACAGCAGTATGTAATGAATTTCAATGTAATGATTAACATTTAATATTTAAGATATTGAAGGAAATAAAGCTTATGTGTGTAGGGTAACAGCGTATTTTAAGTGAATTTTTGAAGTGTTTGAAACACTGGCCAGGTGAAATGCCACAAACAATGGCTCAAATTCTTCCAAATAGGGTTGTCCATGGAATGCACTAGGTGGCATAAAAATCAACAGGCGTATCTTGAAGTTATTTGGAAAGAAAACAAAACTGATGACGTCATTTGTTTACATTTTGGTGTATATGGAAATATTTGCGGTCACATGATTCCCAGCAGTGATGTTTGTCTGTTTACGTTTTATGCGAGAAAACTTACTAGTGGTCTGCGGGCAGTCAGAAATCCTCGTCGTTAAAGAAATAAAGGAATAAATCAAATTAAAAAACATAACAGAGAGGCAGACAAAATAAACTTAAGTTTTATCATGCTAAATCACGGCAGAAGGGGCAGCGACATGGGATGGTGACGTGGCCAACTGGGGACGTTACAGCGGCCTCCGGGACGGCAAACATTCCAACCGGGACGGCAAACAGGCCAACTGGGACGGAGAAAAGGCCAACTGGGACGGCGAACAGACCAACTGGGATGGTGACGTTTTACTGGGACAGTACAGTTCAGCTGGTACTAAAATACGTTACATTGGCTTTGTTCGAGATATGATTTAGAAACTTCTTGAGATCCAAAAAGCTTATTGAAAGTGAACCCCTGGAGATTAACTCGACATTTTGAAGAAAGAACCGTCTCCCAGACCAACTCTCGTCTCATTGGGGAAATTTGAATTTTGTTCTACTTATTTTTTCTTCGAGGTATTTCTTAATATTGCCATGGCAACTTGTGGTATCATTTGACAGATACGTGCTGTAACTTTCAATTATAGTGAATATCATAACTTCATTCCGCTCCTGCTTAATATTGATTCTAGGCCCACCTCTTTTGATATTAACAAAGGAAAAACAGAAAGTCATATTTCACAAACACCTTCATGCTCGAAGACAATATGGCATTTTGAAGACTAATAAATGAGCCGCGACACGAGAAAACTAATCTTTGGTCTAACACAAACCCGGTTGTGCAGTCATAGAAGTAGGTTAGAAGCTTAGAAAGTAGGAGAATCGTACTATTCATTGAGCAAAAACAAAGGCATTGATCAGCTGTGCACTTTGAGCCGTTTACTGCAAAGATGAGCGGTGTCTTTGTTTTCGTATTCGTATATACAAAAGGTAGATTTTCTCATGATGTGGCTCAAATTATGCTCTTAGATAAATGAGGCAGGGTTTTGATAAAAGGAAATACCAAAACCTATTTCTCAGAGATTATTCAAAGCTTATACAAGCTTTTGACTTAATTTTGTGTGCAATATCACGTTGTGTTGAGCAATTCCCTTCGGGTTACCGAACAGTTATGACATATGACAGGAATCTTTGATTTTATTACTAATGTTTTCTCCTCAGCTGTGCAATTATATAGCATTCATTACGAAAACTTGTCCATGCAATAAACTGGATTTTTTTTTTCAATTGTGTTTGAAAATTTCATTAGAAGAAAAAGGATATTTTTCTTATTTTTGCTCAAAACATAGATTGTGGGTGCATGTTAGAACCGCCTCGCCGAGGCGGTTCTAACGAGTACCCACAATCTATGTTTTGGAGCAAAAATAAGAAAAGTAGGTAAACCCCTGCATACCCCAGTTTCGCTATATAAAAGTGGGGTTCAAAGGGGTATATATTGCATGGACATGTTTTCCTGATGTGCTAGAATTCTCTTAGAAGGTTTATTGACAGACAGAAAGTTGCTAGATAAAAGTGGTCCCAATTAGAGCAAAGAAGGTATTTTGTCTATATCAGCCGTGTTTGAAAATAATTGCATAACCAGAGGACCAATGGTCCTGTAAACGCTCACCTGAGACCTGAGATATATATATACCAATAAACTTGTTTGACTGGAATGGTAATATGCATGTATATAACCCAAGGGCAGGGTCAGGGCAAACTCTGGAGTCAATTTCTTTTTTAAATCATAAAGATTCAGTCAATTTTCCAATTTACTGCAAGTTTTGCCCTTCAAATGACATTGTAACAATTTTCCCCATTCAAATGTGTGGACAACCTAAGTTGACCGTGCCGTAAAAAAAGTCAAGGTCATCCTAGGCTCATGATTTATACAAACTTTGTAGAGCTCCATTGCCTGATGCTTCATGCCAAGTTTCAAAATCATAGGCCTTCTGGTTCTGGGGAAAAAGACTTTTAAAGGTTTTTACTATTTATAGCCATGGCGGCCATCTTGGTCATGTGACCTTGACCAGTTATACAAACTTTCATTCACTCTTCCTAAGAATGCTCCACATAAAGTTTGGCTTTGATTGGCCAAGTGGTTTCAGAGAAGAAGATCTTTGAATATCACTGTAATATACATATATATTGCCCCAGGGTGGGGGCAGACGGACCCCTGGGGTCCAAATTTTTTCAGAATCATCAATCTTAAGTCCATTTGCCCATTTCCTGCAAGTTCTTCCCTACAAATGACATTTTAACACTTTTCCCCATTCAAATGCATGAGCGGCCTATGTTGACCTTGCCGTAAAATAGGTCAAGGTCATCCCAGGGTCATGATTTATATAAACTTTGTAGAGCTCCATTCCCAGATGCTTCACACCAAGTTTCAAAATCATACGCCTTCTGGTTCTGAACAAGAAGATTTTTAAATGTTTTTGCTATTTATAGCCATGGCGGCCATCTTGGTCATGTAACCTTGACCATTTATATAAACTTTCATTCCCCCTTCCCAAGGATGCTCCACATGAAGTTTGGCTTTGATTGGCCTAGCGGTTTCAGGGGAGAAGATGTTTGAATATTATGGTCATATACATGTATATAGCCCCGGGGCAGGGGCAGACAACCCCCCAGGGGCTAAAATTTTCCATTAACATTAATCTTCTGTCCATTTGCCTATTCCCAGTAAGTTTTACCCATTAAATAGCATTTTACCATTTTTTCCCATTCAAATGCATTGGCGACCTAAGTTGACCTTGCCGTAAAATAGGTCAAGGTCATCCTAGAGTAATGATTTATATAAACTATGATGGGCCCACGTCCCCAATGCTACATACCAAGTTATGTGGAAATCGGCACACTGGTTCTGGAGAAGAAGATTTTTAAAGGTTTTTGCTATTTATAGCCATGGCGGCCATCTTGGTCATGTGACCTGGACCATTTATATAAACTTTCGTTCCCCCTTCCTAAGGATGCTCCACATGAAGTTTGGCTTTGATTGGCCAAGCGGTTTCAGAGGAGAAGATCTTTGAAATTGTGGACGACGGACGACGGACGCCGGACGACGGACGACGACGGACGGACGCCGGAGCATGGGTATACTATAAGCTCACCTGTGAGCCTTCGGCTCAGGTGAGCTAAAAAGCATTCTTTTATCCCACTGGACTGTAGGCTACATTACGAAAACATGCCCATGCAATAAACAGAGATTTTTTGAGATTTGAAATTTAAAAATTTTCAGCTGAAAAACTTTGATAATTTTTCTTATTTTTGTTCAAAACATAGATTTTGGGTACACGTTAGAACCGCCTCACCGAGACGGGTACCCACAATCTATGTTTTGGAGATAAATAGAATCCATCATGGGTGCCCAGTGGAGATAGGAAAATCTCAACCCGAGGATCCATCCGTTCCAGTGGGAAACGAGGCTCGCCGAGGTTCCCACTGGAACGATGGACCCGAGGGTTGAGATTTTCCTTTCTCCACTGAACACCACTGATGGATTCTTTTTCTTACATGTAAACTTGGTGTAAACTTATATCAGACAGCTGTGAGACCCTAGGTACCCAGAAACTATCCACTTACGTGTACTCTCTAATATTTAATATGTATGAAAATAATAAACTAAAATCTGAGTGGTTACAAAACATTAAAACTAATCTAAATCACTTGGGCTACTCTGGGATTTGGAACACTCAAACTGTTTATAATATTAAAAGTCTGACCGCATCACTCAAACGAAAACTTCAAGACCAATATATCCAAGATTGGTCAAACATATCGAATACATCAAGCAGTAGTATGCACTATAGATTAGTGAAGACAACGTTCGAACGTAGTCACTATTTTAAACTCCTCCCAGATAACCTGATCAAGAAAATGGTGGCATTTCGAACACGAAACCACCGGCTCCCCGTAGAAGTAGGAAGTTGGGCGGGAAGCAAAGTAAATGAACGCACATGCCAGTATTGTAATGGCGAACTAGGGGATGAATTTCACTACGTATTAAACTGCAAACTATTTACCAACGACAGGAAAAAATATATCAATAGATACTACTATCGGCGACCTAACGTAATGAAGTATAACGAATTAATGAATACGACAAACGCAACAAACCTTAAAAACTTAACGTATTTTGTTTCTAAAATTATGAAAACTGTACAGAATGCGACTTAGCATAAAAGAGACTGTTACAGGCCGGTACCGGGTTGAAGCGAACGCGGTTCGCTGGAAAACGTGCGTCTTTGGGCTGGCTAGTCGGTATCTTGCCAGAGCAAATATTGCAATGGGTAGATACGTTTAGTCGGTCAGGGCCGGACGGATTCCGAGCGAGAGTATTCCCAGCAACCTGGTGACGAACTGTTTTGTACATGTGTATATACGTTTGCTTACATGTTGAAATATTAGTGCAGTTTGACACAGGACGTAACAAGGATCGGACGAGTCCACCAAGCAGCAAATGAGAGGAGTCGAGCTTTACGGAAATATCCTGCAACGGATGAATTAACATGCAGCTGATGGTTGTACATGTATAGTGCCTACGTCTATTGCCCTGCAGCTGCTTCATGGACACGTCTGACCTTGCCCCGTCTTGGGCCAATTTTAAAGTTGTATGTAAATTAGACACACCATGAGAAAATGTTCATAGATACTCTAACCAGTTACTACACAAACCCAGACTGTACATGTTTTAAATTAGTTATTATCTGTATACGATTATCTTGATACCAAATCTCCTCTTGCATTTCGTTTCGGCAAGACAGGGGCATTGGTCGCAAAATGTTATATGTCAGAACAGAATAAGGCTGACCCACGGGAGTGCGTCTTGCATATCAAGCAAGCTGCATCACCCATTGGATCAGAAGACACCCTTATTGGTAAGCCCTCTTAAGACGACGTTTCAGCAAATTGTGACACTCGTTGTTGAGTGGGTCGCACAAACCACCACCCTCATCATAAAACTATATATGTAAGTTGACTCAAAAGTACTAACTGGGATTGTAAGCATTAATCAAATGAAATAAATAAGTACATGTATTAAGTAAACAAATGCAATATACCTTCAGACTCAATGACTGTCACTACTTATAATAATCCGTGTACAAGAATTAATAATACAGAAATACAGCATTTATTTCCTTAAAACATTTGCACAAACTTTATATGCACAGAATCATACATAACAATATTCCATGTTTTATAGAATTCACAACTTGTTAAATTATTTACAATGACAACTTTTGCAGTCAATGAACAAAACGAGGCATAAATCCCCGCATAAATCCCATTAAAATCACGTGCAATGGCTAATAGGGAGTGACACAGATATTAATCTACGTCACTCAATACATGAATTTCATGATTCACACTTGATCGTGATACTATTTACTTTGTGTATAGAAATGTATTTCTTTAGTATTGTATGTACTGTTTACTAAGAGAGAGAAAGAGAGAGAGATATCTGTTTTGTATCGCTGTAAGCCTGCTTTGTAACAGTCATATAGACCGAAACCCTGCCTTAGACTGCCTTGAACCTTTGTTGTTCGCATACACTGATAATAAATCATTGGAAGACGCACCATAGAAGGCGCCCAAACAGTTTCCTATAATGCATGTTTTTTGTTGATGCTTCGTAATAATAGTTTTTTAAGTATAGATTTCCATGATTATTCATCAATACTTAAGGATATTCTATCGGACATCTTGGTCTTCAATTTGGGAAATGTACCAGGATTTCATCTAATTAGAGCAAAAGTGGGTGGCGTTTTTAAATTGAAATTTCACACAACATACCGTAATATGATTATCTATTCCTCGAGACTCGATACACAAAATCCAGATGTCACAGTGCAACGCATTTCGACATTTAAGCATGTCCAAGCACATGTTTTAATTTATTTATGGTTCCGAAATGTTTGAAACACACCCTGGGATACCATGACACAACAATTTACCTTATATACTCACCAACAAACACAGAAGGCAAATGCATAAGATATACTTTTTTTCAAAACCCTTACTATAGTTTTTGTTTGAAATGATGCTTAACATCCCAGTCAAAAGCAAAGGTCATGTCGGGACGTGGCCCCCATTTTATTAGACTTTTACCAAAAAATGAGGATGTCATGACATCCAACTTGTGCTTCAAATATAACCATCCAACTAAGCCACAAAGGCTTATACGTATGAATGGTTTGACTTGAACCACTTTTCCTGGGCAGGCTCAAAGGCAGTAATCAGCTGGTCAGTGAGTAGCGTATAAGCTTTATCTGGAGACACAAGCAGCCCATCCATTTCTTTAGGCCACAATCATTGTGGTTAATGTTGCTTTAAGTCCCTGTCATACTCTTGGGAATTCTCGCGGCGTTTGCACGGCGTTCTTAAATTTTCCAGAACGCCGCGAGAATTCCCAAGAACAAAAAATTATTTGTGAAAAGAGGAAGCCATGAAGTCCTCACCCCGTCCTCACGGCGTCCTCGTCTGCTACGGAGTTCGCACTGTGTTCTACCGCGTTCCTGCGGCGTTCTGGGTGGCATTTCATGGTGTTTGCACGGCGATTTCAGTGCGCTTGCGCGACGCTTTTGGTGTATGTACTGCGTTTCCATGGCGTTCTGGCACTGCGTTGACGGCTTGTAGGCAAAGCAGATATGATGTCTCAATCATTTGTTTGTTTGCTTTGTCTGCTGTGCCTGCATATACATGTACACAAATAGAAAACCAGCTCGTTGTTTGATAGACATAAAGAATGGAATTCTTACAAGTGCATCTCATTTATTATTTAATTATTATTTTGTTTGCTTTGTCATATTTAAAATCATTTTATTCGTCATTTTTTGTGTTTTTGTCATACATGTTAAAACAAAACGCCACTGGACGCGGTAGAAGCTCCACATGAGCGCAATGAACGCGTGAAAGCACCTTGCAAACGCGGTAGATGCTCCACCCGAGTGCCTTGATCGATGTAAGAACACCTTGCAAAATCCACTGAAGCACAGTAAGATAAATTACACGCTGCGCGCTGCTTATGAGCGCGGCGTAAACGCAGTGAGATTGCGATGAACGCCATAAAATCTCCGTGAAAACGCAATGGGCTACAAAGGCGTTTGCACTATGATCTCACTGCGCGCCCGCAGAGTTCCTTGGGCTTTGATGAATTTCTCACTGTGTAGCCACTGCGTCCTCACGGCGTCACTCTTATTAAAACGCCGATTGATGGCGCTTCTTTTGGGCATGTGCAAAAGAAACACCTTCCCTTGGCGTTCTAGGATTTGCCACGGCATTCGATGGACTTCCCAGCGCGTTGCTACGGCATTTGTATCATTCTCAAGCCAGTTTGTGTTCTGCATTTTTGTAGAAAGCCGCGCGATCTCAGCGATAATGCCACCCTGGTGTGACAGGGGTTTTATGCTATTTGGCTGTCATTTTGATAGAATAATACACATACTATATGCGGAAAATTAATAGTGTTGGACACCTTTGCGTCACTGCAACGCGCTACAAACGTTATATTTGGTGAATGCTGAGACCTTAAGTAAAAAATGCATGCTCATTCTTTAACGTTTGATATTGCAGGTTATACGATATAAACGAGTTGATTTCGGGTGAAACTTTCTTCAAACTGGCTGTACAGTAGATCATTATCCTTTGTTTGTTTCAAGTTCCCGGTTGCGCAAAGTTAACGATTCCGCAAACCTTTATTGAAAGCATGATTTAACATGCATATATTACACTCAAAACAAAAATAATTTTGTGGCTTCGATCAGCGATGTTTATTTTCTTGAACATTGCATTATCCAATAAATATCTGTGACTAAGTTCACTGGCACCAGATTTTGATTCCTAATGGCTTCTTGCATGTCAAATTTTATGACATTTAAACAATGATGTCACACTGCTACACACCGAGAGCAAAGAAACACACATTATAAATGGAAACGACCACAAATTCATTAGGTACTCTAACAGTTTATTTAATGTCAAAACACCCAACTAGGATGACACATTGTCGCTTCTATAAGGTGTTATGGCTCCAAGAATCAAAACGAAAGACTTGGGCAAAAATTCTACCGATATAAATTTGTCTACATTTTGTTATTAACCCTAAATGGGTATAGTTCAGCAGTAATTAAAATTCTGTTCTATTGTCAAACCGTCTATGATGGCAAAGATAGGTCATTGACAAGAACATTTTGAGGAACCAAGTACTCGACTGTAATGGAAATTTGATGATTTTATGACAATTACTAAAATTCATTTATAAAGGGGTCACATAACTTGACTTAAATTGATTTTGCTCCTGTCATTCTCATTCCATATGTTAAACAATTAAAACAATAGACTACCAGGTTACAATGAGGAAAAAGGGAATAATAATATCCGTGTAGAACAGCTGCACCGGTGGTCATCGCATAGGCAAAAACCCTGTTTTCTCATGTTTTGGGGGAGATGGTATTGTTATGGTCTGGAATCATTTTTACGGTTCCGCTGACATGTCACAATTCAACACAATTTACGACCTTAGCCTAACCCTATATTGGCTGCTCTACCTTAAATGTCAGAGTTCGTATCACTTGTGAGAGTCAAGTACTTATTTTCCTCCCGACGCAACCCATCCTGATCACGGATTGTCAATTTGGTGTGTTACCAGTAAACCATTTAGATTCAGATACCTCCATAAATACATTTATCCTCTAATGCAGTACAGTAACACCCAAGAAAAAGCGGATCTTCTAGCATAAGGCGGCAGAGGGGGGGGGGGGACCGAGGGTCCTGACCCCCCCCCCCACCCATGGAATTTGAAAATTTTACCTAAAAAGGTAATTTCTCAGGGGGTGGGGTGGGGTCCACACACCCCCCTTTGTCCGTGACCAAAAATTACCATTTTCGTTGGACCCCACCTCATGAAAATTTCTGGATCCGCGCATGGACGGGGAGCCTGGTTTGCTAGTGCACAACTGATAGGTCATGGGTTCGGTCCGATTCCCGCCTCCATGGGTAAATAAATAACTGACTTGACACAACCATCCTATGAGTTAGTATTTACATTGTATACATGCATTAGGCCCAAGGTTTCAACTGACATGTTTACAAATTAACATTTTGCGTGGGTTGCTTGTTTGGTCTTAATTTCTTACGTCCCGCTTAATAATATAGCTATGCTCATATACGGATAAGCAAGCTCAGTTTGAAGTCTCATTAGAGAGGCTGAAGAATTCTTTGATCAATGACACCCTGGATACATCCCATTAGGCCAAAATATATAATTATTAGATTCTCATCCAAATTTTTGAAAATTCTTTGGTGGGTGCATGGGTGACTTCTATTGTTCATTTTAGGACACACACTTTGACTCTCTACAAAGCCTAGTGTCTTAATATTTTTTTCATTTATCCATTAAAAGACACACTCTCAGACCGCTACACTGGCACGGCACCATTTGCGTCAAGCGTTCTGTTTTTTTTTTTTTGTTTTTGTTTTTTTGTTGTTTTTTTTTTTACCGTGTGATGGTCTCGGGGTGTATGTGTCCATTGTGCAGCAAATTCACCTCTTGCTCGGTTGCACCATGGGGTTGAGTCTATGAGTCTATCAAGGTTGGATACAAAAAATACAACAACAACAACAACAGACTATTAAGCGAATTGAATTTATGCACAATTATCTTTAATTTCTATTTAACACATGTTTTTAGTTCTTTTACGACCAAATTAAAACTATGATTTTGTGCAGGTTTTGAACAGGGGCGGGTGGGAATGAGAATCTCAAAATTAATTTTCTTTGGCCTTAGACTTATTATACCAGGTTGACCAATGTTTTGCTTGACCGACTTTGCCCAAGGACTATCCTATAAGGGGACACAATATAGGCAAGTTTCAGAGGTCATTTTTCGTTGTCATTTTTTTTTTTTTTTTGGCTTCGCTGTTGGTGTGAGTAACCTAAAGCAACAAGTTCTATAATAATAATAATAATAATAATAATAACTAATAAATAAATAAACTTTATATATTTTAGGAAGACAACACATTTAGCACAATTGCCAATCTTCCATACGGTCTTCCAGTGAATACAGTCAGGCCTTTTTTATTATTCAGTCATTTTCATATATTTTTGTGATGTAAGTAATACTATATTTTGATAGAAGAGAATCCAGTGCTTGCCTTATAATGCTGAGCGCCTTGTAGCAAAGTAACCACTGGTACCATATCAACCGTCTTATTTATAACGTGACCAAGGATCCAACCTATGACCTCCCGCTTCCGAAACGCACACTCTAACCATTACACTATTGGGACCGGTGTGACAGTGTTGCATGGCTTTAATTAACTGATAATGTTAAACTTACGTTTGTCCAGGGAGCTACCATACAATCTGCGATTTCCATAATAATATTCAGACATTATACATGTAGGTAACCACGGACCAACATGTGTTGGCGTATGGTATATACCAGCATCTTGCGATATCTTCCTATGGCTTTAGTCGATGGTCTGGGACAATGCCACATACGGAAATCACTGCAAACTTAGACTGGAAACATGTGGCTTACGTACGGAACATGTATGATGTTCGAACGGACGGAGACCGTGCGATTTTTGATTGCGACCTTGTTTGCTATGGCTTGCTTCTTTTCCAAGGCTGACAAGGCTTGAATTATATAATCTGCTCTTTCTCAAACCATGCCTTTATTGTAACAGTATTTGTTTGAAAGGTAGTATCACTGCCATATTATCACTCGCATACATATTGTAGATACATAGTATGATGCATCACAGTTTGACCTGCAAATACTCATCTATAATATTCACATATCGCACTTGGCGATGGCACGACAGAAGTTGCGGCGGCATGTTTCCGATCTTGCAGCAAGTGAAGTTTCATGAAAAAGAAATGTGGGAATCGATGTTACCCTTTCTCAAAAACGTATAATTTTATATGCTATACATGTATAGAGTCCTTGTAGAATCGTATGAAATGTGTGCGGAAGGTCGCCATATGGACGCCACACGGAAATGGTAAATCTTGCATAGTTCGAACGCCATGAGTTAATTGCAAGCCAAAAGCTAGTAATTAGGCATCCATTACTTAAACCACTTAAACCCCGCTGCAAACAACCCTGAGTTGGCAGACTCGCTTGTTACTGGTTTCTATTTGAGTCACCGCATGGGAAAACAAACTCTGCATAGGCGAAAACAAAGACGCAGACCAGCTTAATTATTATTGGGCCCTAGGTAGTGCTTACGCAGCTGTTACGCACCTGTAGGTAATCAGTATGTCTCACATACACCATGTACATACGTCGTGATATGTCACAAGAACAGAATTTGTATGTCAGCATGCGCAGCTTGACCACCAATTGCATATTAAGAGGGGTTCAAAGCGACTCCGCCCCCACCCCCATTTTGAACCATTTCAATTTCGTGGGGGAAATAAGAGCAATCAGGGATGTTGTACAAAACGACCCTGCCCCCAGTGGGGTTGAATCCCCCCTCCCCCCTCCTTTTCAAATCCTAGATCAGCCACTGACTGCAATAAACCTCAGACCCCAGCGTTTAAAAAGTTCACACACATCACTGATACACTGCTCATATAAATAGTGAGACAGTATCCGTGAGTCTACAATATGCAGTTTTATGACCATCACCAGTATTTTATATATATAATTATCATATATTACATTTTTCAGGCACCGTTAGCAGTTTGAAATTCCCCTATCACACACTAGCATATACCTACAGTATTTAAAGTCAAACAACAAATATAATCTATTTTAAAATAATATTAAAATCATTTTGACCACTAAAACCTTCTACACTATACCCCCTGTCAAGGGCCATCTCACATATTACAAAAACATTTATAAGATAAAATGGAGAAAAAAAAATTGACATGTATTTTTGCACAAAAATGCTAAGACAACGACAAGTAGCATCGTTTCATGTAAAGTGGTGTTAAATAGTGGAATATCTTATTTATCTAGTCGGTCCATATTTCTGACATTTATGTGTTTATATTCGGCTGTATCACGGATTTCGCTTGAACTCATGGAGGTAAGAGCATCCAAAACACTAATATTCGTCATTTTTTTCATGGGGCTTATCTTCTTATTGGCGTTTTGCAAGACTAAAATTTTAGGCTTTAGAAATAAAGAATGACTCTAATTAGTGCCGCCGAATAATATTTTAGACAAAATCATGCTTATTGTCTCTCCAGTGTGATGGCCAGAAAAGTGTCAACACTGTCCAAAAATGGCATATGTGTATGTGTACTTTTGATTTACCTTAATATTAAGTTTCAAACCCATAAGGTACGCTTGGGGCTGTTTCGGAGCGGCATTGCAAAGCAGTAGCGTTTGCAAGGCAGCACTGAATCAGTCCGATGCGTGCCGGGACCCTGTAGGTTATTGAGTGAACCTCCACAGTGTATTCGCCATGTTGCTTGAAATTGCTTGCCCTTGTTGCTTGCTTTTGTAAGTCTGGGAATAAATAAATTGACTTGACTTGTAAAATAAATTGACTTTTCTTACATGTACACAAGTACGCCTCTTTAATGGCGGACGTGAATGAAAACAACGAGGGAAAATTATTTAGTGATCGACCGTGTATTCGATAAAAACTGACTTATAAACTGTTATAAAACGTAAAACACACCTTTGAATGAACATTTGTATGAATGATTGTATTGCCCTACCAAGACTTTTCGAAGAATTGACATCAGGACGGGCAATCCACGTGTGTGCAGTACCCCACCCACAGCGATAGCACACGGAGGCGCAAGTGGCTAGCTTGCGTTTGTTTTGAAAGACAAATTCAACTATATACAGTCTTTTAACATGAGAAAATAAATGATTACTGAATGGGAAGATGAAAATTAGTATTGGAAACTCATTATAATTAACTAAAATCTACAGTAAATTAAACCAAATCTACAGTAAACTGTCATGGGATCCAGGAAAATACAAACTCCTTCAAAATACAATGATTGTTTGACAGGAGATGATATGGACTCTTTTGTAAATGAAGAAAATGACCAGGAATCAGATAAAGTACCAGTAAACATCAAAATCATGGATCTTGAGGTTCCCCAAAATCATCCTCAAGTCGATGGTAAAATAAACAATGTGACATTTAAGACTGACCGGCCAGATGAATGGAAATCGGCAATACTGTCATATTTTGGTGAATCAAGAAGCTGTTCTATTAAAGATGGTTCTGTTATCAAAGTGTCGTTTGACTTTAAAGGTAGAAACCGGGGGTAGAAACTACACAGTGAAGATTAACTTTTACGATTCAGGATCGGTTGTCATACAGGGTGTTAAGTGCACAGTTTCCTCGGAAATGCACTTTGACTCATTGAAACAAAAAGTTAAAAATAATGAAGAGCTTCATAAAGGAAGCAAGGCAAACCCTATTCGAACCCAGCCGAATGTGTCCAATATTAGCCAAGCTGAAACAAGAAATCTTCCGGATCAGTGTATGGCTGAAAACACACCTTCAACACCTATGAGAGAGGTTGTGAGTAAAACCCCACATTATACAAAAAACAGTAATACAAATGAAGATTCTGCCAAATCTAATGATACACCTATACAGTTGACCCCAAAGGAAAGAGTGAATCTTCATTCAAAAACTTTAGACCAGAAACTGACGAGCATTAATAATGCTTTGTGCACAGTTGATAAAGCTACAAACTCATTAACAGACTCTGTATCTGATCTAACAACATCCTCATCCAACATTCCATCATTCTTGTCAGATTCTCTAAAAGGAGTGAAAAAACGTATGAATGACCTTGTCGATGAATTGGACTCCAAAGTTAGACAAACGAATCAATCCTTAGACTCTGTACATGTCAAGTTAAACTCTCTTGATACTCAAGTAAAGACATGTATGACCAAACAGGACAATATGTCAGATGGAGATCTGAAACATAGGAATACAGTAAACTAATATTTGTCATGTCATATAATGAATCATATCCCTCTATCCCCTCCTGAGTCATTTGTGATACTTTGAACTTGACTAGTATTACAATGGCTGGTTAAGTTTTGACAAATCAACACAATAATCAGAGAAATTTGACTAGTCTAAAAACGAATCTGGTTGCTTGTCCAGGAATCGGAACAAAAATGAAAAAGTAATTTGGATCACACCCAAAGAACACTACATGTTAAGGTGGCTTGGCCTTCATCGGTTTAGACTGCCCTCCAGCCAGGGGATTATTCTGTCCCATTGAATGCACATAATCACTAAGCCACGATGGTTCAGATCGAGCACGCGATGATCTCCGTGGGGTTGTTGGTATTCCTCTTTGCTGGGGGAGTTGTATCGTATCTGGGACGATTGTCTGTTTTGCTGGAGATTCAACTCGAACTGGTATTGTCGGTAATGGTACCACTGGTGAATATGGCGTTTGTGGAGTTGGATCAGTTTCACCACTAAGGTTTTCAACATTAGTCTCTGGCACTTCTTGTGGCACAGTCATTACTGGAGTTTTCACAGAAGTAACCGGTAGTGTGATTGAATTTCGTAAGTTAGGTTCAACAGTATGTCGAGGTGCTGGTTTCAAGTGTGTATGGTTAAACGGTAACGACACACGGTGAAAGCGGAGATTGGGGTGACAGGTTGGTATCGGACTACGAAGGTCAGTATCGATAGTATGGCGAGCTGCGGGAGGATATACTGGGGTATATTGTCTGAGAAACTTCCTGTTTCGGGTAGTAACTCTTCCAGATCCGTCTACCCGTACAACATACTGATCGTATTGGCGGACCTCTATCACACATCCCGTTTTGTCCCATTTACGAGGATGACGACCTGTTTGATTTTGTATGCGCACAAGATCCCCGTCGCGAAGAGGAGGCAGACGCTTCGTATGTTCTTTGAGGCGTTCTGCTATTTTCACATGGCGATTACGTAACGCTGCTTCCCGTTGTGTCAGCGTATCAGTCCACGTTTCATGCGGTTGGTAGTGACCAGGTAAAATCGGTATAAAATCCTTGACAGATCGACCAAAGACACACATAGCTGGCGAAAGTTTCGTGTCTCTGTCAGGGGTATTTCTATATTGAAGTATGGCACGCTGGAAAGAATCCGTGTCCAGTTCTCCATTGGGGCCAGTATTGTCAGTAATCATGCGTTTCACAGTCTTTACACCAACTTCTGCTCTGCAGTTACTGTGTGGGAACGCAACAGATGATAGTCGATGATGAACACCCCATGTTTTCAGGAATTCTTGCGTACTGGTTGCTGTAAATTCGGGTCCGCCATCTGATGCTAGTTCGTCGGGAATACCAAAGGTCACAAAAGTTTTGCGTAAACAGTCGATCAGACCTTGTAAACCATTGGCTGCTCTTTCGACCATAGGCCAATTAGAGTACCTGTCGACAATTACAAGGCAGTTCCCTCCTTTGTGGTGGAAAAAATCTGCACATACACATTGAAATGGATATAACGGGGGTACCGTAGGCGTTGGGGGAGCACTTGGTTGTGAGGGAGCCATCCGGTTGCAGTGGTTGCAAGTATTCCTGATATTGATGATATCAGATGTTATGCCTGGCCAGAAAACGGATGTCTCTGCCCTAGATATCATAGATGTAACACCTTGGTGGGCTGAGTGCAGGGCAGTTAGTATGTCCATTCTCAGAGATGGTGGTATTATGATGCGGTCCTTGTATATAGCAACACCATCAACAGTTGATAGTTCATCGCGGAAGGGGAAGTATTGACGAAGTGATGGTGGAAGAGATGTGCGTTTATCTGGTATACCCGATTCTATTGTTTCGACTAAACGATGCATGTCGACATCTCCTGATGTTGCAGTACGAACCTTATCCCATGTCACACATTGCAAATTGGTGATTGCTTGCACAGCGGAAGAGTACATTGGTGGTAAGCATCAACGGTATTTTTTGTGACAATAGCTGTGTTTGTAAGTACAGATCAATCTCATTATGGTACCCACAGCTGAATTCCGATTTTCTTTTTCTTTCAGAACTCTGCTGACAAAACATTTTACTGGTGTCATACTAAAATGATGGGCGGTCATCATTTTTAGTACACGTATAGCTCTCATTTAGGTATGGTTGTAGCTAAATGACTAATATTCTGTTTTCTTTTGACACATTCGGTTTCAGTATTTCAAATGGGGTTATGATTAGATTGACCTGTAACTTAATGATCCTAATGCACAAAATTAAACATGTTTTTTGTTGCATCAGGGTAACATCATTAACATGTGTATTTGAATACTCCCTTAAACCCTACATTTATATAGAAAAACTTCGGTATGTAGATGTATACCTGTTTCTGCTTGTTTTTTGCTCCGGGACGTGGAGTGTGGGTGCTGGCTATAACTAAATGAGTGGGGAAATCAACAATTGCTTTCAAGTATTTTGGGCATGGGCGAACACTGTCTGGGGTTATTTCGAAGCCAGCGAATTCAACACAGTCTTGAGCAAATACAAACTTATCCGGGTTTAGCGTGATACCATTGTTCCCGCATGTTTCTAACCAGTGACATGCCTGATAAAAGCTCTCTTCGATGTTGTCTGCCCAGAGTAGAGTATCATCCACGCACTTGGTCTTCTTTGGAATATTGCTCACGATTTCGTCAAATCTACGCGTGTACCCATCTCCTGAGGCAATGTAACCCTGGGGCGCAGTTCTATAGCGGTATCTGCCCCACGGTGTTATGAATGTAGTTAAATGTCTGTCTTGTTCCCGAATAGGCACGCTATGATAACCGTTCCAGGCGTCGAAAACAGTCTTTTTCGTACCTTGAGGCACAGAACGAGCCTGGTGAAACGGTGACTGTGTGTGATGGGTTTCCCTTACTGCGTGCGTATTTAGCGCCTGAAAGTCAACAGTTCTGCGAGGTGTTCCGTTCTTTTTAGCACATACCACCATACGGTGGCACCAGGTCACTGGCTCGCCTATAGGCACCGGTTCTATGACACCAAGTCTGACATCTTGGTCAAGGCCTGCCTTAACCTCTTCTTGCCAGTGAATTGGAACTGGTACCGGAGTGTGGTGAGCAACCGGTGTGGCGGTTGTGTCTACCATCAGCTGCATTGGTGGGCCTGACATGAGAGGCAAAGGTTGATGTTCGCAGGTGTTGAACGTACTGGATTTGTATCTATCCAGTATGTACTGCTGGAGATCTGCCCGGTGTTCCTCAGTGGCTAGAAATGGTAATGTTGTGGGCATTGGTGGGGGGAGTTCACGCTTAGGGCTTTCACAGATGGTGTTCCGTATTTATAATACATTTGAACCAACCAGATTTGTGGATACATCAATGTCAGTTTTAGTCTCACCGATTCTGGGAAAACTGTCTGTAATTATGCCAAGAGCACTGCACGCCTCTCTACTTAAGAATAGTTTATCAGAACTGTCGGTAATGTAAACAAGCCGACGCGTTGCAAGCATTTCACCAGTACTGTTTTTCCCAGAGAATCTTAAGACACAGGCACCAAGAATCTTGATGTTTCTATTGTTAGCAGCATGCATTTTCAGTGTCACAGGGATGAGATTTCGTTCACTGAATCCTAAGCGATTAGCGATCTTAATACCAGCTAGACAGCTTTGACAGCCAGTATCCGCCATGGCCGACACAGTGATAGTCCTTGATCGCGACGGGAAGCTGGGTGCATAGCCTAAACTTTCATAGTCACTGACGTTTGAATCAACTGTGACATTGACATATGGCTGTGGTCGGGAAGTTTTCTTAGTCCATGTATCTGTCAGTAAACACTTTGTCGTCAAAACTAGAGTTGTAGTCCATAGCTACACAAAGGGGATCGAAGATAGCCCCTTCATGTTCTGCATACTGTTTCTTATCTGAGGACTTTGAACTTCTACACATTGATGGTAGGTGGTTTCTTAGACTATATTTCGAACATGTTTGTCCATAGGCCATGCATTCTTTTTGACGCACGTGAGGTGGTGCTCGTACACCATGACCAGTCTTACCACAATATGAGCAAACTTCGCGAGCAAACTTTAGACTTAGCACTTTTGGACCGATTCACATTTTTGTTGCGACGGTAAGAGCTACTAGCCGAGTCCGCACCTTGGGTGTCCATTAGTTTTGAAGCTGAACGTTTACCAGCCTCTTTTGCCTCAACAAACTGAAAAACCTCTTCTAACGTCATGTTCTGGTTCTGATCCCCTAGCAAATCCAGTTGTATTTCAGAGTCATAAAGTCCACGAGTTAAGACATCGCGTAATATCGCGTCTGTGTAGTTCATGTCCTCGTTACAGTTACTACACTTAAGGACAAATTCGCTTGTCCGCGCAATCTAGCTCCGAACGCCCGGACTGTTTCTTCGCGGTCTTGAGTCATGTTATTCAATGTCACCCGCGCGACCATGGTATTTTCCTCGCGAACTGCAAGTTGAAGGATAGCTGCCAGAACATTGTCCTCAGTTTCGTTTGTTAATGTGCCACTATGCGCTCTGGTAAGGTCCCTGCGCAAAGTCTCGTCACAACACTCGAGCAGCTGAATTATGAGTTCTTTGTCTTTGATCTTAGTGGCATCAACGTAATCCTTCCATCTCGAAAGAAAATATGTCCACTCTTCGCTGGTGCCTGCAGAGGACACAGTCGGGCGCTTTACTTTCTCAACTTTAGCTATTGTCTGATGCGTATCATGAACTTTAGCATGAGTGTTTATTAGCGCGGCTACAATGGCAGCATCAAAGTCCCCTGTTTCATACTCACAACCCGGAATAGGACACTCGACTGTCGGCATCTTGTATGTTAATGTTCTTGTGACAGTTACGATCAACTAGTTGTGTAGAGTGAACCCGTAGCTTGTGGCACTGCACAGAAGAATCTCCATCAAAAGTGAGTACGACTACTGTTTCCTGATATCTTTATTAAATTGACATCTAGAATGATGGAGATCTGAAACATAGGAATACAGTAAACTAATATTTGTCATGTCGTATAATGAATCATATCCCTCTACCAACCGGGACGGCAAACAGGCCAACTGGGACGGAGAAAAGGCCAACTGGGACGGCGAACAGACCAACTGGGATGGTGACGTTTTACTGGGACAGTAATCAGTTCAGCTGGTACTAAAATACGTTACATTGACTTTGTTCGAGATATGATTTAGAAACTTCTTGAGATCCAAAAAGCTTATTGAAAGTGAACCCCTGGAGATTAACTCGACATTTTGAAAAAAGAACCGTCTCCCAGACCAACCCTCGTCTCATTGGGGAAATTTGAATTTTGTTCTATGTGCCTCTGATTACTTATTTTTTCTTCGAGGTATTTCTTAATATTGCCATGACAACTTGTGGTATCATTTGACAGATTCGTGCTGTACTACTTCCAATTATAGTGAATATCATAACATTATTGTACCGTTTCATTCCGCTCCTGCTTAATATTGACTTTAGGCCCACCTCTTTATGCCCCCAACTTTGAAAAAGTTGGAAGGGCATATTGCTTTCGACTTGTCTGTCTGTGTGTCTGTCTGTCTGTGTGTTAACTTTTGAACGGTGAATGCTAGGGTTTTGAAATTTCTTCTGCACATTCCTCATGAAAAAATAGTTGACTCATATTTTTTTTCATGTCCGAGTTATTCCCTTTTTCTGAATTATGTCCCTTTGAAAACAAAATTTGAAAATCTTGTGTGCAAGATACAGTCCAACCTGTCTTAAGCAAGCGGCCAAGGGAAACACTAAAATCGCTTGCTTAAGACAAGTGCTTGCTTAATAGAGGTTATGTTCTGACACTAAGGTGGGCATCCTAACCAAGCCATGTTGGCTAGAAATAAATAATAGCACTGCCCTGTTTGCAGAATTAAAATGCATTAGGAATTGCAAACAGATGCAGACAAAAAGCACTATCATCTTCTTGATTAGCTCTTGATATGATTTTCCTCTATACAAATGGTAGCACATTGTAAAAAATGTTCCAAGAGTTATAAATCATAAATAATTTGGCCTTTTTAGAGAGCATTTTTTCTCAGTAAATATTATTGAATAAGAAGATTTACATCATATTAAAATCAACAGTTTCGACTTTTGTTTGCTTTGATTGAAAAGTAAAACATGAAGGGATAGAACTGACACAATGAAGATAAAATCTTTATGAAAATGTGTTGGAAATGAATGCATAGTCTGTGTCACTAAGTCCTCCTATACAAGTTGTCTAGGACTATCTTTTGAGGCAATAAACAATGAATTATGGCACATGGAAGGTGTGAAGACAATTTTGACACCTGACAGAGTTTAAATACCCATGTGAAAATATTTCTTTTTATGTAATTGATGAAATGAGTGGCTGCTTAAAGCCAAAATTGGGACAGAAACTAGTGGCCTCTGGCCACATTTATTATAAGACAGGTGCTTGCTTAATAGAGGTTCGTTTGTAAACATGTAAAATCAATTGGGGGAAATGAAAGTGCTTGCTTAAGACAGGTGCTTGCTTAATACAGGGCTTGCTTAAGACAGGTTGGACTGTATCTCAAAAAGTATTTGAGCTAGAGCCTTGATATTTGGTATACTGGTTGGGGCTGAGAAGTAGATCACCTGATTAACTTTTGATCAACTTTACCCCCAAATTTTGACAAAATTACGGAATTTTGATTGATTTTTCCACTTTTCGGTGAAATTTGCAACTTTTAAACGGTGACTGCTAGGGTCTTGAAATTTCATTTACAGATTCCTCATGTAAAAAATAGTTGACACGTAATTTTTTTCATGTCCGATTCATGTCCCCTTTTTGAGTTATGTCCCTTTGAAAACAAAATTTGAAAAATCTTGTGTGCAAGATATCTCAAAAAGGGTTTTAGCTAGGGCCTTCATATTTGATATACCGATTGGGGTGGAGAAGAAGATCACCTGATTAACTTTTGAGGACTATCCGTCAGATTTTGACAGACTTACGGAATTGTGAAAGTTTAACTCCATTTTTAAGTGTGCATCTATTATCACTGTTAGTCCTCTAGTTTGCTATTTGTGCCCAGGTCTACACTGTTTGCTTACATGATTTTCATTAAAAAATAATGAAATAAATGAATCATATAAACTGTGCCAGGTTAGAGGCAAGCATACAGTTGGGGGCATAGTGTTTTACAAACACTTATTTCTACATGTAGTTTGATATTAACTTGCAAAGAATTCAAAGGAAAAACAGCCTCATATTTCACAAACACCTTCATGCTCGAAGACAATATGGCATTTTGAAGACTAATAAATGAGCCGCGACACGATCATGTTACTTGACTGAATGTCACCATTCTTAATATCGTGTTTGTATAAATTTGTATATGTACATTTTGCTCTTCTGTTAACAGCATATTCATTGTCTTCACTATATTGATATTTGTATTATGATTATAAACATTGTATTATGTTTTTTACAGAATAAACTTTCTGTACTTGTATTACACGCTTTTGACTTAATTGTGTGTGCAATATTACTAAGTAAGCCATAAATCTGTCTCCTCTAACTAGTAACTGAATAGACAAGAAGCCTACAGTAAACTGCTGATTGCATGTCGATTTGATTTTAATGTTTCATATCATCAGGATAACATTCCCATGTAATACATACCCCCTTATACCCCACTTTTATATAGAAAAATTGGGGTATGCAGGGGTATACCTATTTTTCTTATTTTTGCTCCAAAACATAGATTGTAGGTACACTCGACGAGGCGGTTCTAACGTGTACTCACAATCAATATTTTGAGCAAAAATAAGAAAAATATCAAAAAACAAAAACTTTATCATGAAAATTTTCGATTTTTCAACTAAAGAAAAATCTGTATACAACATGGGTTTCATATCAGGTGTGTATTAAAAGGGCAATAATTTTAATTATTTAATATTGCTTAGAGAAGCAGAAATCTAAAACAAACCATCAGATATTACGCACCCATTATTATAATTTAGACCCCCTTAAACCCAGTTCATGGACAATGTCATAATTTTCTAAGGCATTGTTTTTTTAGATTCAGTTTTACGTCCCTTTCAAGATTATTTCTGCTCGTATGAGACGGACCAATAAGTAGGTGGGGCGAAAACGGGAGAACCCCGAGAAAAACCACCTGGCACACCCGCAAGCAGAACTTGGCTTGTCTGCGGGGCTCGAACCCACACCGGACACAGCGGTGAGATGATCGAGTGATTAAGAACAGCGCTCTTAATCGCTCGGCCACGGGGGCCGCCAAAAGCATTTCTTGATCATGGTATGCCTCAGCATGGGATGATAACCAAACTCTTCTGCAATTCTAGCAAATAAGGACATTTTTGGATTCACTGCTTTTTAATCAGGAAAACATGTCCGTGTAATGTATACCCCCTTGAACCCCACTTTTATATAGCAAAACTGGGGTATGCAGGGGTCTACCTATTTTTCTTATTTTTGCTCCAAAACATAGATTGTGGGTACTCGTTAGAACCGCCTCGCCAAGGCGGTTCTAACGTGTACCCACAATCTATGTTTTGAGCAAAAATAAGAAAAATATCAAAGATTTTCTAATGAAATTTTTCAATTTTTACAACTTAAAAAATCTCTGTATGGGCAAGTTTTCATAATGTCATGTTGCATTTTCCATTCGGCTGACACTTCAAACAGTTTAAATTAAGAAACAGTGTACTTTTTTTTTTCAACCATTTTCATATTTCATCGCTAATCACGCCATCTATTTTGAAAATTTTTGCCTAAATTAAATAAAATTGAGATCTTTTGAATTGTATTTATTTGTGTAGCAAAACGCATTCACACTCTAGAGATCGAACCCCTATACGATTCACGGGAGTGCACTCATTGTTAAGTGTACTCTGGGTGGCTCAGTATTAGCAGGGTCTCTATAGAATAAACGAACCCCCTCCTGAAACAGTTGAACCCCCCTTCCAGAAATCCTGGATCCGCCCCTGACCAACCCACCCAAGATATTAACATTGTGGTTGTGGTAGGCATTTGCCTTGGATGCAACCAGGGTCTCTATAGAAGGGGTCAAGAAACTATGCATTGATTTTTCCAATAATCAAAAACTCAGGTATGTCAAGTACCATATATACGGACAGTGTAAGAAGTTGTTAAAACACTTACTCAAAAGTGAATTTATCACAGTAAAAATCGTGAAAAACCAATTAAAGATATGAAATACAATAGTAATAAGCAATGCATCATGTCAGCTTCACATTCATACAATTTTCAACAAAATAAATTGTGCAATGTTCAAGAAAATTGTGAAAATGCATGAAAAATTGTGAAAATGGACACTGTGGTACATATTAAGTCAAAACAGATATACATTCCAGACTATAGTACTATTATTAATGTAGACTGGATGATTTAGCATGTTCTGATATAGAAAAAATGAAAGAATTAATAACAGGATTATGGTAAATTGATATTAATTATAAATTTTGGATGTATGTTTTATAGGTGAGTAAATATGAAACTGACATACAAGAATTTTGAACATAGGACAAAGATTCTTGACCCCTTCTATAGAGAACCAGGTATTAGCTTCGTGTCTGTTTGCCTTTTTGTCTTTGGCGTTCTTCAGTCTGTCCATCTCTGGTGTCCGTGCGTCCATCCATCTTTGGCGTCCGTCTGTCCGTCATCACGGTATACTGAGTAGCCAGACGTCAGACCACCTACCACATTTGGTAAATACAATAAGTTGGAAAAAGTCAAAACATGCCTAGATGTTTCCAAAATTGACCATGTAGTAAAATAGGTCAAGGTCATCCCAGGGTCATCATTTGAGCAAACTATTATGGGCTGGAGTCCATACCAAGTTTCGTGGAAAACGGCCCACAGGTTCTGGAGTAGAAGTTTTGAAGGGTTTTTACCATATATGGTCATGGCAGCCATCTTTGTCATGTGACTAAGATATTGCGAACAAAATTTCAAGGCTACTATCCAAGGAGGCTCCACATAAAATTTCCACTTGATCGGCCTAGCACTTTCAGAAAAGATCTTTGAAATAGACAAACACCAGATCATGCCTATACTAGCTCACTTTGAGCCTAATTAATGGCCCAGGTGAGCTAAAAAGGTTTATGCCTTGGGCCCATGTCCCTAACTTATCAAGCATAATTAGCTAACGAAAGTTAGTCTGAAGTTCAAATATATATACCTGGTGAAACTGCAAAACAATGCCTATTTCTGCTAGTCTATGAAAACTTAATATTGCCATGGCAACAAGATATTTATGGTTGCAAAAAACAACACAATAAGACGCCTGTAGAGACTATGTCATTAACTCGATACAAAGAAAGGCTTCATTCCTCTAATGATTTCTCAGATTTCCAAATATTTTTTTGAAAGCATTATTTCCACCCTGTATACCGTTATGCAGTCAAATTTGTTACGGCACATTTCACGAAGGTAGCCCTGGGGAAATGGAGAACGGTAAGTTGACCATTAATTCAGTTTTACAGGCATTAATATTAGGATGTCTGGGTCGTGACTTTGTGGGAAAACAAAGTAAGGATACCTTCAGTTTTTGCCATAAGTAGTTTGTTAAAAAGCCTTACCTCGTGACAGAAATTATAAATTTCATTGAAGAAATATGCCACCAGATACAAGAAAAATGATGTAATTGCTCAAATCCTTCATCGTCTCAAAGTTTCAATATATACCGGAATCATTCCTTGTTTCATATCACCAAACAACAATCATGTATTCGAGCCGACTTTTGCACAATATGGTGTAAACACACCTAGGTTGGATCGTTTTGGAAGCAACGTACATGTACGTGAATGTGTTCATTGCCTGGATACTACCTACGTCCAAGAGGTGTTTTTGAAAAATGATGCTAACTACGGCGGATCTTTAGGCCAAAAATGATTTTTCTTACGGCGGACACTTTCGCAGAATGAAAATGATATTTTATGTAACATTTTGTGCTGTGAATTGACATCTTTAGTATCCATTTGGATAAACATATTTGATTTTTTAAATTTATCTACATGTGTATGCAAATATGGTGAAAAGTGTATAACCCTATACATGTTCTCCATAATGCAGCAAGTAAAGCTCCCGATATTCTTGCCCGTTATTGTGGGCGATTTATTGCACAATGTGAATGTTTTTTCACCTTGCTTTTGATCTGGAAATCTGGAATATGACGGATGCTAGTGGCCCTGCATACTGTAGTTTGTTACTCCCCTCCCGTTTCAGAAAAGATCGTATGCTATATGTAGCAATATTGTAACAAACATAGTTGAGTCCCTACCAGGCATTTGGGGAAATGGGAGTGGGGGCGGAGATAATGGCTAGTTCATGAGCTAGATAGTGCATTCGTGATAATTTGTGGAGAGTTACAGAGTAAGCACTTTATAGGTGGGGGTGGGGAGTTTTGAGCATTTGCAAATACTTTTTAGGGAGATGGGGTTAGCAATGGCTGGGGGGCGGGGGGGGGGGGAGTCAACCCATTACTTTCAGGTGCAGGGAGTCCACCTTCTGTATTTTTTACATCGTGCGCTAGTTCACTATGAGCAAGAACAAAATACGTATTTACCTATTTCAGACGTCACTTACATTTACCTGTGCTATCAAGAAAAATGCGCAACGAGAAATTTTAATGAGTACCGAGTGAAAAATATTTCTGGATCTGTGCATGGGGCCCTCACTGACACTTCCTCTCCTCGCACCCAAGGGTCTGGTACGAAATTTAGAACAAGTGCCTTTTCAGCAAGATTTAGCCGCTTGAACTTATTATTAGAATTAAACACGAAACAACACTTAGATACACGGAAACAGACAATTTTGACAAGCGACGACACACACACACACACACACACACACACACACACACACACACACACACACACACACACACACAACACATTTGTCGAGCGTCTCTGTGTGTGTGTGTGTGTGTGTGTGTGTGTGTGTGTGTGTGTGTGTAAACCGTTTCAAGCTTAAAATTACATGTCACGCTGCATTATAAGACTTATAAGGGCTAACAGACAACCAACCATTTGATGGAAAATCTAATAATTTCGTTTTTGGGAAGTGGGGAGCGCGGTGGCGTAATGCTAGAATAGGGCACCAGAGTGAGAAATTCTGGATTTGATACCTACCTTCACCGTGTAGTTTGCTTGAGAAAACACTTAAGTCCCCACAGTGCCGATAACAAGTAGGAAGCGTTGGCTCTGTCCGACATGACTAAAAATATTGATTGGGACGTTTGAAGTCATTGCAAAACGAAACAAAAATATTGGTAGCCAGTGGAAGACGTATACAAGAAATACCGCCAGCAAAAATATGTAAAAATCACTTAGCCGCGCTCACTCAAGCTTTAACGGTCACATGATTTCCCATTGTGCAAAAGCGTCCGCCGTAAAAAAATATCATTTTTGGCCCAAAGATCCGCCGTAGATAGCATCATGGACGTACGTTGCATCCAGGCAATGAACTCTGACGTACGTTGCTTCCCAAACGATCCAACACCATATTGTGCAAAAGTTTGCTCGAGTTCAGGATTGTCTTTCAGTGGAATGAAACAAGGAATGATTCCGGTATATACCGAAACTTTGATATTTACAAACGATGATGAAGGATTCGAATAATTAGCAAACGTTATCAATTTTCGTGTTTCTGGTGGCATATCCCTTCAATGAAATTTATAATTTCTGACACAAGGTAATCTTTTGTTACAAACTACTTATGGCAAAAACTGAAGGCATCCTCATGGGCGGATCCAGAGGGGGGGGGGGACAGGGGGTCCGGACCCCCCCTGAAATTGCCAGATTATTAATTTTTGCCATATTGAAATTTTTCGTCAGACCCCTTCTGGGAATTTGGACCCCCCCTGAGAAAACTTTCTGGATCCGCGCATGATCCTTACTTTGTTTTCTCACAAAGTCACGACCCAGACATCCTCGCATTAATGCCTATAGTCAACTTAACGCTCTCCATTCCCCCCTACCTTCATCAATATGTGCCGTAACAAATTCAGTTGCATCAACGGTATACAGGGTGATTTCAACATTTCGAAAGCATAATTCTCTTTGGCTCCATTTTGCCAAATCTAAAGGGTCACTGAAGAGGCTTAAGTAGCCGAAACCGCGGTATCGCCCATTCTTCTTTTCTCATTAACATGCTCACTGCTCGGATCAGTTTTTATTTGCTATTACTGCAGCTGGTGTTGTGCCATGTGGCGGCCGTAAAGTCTCCCCTACAACATCCATAGTGCAGATTATATTTTCCTTTTGATCCTTTGAGATCAGCAAGGGTATTCTGAGAAATCATAAATTCATTTTCGGTTTAGATGCTTTTTAGCTCACCTGAGCCGAAGGCTCACAGGTGAGCTTATAGGATAGGCAGGCATCCGTCGTCCGTCGTCGTCGTCCGTCGTCCGTCCACAATTTCAAAGAAGAATATTTCTGAAGCTTGTAGGCCGATCTTGATCAAATTTAATGTGAACCATAATTGGGTTGGGGGATTGATGGCATTAGGTTTTGGAGCAGATTGTATCAAAATTGTGGTTTCCATGGCAACAGATAGGTCCCATAGACTTACAATGGGAAAAACTAAAAAAATCTTCTTCTCTGAAACCACTAGGCCCACAGCTTTGATATTTGGTATGTAGCAATGGCTAATGGTCCTCTACATAAATTGTGCCATTCATGCCCCTGGGGTCAAATTTGGCCATGCCCCGGGGGTCGATAGTCTCCATAGACTTACTATGGGAAAAAAATTAAAAAAAACTTCTTCTCTGAAACCACAGGGCCCACAGCTTTGATATTTGGTATGTGGCAATGGCTAATGGTCCTCTACATAAATTGTGCCAGCCATGCCCCTGGGGTCAAATTTGGCCACGCCCCGGGGGTCGATAGTCTCCATAGACTTACAATTGGAAAAAATTCAAAAATCTTCTTCTCTGAAACCACTAGGCCCACAGCTTTGATATTTGGTATGTAGCAATGGCTAATGGTCCTCTACATAAATTGTGCCATTCATGCCCCTGGGGTCAAATTTGGCCACGCCCCGGGGGTTGATAGTCTCCATAGACTTACTATGGGAAAAAAAATGAAAAATCTTCTTCTCTGAAACCACAGGGCCCACAGCTTTGATATTTTGTACGTGGCAATGGCTAATGGTCCTCTACATAAATTGTGCCAATCATGCCCCTGGGGTCAAATTTGGCCACGCCCCGTGGGTCAATAGTCTCCATAGACCTACAATAGGAAAAAAACTAAAAAAATCTTCTTCTCTGAAACCACTAGGCCCACAGCTTTGATATTTGGTATGTAGCAATGGCTAATAGTCCTCTACATAAATTGTGCCATTCATGCCCCTGGGGTCAAATTTGGCCAGGTCCCGGAGGTTGATAGTCTCAATAGACTTGCTATGGGAAAAAATTCAAAAATCTTCTTCTCTGAAACCACAGGGCACACAGCTTTGATATTTTGTATGTGGCAATGGCTAATGGTCCTCTACATAAATTGTGCCAGCCATGCCCCTGGGGTCAAATTTGGCCAGGTCCCGGGGGTAGATAGTCTCCATAGACTTACAATGGGAAAAACTATAAAAAACTTCTTCTCTGAAACCAAAAGGCCCAGAGCTTCTATATTTTGTATGTAGCAATGTTTGGTAGTCCCCATTATAAATTGTGCCAGTCATGCCCCTGGGTCAAATTTGGCCATGCCCCGGGGGTCAATAGTGTCCATGCATAGACTTTCATTGGTCGATTCTCAATTAATTTAAATCTCATGAGCTTACAATGTGATAATCTCTCAGGTGAGCTACAGGACCAATGGTCCTCTAGTTCTAACTATTGTTATGTTTAGACAATACAAGTCTTTGTATTGACTATCCTGTTGAAAGTTGCTAAATTACAGTAATTCTCTTTGGCTCCTTTTTGCCAAATCTAAAGGGTCACCGAAGAGGCTTAAGTAGCCGAAACTGCGGTATGGCCCATTATTCTTTTCTCATTAATATGCTCACTGCTCTTAAAGGATCTCAGTCTTATTTTTATTTCATGGCATTGCCCTTTTAAAAGATTGGACAAGCATGACGAGGTCATATAAAATGTTACAAAGTAGTCAATGAACATTTCTGCAAAAGAAAATTCTAAGATTCCAAATGAAAAAATAATTTTCAGTTTTTCTTAATAGAAGTCCATAGAAAGCAAAATAAAAATAGAAATCAGACTTATCCGATCAAAGCAAACAAATAACCAGAGGACCAATGGTCCTGTAAACGCTCACCTGAGACCTGAGATATACATGTATACCAATAAACTTGTTTGACTAGAATGGTAATATACATGTATATAACCCCAAGGCAGGGTCAGAGCAACCTCTGGAGTCAATTTCTTTTTTAAATCATAAAGATTCAGTCCATTTGCCAATTTACTGCAAGTTTTGCCCTTCAAATGACATTGTAACAATTTTCCCCATTCAAATGCATGGGCAACCTAAGTTGACCTTGCCGTAAAAAAGGTCAAAGTCATCCCAGGGTCATGATTTATACAAACTTTGTAGAGCTCCATTGCCTGATGCTTCATGCCAAGATTCAAACCCATAGGCCTTCTGGTTCTGGAGAAGAAATTTTTTAAAGGTTTTTGCTATTTATAGTCATGGCGACCATCTTGGTCATGTGACCTTGACCAATTATATAAACTTTCATTCACTCTTCCTAAGAATGCTCCATATAAAGTTTGGCTTTGATTGGCCAAGCAGTTTCACAGAAGATGTTTGAATATTATGGTCATACACATGTATATAGCCCCGGGACGGGGGCAGACAACCCTCTGGGCCCAAAATATTTTCATAAACATAAATCTTCTGTCCATTTGCTCATTCCTAGCAAGTTTCTTGCCATTAAATGACATTTTCCTATTTTTTCCCATTCAAATGCATGGGCAGCCTAAGTTGACCTTGCTGTAAAAAAGGTCAAGGCCATCCCAGGGTCATGATTTATATAAACTTTGTAGAGCTCCATTGCCTGATGCTTCATGTCAAGTTTCAAAATCATAGGCCTTCTGGTTCTGCAGAAGAAGATTTTTAAAGGTTTTTGCTATTTATAGCCATGGCGGCCATCTTGGTCATGTGACCTGGACCATTTATATAAACTTTTTTCCCCTTTTCCTAAGGATGCTCCACATGATGTTTGGCTTTGATTGGCCAAGCGGTTTCAGAGGAGAAGATGTTTCAATATTATGGAAATATACATGTATATAGCCCCGGGGCAGGGGCAGACAACCCCCAGGGGCCAAAATTTTTCCATAAACATTAATTATTTCTGTCTATTTGCCTATTCCCAGTAAGTTTTACCCATTTATTAACATTTTACCATTTTTCCCCATTCAAATGCATGGGCGACCTAAGTTGACCTTGCCGTAAAATAGGTCAAGGTCATCGCAGGGTCATGCTTTATATAACCTTTGTAGAGCTTCTTTCTGTGATGCTTCATGCCAAGTTTCAAAATCATAGGCCTTCTGGTTCTGGAGAAGAAGATTTTTATAGGTTTTTGCTATTTATAGCCATGGCGGCCATCTTGGTCATGTGACCTGGACCATTTATATAAACTTTTGTTCCCCCTTCCTAAGGATGCTCCATATGAAGTTTGGCTTTAATTGGCCAAGTGGTTTCAGAGGAGAAGATCTTTGAAATTGTGAACGACGGACGACAGACGACGGACGGACGGACGACGGAGCATGGGTATACTATAAGCTCACCTGTGAGCCTTCGGCTCAGATGAGCTAATAATAATAATAAAAAAGATTTCCCATTAGATGCTTACCACAAGCTGTGACACGAGAGAACGGTCTTCGGCGTTTCATACCAGGTCCGACACAAATAGGTGTGTAAAGTTACAGAAGAAAGCTAAAGGGTGTTAAGAAAGTTTGTTCCGTGCAAAACTAGCTTTTCTGTTAGACTGATCTGCACCTTCACAAAAATCCGGTTTTCTCATGGTGAGGCTCGTATGTGAAATATGAATAGACTAAGTCTCATGGCTTCAGATATTAAGCTGTTTGAAAATGTTGACTTGCCTGCCTATTAAACGTTACCTTGCTCCATTACGAAAACATGCCCATGCAATATACAGAGATTTTTTGAGCTTTAAAATTGAAAATTTTCAGCTGAAAATGTTTGATATTTTTCTTATTTTTGCTCAAAACATAGATTGTGGGTATACGTTAGAACCGCCTCGCCGAGGCGGTTCTAACGAGTCCCCACAATCTATGTTTTGGAGCAAAAATAAGAAAAATAGGTATACCCCTGCATACCCGTTTTGCTATATAAAAGTGGGGTTTAAGGGGGTATACATTGCACGGACATGGTTTCATGATTCAATTGGGCTGACACTGAATAAAAGTCTTTAGAAAATGAACAATATTTTCAGATTTTGGGCATCATCATGACAGTGTCTGGTGAATTTGCCATCAATGTCTAGAATGAAATCCTCTGCAAATGTTAAATCTTTGGAATTTTTGACACTTCACCTGCACGCAAGGTAGCTTAACTGGTTGCATCACAAGCTGTACATGCATTTATTCATTAATAAGATTCAGTTTTCAAGCTTATTTCAGCTCATATGAGACTAGCCAATCAGATGGTGGGGTGAAAAAACAAGTTCAGCCTGGAACATCCGCAGGCAGAACTAGGCTTGTCTCAAATGTGCCCGGTGCCAGGCTCCAACACACATTAGACACAGTGGTGAGATCATGATGAAGAAATGATTAAGAACAGAAATGAAATCTGAGACGTTAACCAGCCATGTTTGGATGGAGCCACCACTTCCTGGGTTTTAACCATACTATGTGGAATTATTTCGTCTTGCTCAAAAGCACAACCAGTGCCAGTACGGTTCAAAACCAGGACTTCTCGATTCTGAGAATGGCGCTATACAAATGACTCCCCAAGTTTACATTTTAACAATATTTGGAGCAAATTTACAAAGTCTTCATTTTGGCTTTATAATTTATTTTCTAAAAATAATCCATTGTCCATGTAATGACAAAACATACTCATAAACAATTAGTTGACCATAAACATGCAATTATGATACCATAAATACCTTTCTCACAATTATATATAATGAAATGATGATGATGATGATGATGATGATGATGATGATGATGATGATGACGACAATCACTGAGTAAAAGATGTAGTCTAACCTATGAAAAATTGCTATAAGACTGAGTTGTCAGAAGAGAAAATGGCCACAGCACTGGTTAATACCCAGTTAGTGTTGGCTCCATCATGACATGACTGAAAAGTTGTTGACTGGGATGTTAAGCCTCAGACAGAAGAGAAAATGTGTCTTAAGGGTTTTATGGCCAGGTATAAGGGAAAATAAGCTGCCTTGCCTAAGAAGTACTACATGCTTCACATCACCCAACATGCGCGGATCCAGAGGGGGGGACAGGGGGTCCGGACCCCCCCTGGAATTTGAAAATTTTACTTAAAAAAAGGTAATTTCGGGATTTTTTGGGGGTTGGACCCCCCCTCGTCTGTGACCAAAAATTACCATTTTCGTTGGACCCCCTCTCATGAAAATTTCTGGATCCGCGCATGACCCAAGAAGCCTCAAGGCTTACTATAGTGTCGAGACACAGTACAGGTCAGATTTAAGAATACAGATAGTACAGCTATGCAGCCCATCTTGTCTTTGTTTCTACATATATACAACAAGCATGTTTTCTCATGAAAACTCTCATATAATCTAATAACATACACTGGTCATCATTACAGTCTTCAGGGTTTCTGACCAGGTCCGACACAAACCAGTCTGAAGCTACAGAAGATGCCCAGAAGCTTGAAATTTCTGATATAGGAAGAAGAGGAATTGTACTACATGTATCTGTATAGCAAAAACAAAGGCACAGATCAGCTGTTCTACGCCTTTGTTTTTGCATAGGCAAAATCAGGTTTTCTCATGACATGATGGCTCATGTTAGACATTTTAACACTATACTTATACCAACAAGAAACATGTTTGATCTCTCAAAAAACCAGAGGACCAATGGTCCTGTAAACGCTCACCTGAGATCAGCTGCATATACCAATAAACATGTTTGAATATTATGGTATTTAACTCCAGTGCAGGGGCAGATAAGCCCTTGGGCCATTTTCTTTTTTCAGAATCTTCAATATTCTGTCCATTTGCCAATTTCCTGTTGGCTTTTTCCTTCAAATGACATTTTAACAGTTTTCCCAATTCAGATGCACAGGCAACCCATGTTGACCTTGCCATAAACTTGGTCAAGGTCATCACAGGGTCATGATTTATATATACATTTGAGTACTTTAGCCATCGATGCCTCACGCCAAGTTTCCTTGAAATCAGTCTATTGGTTTCAGAGAAGATGATTTTTGATGGGTTTTTACCATATATGGGCATGGCGGCCATCTTGGTCATGGGACCTAGATTATTTATATACACATTGATTCCCCCATTCTATAGATGCTTCACTTAAAATTTGGCTTTGTTTGGCCAAGCGGTTTCAGAGGAGAAGACGTTTGAATATTATGGAAATATACATGTATATTGCCCCGGGGTGGGGGCACATGAGCCCCTGGGGTCCAATTTTTTTCAGAATCATTAATATCCAGTCCTACTGCCCATTTCCTGCAAGACTTTCACTTTAAATGACATTTTAAAAGTTTTCCCCATTCAAATGCATTGGTGACCTACGTTGACCTTCCCGTAAAATAGGTCAAGGTCATCACAGGGTCATGATTTATATACACATTGTAGTGCTTGAGCCATCGATGCTTCGTGCCAAGTTTCGTTGAAATCGGTCAACCGGTTCTGGAGAAGAAGATTTTTGAACGGTTTTTACCATATATGGGCATGGCGGCCATCTTGGTCATGTGACCTGGATTTTTTATATACATATTTGTTACCCCTTCCTATTGATGCTTCACATAAAATTTCGCTTTGATTGGCCAAGCGGTTTCAGAGGAGAAGATGTTTGAATATTATGGAGATATACATGTATATTGCCCCGGGGTGGGGGCGGATGAGCCCCTGGTGCCCAATTTTTTTCAGAATCATTAATATTCAGTCCTACTGCTCATTTTCTGCAAGATTTTTCCTTTAAATGACAATTTAACAATTTTTGCCATTCAAATGCATTCGCGACCTATGTTGACCTTGCCGTAAAATAGGTCAAGGTCATCATAGGGTCATGATTTATATATACATTGTAGTGCTTGAGCCATTAATGCTTCATGCCAAGTTTGGTTGAAATCGGTCCAGTGGTTCCGGAGAAGAAGATTTTTGAAGGGTTTTTACCATATATGGGCATGGCGGCCATCTTGGTCATGTGACCTGGATTATTTATATACACATTGGTTCCCCCTTCCCATAGATGCTTCATGTAAAATTTTGCTTTGATTGGCCAAGCGGTTTCAGAGGAGAAGATCTTTGAAAAGTGTGGACGACGGACGACGGACGGACGGACGGACGACGGAGCATGGGTATACTATAAGCTCACCTTGTGAGCCTGACGGCTCAGGTGAGCTAAAAAGAAACATTTTGATCTCTCAAAAACAAGAAACATGTTTGATCTCTCAAAAACGTTCTATAATATTATTTCTATCAATTCATTTTGACTGCAATGCCAGTGGCAGTACACTCACCCATAAATTAAGTGAGATTTCATGTAATTGAATCTTGTATACCAGGCAGAAAATAAAATATTGTTTGTTTGTCCTTTACCTACCTACCCACATTTTACCCCCCTACCCAAAAAATTATATTGCAATTTTGTATGACAAAATATTTTTATTTTTGTTGTGGCATACTTTAGATAATTTGCCAGGATTGGCCCAGGAAATGCAGTTTTTATCAAACATTGTTTAGTGGTTTAATGATCCTGCAAGTGCATCCTGTCAGTCTACCTGGGACAAAACCATTGTTCAATGTTGTGCACATTTATTTAAGAAATGAATTTCATTTTTCTGGTGTTCATGGAGCTATGAACCGCAGTGGGTCGCGTGCAAAGTGAATGAACCCCGAAGGGGTTCATGTAAGCTTTGCTAGCGACCCACTGCGGTTCATAGCTCCATGAACAACAGAAAAATTAAACTCATTGCTTATATTTACATTCATTTCTCTCTATCGCTTGTTGAAAAATCACCATGGCGGTCACATGTACCAGCAAACAGAGAATCTACACACAGTGTGTGTTCAAACAGCGGAACGGCGTCGACGTTTACAACGTCCAATTAGATTGGCGAGATTCATGTTTTTTGACGTCAAGTTTGGATTACGTCACGTGGCGTGACACAACGTTGTTCTTCGAAGTATGAACACAGATGAACATCTAATGGTTCATCTAAGGAGGTTTTAGAAAAATGTAAATATACTGCAATGAATCTGAAAGATCAATTGATCATACACATGAAAACCAATAGTAACTGTGCTGCCAGCAGTATTAGACAAAAACGCGACATGTTGGCATTTTTGTCCACTTTCTACTGGAAGCAAAAAATAATAAAAGAATTTTCCTACCTACCTACCCAAGTCTAAAATGCTGGGTAGGTAAAGGACAAACAAACAATTTTTTAACTTAGGCCCCATTCTAAAACTTTGCCCTTATAAAAAGCTCCTCCTTGTTTTTAAGCATGGTAAGTTTGATGAGTTACTCAGTTGCTGCTTTACATCCATGTTCAAGAGCTAAGGTCACATCTGTACAGTCAGTCATTCTAGTCACACTGCTCCCAGGTAAGCCATGAAGGTAGTTTACCAGTACTAAATGCACACTGCTTTCATTCCTAACTTGACACTACTAACTGACAAATGTTCTTAAATCAGCAGAAAAGGAATGGTGAAAGAAATATTTTCATGGCCATACCTTCATTAAAGAAATGTGCTGAACGTTAGACTCGAGCAAGGGTAACCTACATTACCAAGCAGACACACTCAATCAAGCCCCCAAGCCCCAGGTAAAAAATGCAAATAATGTTATTTAAATGCTAGGAAGTTTCTAGCGTCACTTCTTCACCCAGTACACTTTCCCCTACCACAGTTTTATCTGATATCTCATGTAACTGTCTCTTATACTGTTCTAAATCCTTGTCCTTTTTTAAAAGCTCCTCCTTGTATTGTTCAGCTTGCCGTTTGAATTCCTCGAGTTCTTTACGCAGCGCTTCCTGGTCAGTATCTCCCTGGTCATCGTGTAGCACTGTATCAGACTTGCTCTGAAAAACACATTCACCACTTCATTTATTAGTACTGTGGCTCATTTCCCTGGTGAAGTATTGTCAATTTGGCCTGTCATCAGTGAACAATTCCGATTCAGATTCAAAATGGATAAAAGACAAATGCAGGTAACCAAGATCATAAATATATTGCAAAATACTATCAATACCCTAGAACAGTATTTTTGTTAGTGATTATAGATAGAAAGTCTATCACTCATTTACACTTTAGTACTTTAAGGCCTCGTCACACATAAGCGAAAATCTCTTTTGACGCAGACTTGCATTTAATTGCTAAAAATAGTTTTTGTTTGATTTATTGCTTTACAGTCTACAGCTACGGTCATGTCGGGATGTTAGCTGTTGACAGGGACATAAAGCAATAAATCAAACAATAAATAATTACTTTTTACAATAAAATGCAAGTCTACTTCAAGCGACTTTCGCTTATGTGTGACGAGTCCTTTACTGCGGAAAATATGTTGTTGTTGTTCTGTTTCTGGCAACTTTTTCTGCCATTTCAGCAATATGATCAGTACTTATGAGGAGACACAATGAAAGGATCTTGAACAAGCACACATGACAACAATAGGTTTCAAATGCTGACCAATCCCTACAGGCATTTGAGCCCCCTCATGACAAAACCAACATTCTGCATATGCGATAACAAAGACGCAGATCAGCTTCGCGGTAACCGTGAAGCCGACCGCGAAGCTGATCAGTGCCTTTTTTTCGCTAACAGATAGTACAATTCCTCTACTTTCTAAACCCAAAATTTCCAGCCTCTTTCCACAATGGAAACACAAAAGTAACTATTATGGATAAGATTTAAACAAAATAAATCTATAGTTTTCAGGGAAATTGTGTAGAATTGAGAAGAATTCTATTGCACATTGAGATGAAACAAAATGAGCCGTGTCATGAGAAAACCAGATTTTCGCTTATGCGAAAACAAAGGCGCAGATCAGCTGTGCAGTAACTGCACATCTTATCAGCGCCTTTGTTTTCGCTACATGGATATTACAATTGCTCTTCTTCTTAAACCAGAAATTTCAAGCTTCTAACCTTTTTCTGAAGCTGTGCAGGCCGGTTTGTGTCAGACCTGGTCGGAAAACCGAAGACCGGTTTTCTCGCGTCGCGGCTCAAATGTAGAGGTTATCATTACCTGGAGATATGAATTAATGAGAATTTCCTGATCATCAGTAACCTCGTCTGTAGTTTCTACTTTGATTCTCTTCAACTGTGGCTCCTCAGTCAGTTCTGATAGATCATCTGGATCTGAAACTAAATTTGATAACAAACTGGTCAAAATAAGTCGAGCAGCATGGCAGATGAAAGCGTAGCTGCATAATGCTGAATTGTCATTGTTTAGTTGGTTCGAAAATGGGATTTTAAAAAAAACAACAACAAAAAACAAAAACGAGATATTTTAATGTTTTGCGTACTTATGCTTTTACTACAACAATATCTCCATCCTCACTGATTGCTATGGTTTCTGAGACTGGTACCTATCTCGGTTTATGACAACAATATCTCAATCCCCACTGGTTGCTATGGTTTCTGAGACTGGTACTTATCTCGGTTTATGACAACAATATCTCAATCCCCACTGGTTGCTATTGTTTCTGAGACTGATACCTATCTCCTTTTACAACAATATCTTCATTCCCACTGGTTGCTATGGTTTCTGAGACTGATACCTATCTCCTTTTACAACAATATCTTCATTCCCACTGGTTGCTATGGTTTCTGAGACTGATACCTACCTCGTTTTACAACAATATCTCCATTCCCACTGGTTGCTATGGTTTCTGAGACTGGTACCTACCTCGTTTTACAACAATATCTTCATCCCCACTGGTTGCTATGGTTTCTGAGACTGATACCTACCTCGTTTTACAACAATATCTTCATTCCCACTGGTTGCTATGGTTTCTGAGACTGATACCTACCTCATTTTACAACAATATCTCAATCCCCACTGGTTGCTATGGTTTCTGAGACTGGTACCTACCTCGTTTTACAACAATATCTTCATTCCCACTGGTTGCTATGGTTTCTGAGACTGATACCTACCTCATTTTACAACAATATCTCCATCCCCACTGGTTGCTATGGTTTCTGAGAGTGGTACCTATCTCGTTTTACAACAATATCTTCATTCCCACTGGTTGCTATGGTTTCTGAGACTGGTACCCCCTCATTTTACAACATCTTCATTCCCACTGGTTGCTATAGTTTCTGAGACTGGTACCTACATGTACCTCATTTTACAACAGTATCTTCAATTCCACTGGTTGCTATACTTTCTGAGACTGGTACATGTACCTACCTAGTTTTACAACAATATCTTCATTCCCACTGGTTGCTATAGTTTCTGAGACAGGTACCTACCTCGTTTTACAACAATATCTTCATTCCCACGGTTGCTATGGTTTCTGAGACTGGTACCTACCTCGTTTTACAACAATATCTTCATTCCCACGGTTGCTATGGTTTCTGAGACTGGTACCTACCTCGTTTTACAACAATATCTTCATTCCCACTGGTTGCTATGGTTTCTGAGACTGGTACCTACCTCGTTTTACAACAATATCTCAATCCCCACGGTTGCTATAGTTTCTGAGACTGGTACCTACCTCGTTTTACAACAATATCTCAATCCCTACGGTTGCTATGGTTTCTGAGACTGGCACCTACCTCGTTTTACAACAATATCTCAATCCCCACGGTTGCTATATAGTTTCTGAGACTGATACCTACCTCGTTTTACAACAATATCTCAATCCCCATGGTTGCTGTAGTTTCTGAGACTGGTACCTACCTCGTTTTACAACAATATCTCAATCCCCACGGTTGCTATGGTTTCTGAGACTGGGACCTACCTCATTTTACAACAATATCTCAATCCCCATGGTTGCTGTAGTTTCTGAGACTGGTACCTACCTCGTTTTACAACAATATCTCCATCTCCACTGGTTGCTATGGTTTCTGAGACTGGTACCTACCTCGTTTTACAACAATATCTTCATTCCCACTGGTTGCTATGGTTTCTGAGACTGGCACCTACCTCGTTTTACAACAATATCTCCATCTCCACTGGTTGCTATGGTTTCTGAGACTGGTATAGTCAGCATGCCATCATCTGTGTCTCCAGCACCTTTCATTTTGATTGTTATAACGTTCTAAAGTAAAACAAAGTATTTTTGTTGAGTAGCTTAATATCCAAGTCACAAATATTGTTAGTCAGATTGGGTCGGAAGCACAGCTTCCTGGATATTAATCAGTTCTATTGGGAGTAAATCTACCTAGCAGAAAAACATAAATCGGTGCCAATGAAAAGCAGAAAGGAGGCAGAATGCACTAAATGAGTTGTGTGACTGACATATACGGGACCATTGCTACCAAGTTGTATGTAAGGAGTATAGCAGAAGAGTACAAAGTAAATGTGTGTGAGAATCTGAGCAAAGTTAATATACATAGGCTAACAAAACACGTCCTTTTAAGCTGATGATATAAAGAGGCAGCAAATTAATTCAACTGTATGCCAATACCTAATGTCCAAGTACCCAACCTTTCAGTCATGTTGAAATGGATTACTTCTTCACAAGTACTTAACCTGAACCAAGCATTGTACAAGGGTAAAAGCGTTATGCTAGAGGACACATGGCAACATGGGAATACAAGATTTTTGCCTATGTGAAAACAAAGGTGCAGATAATCAGCGCCTTTATTTTCGCTACACCCATTGTACACTTTCTCCTCTACTTATGCCCTAAATTTCAAGATTCTGGCTTTTTTTTCTGAGACTGTACAGACCAGTTTATGTCGGACCTTGTTGGAAAATCCAAATACCGTCTTCTGGCATCGCAACTAATTGTTTTTACACTTAACACCTTCTTCGGACACTATGCTAAACAATTATCTAAGGAAAATAACTCACATTTCCAGGGGAGATCTCATCAGTTTCCTCCTCTGCCTCCTCAGTAGCCTCCCCTTCTATTTCCTGTTGGTTGATGATGTTTAAAGCTATTTTACCTGCCTCTGAAAAAGTTAATTCACCCAGTCTTTTTTAAAGGGATCAGGGTTTTTTTGGGGGTTTTTTTTGGTATTCACTTTTTTTTTTTTGCTACAAGCAAACTGTTTATTTACCAAGTTTCATCAAAATGTTTTTCTGTCAAAAACAGAACTGTCTGGTAGATTGCAATAACAATATCTTTAAGGATCATATGACGTGGTTTTACTTTATATCATCTTTGTATTTTTGGGTAAACAAGGTGGGTGGCTTAACCATTTGGACATTGACACTTCTTAATCATGTTCTGTAGCTAGACAAAATGGTTTGACACAGCCTAAGTCTTTTTTTTTTCTTTTCCTTAAATGAACCTTTCAATAAGACTGAAAACTTCCTACAAACAAGAACGCCGCAGAGGTCCACATCTCACCTGCATAGGGCAAAATAACTAAAAACCTGAAATATAGGTTGAGGGCACCAGGTTAAGGTGTGTTCTGAAAGGGCATGTGAAGGACATTTACTATGCAAGGTTTCACACTTGCAGCTATCACACATGCAGAGAAAACAAAACATTGACATAAAAATTAACAAAGTCAATGGACCATGAAATATAGGTCAAGGGCACCGGATCAAAGTGCATGCTTGAAGGGCATGTCAGGGACAATTAATATGCAAGCTTTCACACTCGCAGATATTACTGATGTAGAGAAAACCAAACTTTGACGTAAAAATTAACAAAGTCAATTGACCGTGAAATATAGGTCAAGGTCAGCGGGTCAAGAAGGGTTCTTAAAGGGTATGTCAAGGACAATTAATATGCAAGCTTTCACACTCGCAGCTATTACTGATGCAGAGAAAACCAAACTTCGATGTCAAAAATTAACAAAGTCAACGGACCGTGAAATATAGGTCAAGGTCAGCAGGTCAAGGTGCGTGCTTGAAGGGTATGTCAAGGACAATTACTATGTAAGGTTTCACACTCACAGCTATCACTGTTACAGAGAAAACAAAACTTAGACGTAAAAATTAACAAAGTCAATGAACCGTGAAATATAGGTCAAGGGCACCGGGTCAAGGTGCGTGCTTGAAGGGTATGTCAAGGACAATTACTATGCAAGGTTTCACACTCCTAGCTCTCACTGATGTAGAGAAAACCAAACTTCAACTTAAATGTTGACGGACAGACGGACGAACGAATGAACGGACAGAAATTTGGACTCCTTTTTTGCACCCTGCTATAAGCAGGTGCGATAAAAAACATTGAAGCAGAAGTTCAACATTTTGACCAAATACCGGTAGACAGAAATTTTGCACTGATTTCGTATTTTTCAGTATTAAGTGAATTCACACTTAGCAAAAAAAAAAAATATAACTTCTTGACGTGGCATAGAAATTACCTGTTAGTGTAATAGTCTGTCCGCTCTCCACAGCCGATGTTATAATATTGCCATCTGTGGTAGATATCATAGTGATCCCCTGACTCTCTAACCAGTTCATAGCATCAGCATTGCTGGTACCTGTGCAACAAATACATAGTTCAATCTTATACTATTGGCATAAAGTTAGGCATATTTTTATGTGACCTCGAATTTCAAAGTCATAAAATAAAATTTCAGATTTGATTTTTAACCTGTATGTGGAACAGTATTTTAGGGATGAAACTTCAGTAAACTCGATTCACCTATTGCAACATTGATCTCGAGCGAGAAGCTCAAGTGACAGCACTGATCACGAGTTGTTAAATAAGCATGATTCTTCTTTGCATTTTGGTAATTTACAAGTCTTCAAAACATTTTTTATGAAAATCATGCACGAAGAAAGAAATGTGAAGGGGAAAATTGCGAATTGTCGGCATGAGAGAGGCTGTTAAGAAGCGACTACGTAAGTGACAGAAAGCTCTTTGGTCAGACAAGAGATGTATCTGTCTGTATCATACAGATTGTCGTGTCCATGTTCGACGCCTCCCTTGTGAACGCTTGATAGGGCCCTGTGTGCAAGGAATTGTGGTTGGGGGAGGTGGTGTGGAGTGCGTTCTCTTTCGACGGCATTCTTGATTTAAAAGTGTTGAACAATGCTTAGCATTCCCAAAACTGACAGAACAAGATGCTTGAACCCGTCGTTAGGCCCTTCCTTAATTCCCCTTACGACCAGCATATGGTACTACAGGATGAAAATGCAAGACTACAACGTGCAGACACCACAGAGGAATACAAAAGTCAGCACCACATCGCTAGTCTTCCATGGCAGAGCTCGTCGCCAGACTTTGAACCCTATCTAACACTTGTGGGACAAGCTCGGCCGAAGTGTTTGAAACCTGGGAACCAGCCGTGTCCATTATTCACAAGCTTTACCAAGCTGTACTGAAGAAGTGGGACAGGGTACCAGGTGAAAGGCGCATGAAACTAGTGATTTCCACGATCAGCAGGCGCCAAGTTGTTATTCAACAGAAGGGATGATGCACGCAATGTTAACTGGAAGTGGTCGAGTTTTCTGTGATGCCATTTCAGCATATTCTTAAACTGGATGCTCAAAACTAAATCTTTGCAAAAATTCATCACTGTCATGGTGTTTTCTGAAAATTTGTGCTCACCTTTTTCTGTTGAATTTTTACAATTTTATAGGTAATTTTCTTTGTGCAGTTACAGCCCTTTGCTAACTTGTGCATTGATTATCTTTTCTTCATTAAATTGCTGGTATATTGTTTTTGTCAAAATTTATAACAAAATTTTGAAATGTTTCAAAAGATTTTATTCTCAGCGTTCCAAAATCCCAAGTGAAATTCACAAATGGAATATGCTTAACTTTATGCCAATAGTATCTTACGAATATTTAGTAAGAACCTGTGTATTAAAGGAATGTTTTTGTTATGTTTTGAGGTTTAATGTACCAGTCAACAATTTTTCAGTCATGTCTGGACGGATAAAGGAATGTTAATTACAATATTATATGTTAACATACGACACATGTCCATTACATAAGCTGTTTAATTGATTCTTTATCTAAGAAAACCAGCTGGTGTCTTTATAGGCTGGTCAGTAATCCTAGACACAGTTCCTGGTAAGCCTCACCGACACAGATTACCATTAAATACTGTACATTCTTTCTTTATTATTCCTTTTGTTGTTTAACATCCCAGCCAACAGCTATAGCATAATAAAAGAAATGCCTGGTACAGAGCATAATTCCTCACATCTGAGCCTCTGCATCAGAAAACCAACAATTTCCATATGCAAAAACAAAGGCGCAGACCAGCTTCGCGGTAACCGCAAAGCTGTTCATGCCTTAGTTTTCGCTACAGGTACAATTCCTCTTCTTCTTAAATCCGAAATTTCAAGCTTCTATCCATCTTCTGTAGCTGCACAGGCCGGTTTGTGTCAGACATGGTCGAAAAACCCAAGACCGGTATTCTCATGTTGCAGCTAATTTAATAGACAGCAAGTCTAAAACTTCAAGTGTTTAAATATCTTCAGTGGAAGCACTGACAAGTTTGCGTCGGAAGTAGAAGGCAGGATTTGTTGTTGATTGATTCACTCAAAACTATAGGTCAAATGGATACATGACCTGACTTGAAAACCCATCTGAAAGATCAGAGAAGCCTTGGATTAAACTGATGGCCGCTGGTTTACAGGCCGAGTGACTTATAGGGGTGTACTTACTAGTAGCATTGTTGGGGGCCGTGGCCTCAGCTAAAGCTGCCAGGGTGGCTAACACCGAGGTACTGCTGCCATCAGAGGAGTCAGCTGAAAACAGACAAACAGTGCCACACATACATCATTTTTTCTTTTTTTTTAAATTCAGTTTAACATCCCTTTCAAGACTATTTCAGGTCATATGAGATGGGGGGGGGGGGGGGATCTCTGGGTCATATCCCCACACCACCCATCAACAACCAAAACAAAAACTAGGACCAGATAAAGAAGATAGTACTTGGTAACAGGGATTATTTTCTGGGGAGATTCAGAGAGATTCTCTAATTTTTCGAACAAAAATCTTAGTGGAATTGTCTAAATAGAAGGAAAAATCTCATAGAAAAATGTTAACATTAACATTCGCTAATATTTCTCATAGAAAATTCAGAATTTAGACCTAGAGAGAGATTTTTCTCTCATGAGATTTTTGAGCCAGATGATGGATCACTGCAGATAACTGAGGTGATTCTAATGAGTACACACATTGACATACATATTTAAGAAGAAATGAGCGAAATAATCCCTTTCATAATGTAATGACTTTAAATATCGGCGTAATAAAGGGTTTTTATAAATTATTGCTTTATTCAGCTACTGACCAAATACAGACCATGTTGCAGTTTTGTTTAACGCACCAAACAGAGGGGCACTAGTGACGTCAATTTTAGTAATGTTTTGTGACGTCTTTCTCCGCCACTGTTATGCAGCTTTACGTAGATGAAACAATGGGCAAGGAAAATATAAATTATCAACAAAATGGACTGCTATGGTGGCCAATTTCGAAGAGTCCTGACTCATTCTGTGGAGTGATTGCTGAGCTGCTGATTACACTTAATGGCGGAAATCACATCTCCTTACATCGAGTGAGTTTTTGTTTTTTTGCTAAATTTGACGCCTTTAGTTGCATTATAAAGTGAATAACTACCCCGTGACCAAAAATAAACCGATGTATTACTCTCGGACCGTAAACAGATAAAATGGCTCGCTAAAAGCTGGCCATTTCATCTGTTTACTAATCCTAATGTGATAAATCGGTTTATTTTTGGTCACGGGGTAGTAATTTACTATATAATTGTCATTGATAATCATCAAATTCCCCCTTTCTCTGGTACTCTGATTCTTACTTTCTCCAGCTTTGATATTACTGATATTCTGTATCATGAGATCATTGGCGTCCGTCACGTCAGGTGACACTGTCGTACATTCCATGGTTATTGCACCGGTGTCATCTATCACGGTCTCCTCTGTTGGCAACTCGGAGGTTTCCACGGTAACAGTCTCCGTAGGCTCAGAGAATCCTGGTACATTGGCAGTCTGGAAAACAATAATTGAGCCATCACATGAGAAAACCAACAATTTGCATATGCAAAAACAAAGGCGCAGACGAGCTTCGCGGTAATCACGAAGCTGATCAGCGCCTTTGTTTTCGCTACACAGGCAGTACAATCCCTCTTCTTTTTAAATCCGAAATTTCAAGCTTCTAACCATCTTCTGTGACTGTTCGGCCTGGTGTCTATCGGACCTGGTCGGAAACCCAAATTGTTGGTTTTCTCACGCACATGCTCAATTACCATTTTGAATTGAAAAACAGGTGCTATTACATTTGCGCACATTTTTGAAAAATTTCGTTTGCGCACAGTTTTCATTTGCGCACAGAAATGTATATCATTTGCGCACAGTTTTAGTGTTACATTTGCGCGCATGTTTTGCACCTCTTCCTAGGACAGCTGCTGGTATTTTATTATATCAAGGTACGATAAATAAAATATCAACATGTTTACCCTTGTTAACCGACTTGGAGATGGAACTGGCAATCTTTGATAACCACATTTGGCCAACGCGCTACTGCTGCTCCATTTACGACAATTTCAAAGTTCAGAATCAAATGTGTTATATCCAAAGTCACATCGAACTTAGCACAAAAGTGAAGAAACATGTGTTCAAAGTACTGTTATATCTTGGATGGTAACAAGAAAAAACACACATGGAACACACTGTCCATTTTTGTACGCATGAATTGAATACAACTGGTTGAAATATTTTGGGCAAAACTGGAAACATCACCGAACAGATGCACATCTTGGTTATTTGTTTCAGTTCTGAACATAACAATCCCAGTTTGTGTGTCAGAAATATACTGAACCATGAGGCAAGATGTATCCGCGGCTTTAACTGGAAATGAGGGATTGGCTTGTCTATGCAGTCTTGCGAGCGCAAACATACCAGTAACCTGAGAAAATCTGATGTGCGCAAATGTAACATTTACCTGGGAAAATAGTGTGCGCAAATGATAATGTTTACCTGGGAAAATTGTGTGCGCAAATGAACCACATTCTTTCAAAAATGTGCGCAAATGTGCTGCCACCGAAAAACAAACTAGTGTTTATCCTAACAATGAAAGTTTCTCTTTATACCCCTGGCATACGAAGTATTAGGGGGTATACAGTTTTCGCTTTTTCCGTTTGTCTGTCTGTCTGTCTGTAAACTTTTTTGTGTCGAGGATTTCTCAGGAACTACTTAACCTAGAATTTTAAAATTTGGTACAAAGCTTGGGTATGTCAAGTTGTATTGTGTATTTGAGAATCAACAATCTCCGGCTTATCATTCCCTTTCTTTATCTATTTTTCTCTCTATCCGAGAAATGTTTCCATCATATCAGCTCAGTCTGTATAAGAGTTAGAGACTTCAAAGGGGTGGTCTCACGGTATATGAAATTTACATTGGGTTCTGCCCACACATCGATTTTTATAATATTATGCATATTGCTTGCTTGGTGCATGACCACTTTATTAGTAATATAGATTTTCTCTTAACTACTTAAATTTTTTAAATACAACATTTTGTATTAGAGGGGGTCTGAATATAGGGTATGTGTAATTAAAGTCGCCAATAACCGTCATAATAGCATCTTCCTGGTTCTATTTGTTTGTAAAATAATCTAGAATGATCACTGATCATATTTGTATTGCATAATTGTTGATAGCTATAATATTGAATTCAGCTGATAATCATTTGTTTCGCAGATGACCCCAAATTTTAGCTCCATAATGGTGTAAACACAAGTTTGATTTTCAATTTTTACATGTTCCCGGTTTTGTCAACCTATAATTTTAACCTTAAATTAGGCTACACATATATAGATTATTTGCTGAAAATTTCGTAAAATTTGAAGACCGGTAACATCTTTTTCTAGAACATTGAATGATACAAGTCAGAATTCCGAAGAACGTAAAATTAATAATGATATTATCCAATTATAAATATTTCATGTTATTAACATGTTACAAAGCAAACTTTTTGTGAAACATTTTCCAGGTAAGCAATTTTTTATCTTGCATGACCATCAACGCTATTTTACATATTTTGAATATTGATTTAAGTAAGAAAATTGCACCCTGTCTTGGACCTTAAAATGCATACATGTATCTGCACATCTTTGTTAGTTTTCATAATTAGTTTTAGAACATGATTCTATCTATTAGTTAGCCATTCTCTATAATGTATTTGTGTCTATGTTGCAATTACCTAGTTTTTACTGTTTTGTTTATTTTATTTACTTTGTTTTCAAAAAAACAAGTTGTATAGGTATTAATTATTTTAATGAACTTATACAGCTATATTGCTGATTTCAACATCCTTTAACTTACTGTATGCCATATGGAAAACCTAAAGGATTTAGCAGTTTGCATAAAATAACCAGATGAGGCTAAGGACATTTTCCCCCTGCTGCTTATATCATGATCTCAGAAAAACACCCCACCCACCCAAGTATATAATGAAGGAAAACCAATAGGATGAAGAGAGAAAACAAAATCTCAATAGATAAAATTATATGATAAGTTACTAAAAACAGGAACCGGTTAACTACTTTTGTGTGTTTTTCTTTTCTCCTCCATTTGATGCATAATATACACGTACATGACAGCATTTTAACAATACATAATAGCATGTTTGAAACAGGTTATACCATATATTAAATCTGAGATGAAGGTTTTTAATATTATGCATGCATTTAATCATCTGCTACAGCAGGCAAACCTTTTGCTGGAAGTTTAAAACCCTAACCCACAATGGAGCTTTTGAACTTATAAACTTACATGTAGCTGAGAGGGTTTTTTTACCTAGCTGACAGATTATTGACAAAACAGCCATAATTTCGAACTAAAGAAGAGTATCTAGACAACTATCAGCATGAAATTACAAACATATCAGCATGGAATTACAAACATTTCGCTGTATTTATAACTGACAATTAAATGCATGAACATGAGTCATAAATGGTGAGATTTGTAAACATCAAGTTTGGCTATTTGTCTGAGTGTTCAGTAACTTCAGTTGCATTATTCATTACCCTAATATTCATTTCAAAAATAGAAAAAAGAACCACATTTAAATGGTAGACAATAATGGATGTTTTTAATGAAGAATTAAAACAATCTGATATTTAAAGTGAAAACTATACCTGCGCATCACATCTGAACACTTACAAAGAGAAAAGCCTGTCACATAGTTGAATTATGTACCGTACTGACTGGATAAGTATAAAGATGACGGTGATAGAAACGTTAGAAAATGCCACTGTATTTGATATTCTTGTCAGTCTTTTAACTAAGTTTGAATCAGCAACAGTTAAATAAGTAAAGTTATGTACAATCTTATAAACGACAATACGAGATGGTAAAAAAAATTGAGGAATCAATCAAATGTCTGTTACCATTACAGTGGTCGATCACAAATTAAATAAATGTTACTCCAATAAAATTATCCAAATACATCTAAACCTAAAGAAATATTTAGTGTTGAAATAACAGAAGGCATATATTTGAAACTTTTGTTGAGACCTAAAATGTTTGCAGATCTGATTTGTATAATAAATTAATAACTTTGAGGTAGGTCAGTATTATACATGTATATGTGAAATTTCCATATATCATATATGTGAAATTTCCATAATTATATTTAGCATTATTATACTAAGTATTCAAATACTTATGTGTTTTATCATTTCTAGTGATAAAGATGTGGAATAATATGATTTTAGACGAAAAAACAACCAAAAACATTAAAATTCATTTTTGTCAAAAATTGACCAACATGTATATCATGTACATTTCAACAGTGTTACCGGTTTTGAAAATTTATAAAACTTTACCAGCATGAAGAGGGTACCACTGGCTAATTTTATAGACAGTATCATAGGTTGACAAGCACTAGAACATATCAAAATATGAGACACAATTTGTCATTCTCGAAAATAATTTTGATAAAATTTTGACAATTTCAAGTTTAAGTTTCCATAGAAAATCTATCTGTCTATCTATTTAAGCCAAAATGGTATCAAAGTAAGCCAGATACAGTCCTTTTTTAATTCCAGTTTTAATTTGGTTAATTAAAGTTATTTAAGTGATAACATATAGGCAAAGTATCAGGCAGGTATGGTCACAAAGATGGAGTACTTCAGGGTGCTATCCTGAGACTTAAAAATGTTTTTCAAAATAAATAAGTGCATTTTTATAGGTGTTAGAATGAAGGCATTCACCATTCAAAGCAAGAACAAAATTGGTGCGTGGGCGCATATGAGACCCCCCCTTTTATATGCATGTTCAGAATGACCAACTCTATTAATGAAAACAAGATTATGATTCTGTGGTTTACTTTTTTCTTCTTTTTTTACTTTGTTTCTTTTCCCATCTGTCACTCCTATACAAATCTGCACCTTTTTGTCCGGCATACGAAGTATTAGGGGGTATATAGTGTGCTATCTTTGTAGAAGCGAACAGTACACCTGGGTATTTATTTGATGACTAGATGTATACCTTTTTGTGTAATCTGCTTTTTGTCTCAAAAAGGTTTGACCTCTGATGGCTACCGCTGGGGGTATGTGAGCTTTGCTCACTTTTGCTATATTCCTTTCTTAATTTGACAGCGGTTTCTCCCTCAGTGTATTGATTCAAGAGTTACAAGCCAGGAGTGTTAGTGGCTTAAACAATACACCTGGGCGCTTTTGGATAACACTGACCGTTGTTGGGCCCAAATTGGTCATTCTAGACTATTTTTGCTATGTGTCTATACAGTTTACTCTCGTTAGAACACAGATTGGATAGCTAACATGGAAATTGGCTTGGACCCCAACAATAGTGTTATATTAAGGAAATTTATATTCAACATTTATACAATTTAAAATGTAATCATGGTAACGATACAGAATCTTATGCCTGAGCTGGTAAAATCTACCGGACCCAACAACATAGTCTCTTGACTATTTATGTCATCTCCTAAATGTTGTCCTGAATGCCAGGGGCATTTATTTACCTGTGCTAACTGTATAATCTGTACAATATCTGGTCGCCCATTGATCACTGCTATGTCCAGTGCCGATCTATCAAACTGAAAGAGACTGCGCTATGAAAGAACTATGCTAAAATAAGTTTGCTTAAAATAAAGTTATAGCAAAATCATCATTTTGGGGTATATAAAATATATTCATGGTTAATCTCACTATAACCTTTGTGTACCATTGAAGAAATAGAGGGATTGTACATACATGTATTAATTTAAATCATTCTTTGAAGTGCAAACAAAGGCACTGATCAGCTGTGCAGTTACTCTTTGTTATCGCAATATGCATAAAGCCAGTTTTCTCATGATGTAGCTCAAGTAAGAAATATTTGAGCAAGGTCAACAATGTGGTTTCTGAGCAGGCCCAACAATAAGCGAGCTGTACAAACACAGAAGATGGCTTGAGGCTGGAAGTTTGGGTTTTAGAAAGTAGAGGAATTTTACTATCCGAGAAACGAAAACAAAGGCACCAAGCTTTGCGTTTATCGCGAAGTTGATCTGCGTCTTTGTTTTCACATATGCAAAATGCTGGTTTTCTCATGATGTGGCTCATCTTACCTTATTTTCACAAGTAACATCAGCACCTGCTTTCAACAACATTTCAATCACATGGATATGTCCTTTCTCTGTTGCCCAATGTAGTGGGGTCATCTTCAACTGTAAATATCATACAATATACACATCAAACATGCTGTTTCCACATTCACCGAGGCTCAAGGAAGTTGATCAAACCCCAAGGTCAAGTAGGGGTCGTACACGCTTTCCAGAGACTTGGCGAACATATATGCATTGAAATAAACATTTCTAAAAACTTATTCTTACATTTTTGCAACTACTCGCTCAAAAATTTTGTAGAAAGTAACATAATAAGAGCTGTCGCAGGACAGCGTAGCTCGCCTGCCTTGTGCTTTGCCACTAAATCTATTAAATCTATGACCAAAGACATTGACCTCAATGTCACTCAGGTGGGTCGTGATACTTCAGACCAATATCTACCAACATGCTAAGTTCAACTTGATCCATCTACATATTTGATATAGACTTATAACATAAAATCTAAGTCTGTGACCTTGACAACAGGTGAGTCAACAGGGTTCGCGCTAGGATATATTTTTCTTTCGCCATCACTTTCGCCATTTGAGATTTTTTTTCGCCATTTTCTTGAAGTTTGAGCCAAATCTTGGCCATTTTTTCGCCAAGAGGACACATCTCACTCAGCTCCTTGCTCACTTAATCCCCCAAATATTTTGTTTGCTCTTTTTAACTTGGGTCTCTCCACTTCCCTAAAAATACGTATTGCCCTTCTCACCCAAGTCCCATACATGCTGCATGTACTAAGTTATATTTCAACAGTAGATCCAGGTAATGTAATTATGAATTTCCAACTGATTTGAAGGGCAGGTGTAGACTGAGATCCCTATACATATAGTTTGGGAAAATATGTTTTATAAAGCTTGTTCTTGTATTTGTAAACAAGGGGAACAACTACTAAAATTATTAGTTTATGCTTGTACAAAATCAAGAAACAAACTTTTAAGATTAGTAGACAGATTGAAATATTAAAATTCATATACTTTAATAGAAAAAAAATAAATGACACTCTACAAAATCAAGAGTTAAAGCTATAAAATAAATGCATGGGTAAAGTTGAGTTGCTGATTCTAAAAAGAATCTGTTTCATTTTTAAATGGTATATATTGACATTTCCCCCTCATCTGCACTCAAACATTAATTCAACACTTAACTTCAACACTAACACGCTGGTGACAGTCTACATCGTCACCGGACCATGTGCGCCAAGCGTGTTATTCAGTACACGCCTGAATACACAAGGTCAGAAATGACACCTGTCAATTGAATGCTTTAGCAACGCACTGCAACACTTGAATAAACACCGATAAAGAATAGGATTATCTCTATTCACGGGTGGGCATCAGGGGAGCTACCTCGAAAATGTGTTAACGTAAATTTGTTCCCACGCCACATCCGGGAACTGTCGAGGTAGTGGAAATCCCCATAATTAGAAGTACACGCAAAGGTGACGCTCTCGCTTTTTTGCTTTTTTTCTTTCAAGGTGCGCATTACTCAGAAATCGGGCGATGCAATCCCATGTAAATATGGTTTAACAATGCATGAAGACCGAAAACCCCATTAAATAGTGGAAAATATGAGCAGGACGACCTAAACATCAGGACTGTCGGACTGCATTTTCGCCGTGTCTTGACATATCGGCGGGCATCTCAGACAGATTTTGTAGCTCAGATTCAGTTTTGAACCGCTGTCACATGTTTTGGTGCAAAACATGATCAAATTGACTACAATGACGCAAAAATTTCAGATCCCCTGTTCTCCTGAATAGATTACCTGCCCAAAAATGCATTCGTGTTGTTCCCAGACCAGCGAGGTAGCGCTAATCTAGCGAGGTAGTTCCAACGTGTTTCAAACATCTAGCCATTCGGTTGATATAAAATGGAATGGATTAACTGTATAAAATGTAAACTCAGTGCTTTTTGCCTCTTTTTTTATTTTTCACTCACGGATATAATATTCAGCGTCGAAGAAAAGTTACCGGAAATTGATCGGTGCGTTCCTTTACCGGAATGGACCGGAATGGACCCGATTACCGGAATGGACTACCGGAATGGACATTTATATGTGTCCTTGAGTATTTTTCATTTTGTCTTTTAGAACACATTTATCTAGAATGTACACAGACAGGGTTTAGTTCGAGAATCTTGTAGTTTAAGTACAGTTAAAGTGTGTTCCGTACAATGGGGTGGCCTAGGTCAAGGACCCATATATGCTATGGGTCACTGTCACAGTGCCAGCACATTTTACTCATTTCTACTTCTATTCACCCCTGTTTTTGCTGTAGAACATACACTGGTGATTTCTAAACATTTTAATCATAGAAACCTCTGAACAGTGATCCCATCTCGGCCCCCACCACTGGGCTACCCTAACCACCTTGTGAAGTCAATTTTGCTATACTAAGATGAAATTTATTTTATACAAACTAATTTTATGACTCCAGAAATACATTTTATGCAGATAAAATACATTTAAAGCACCCAAAGCCACAGTATAATGTCCATTCCGGTAGTCCGTTCCGGTAATTATGTCCATTCCGGTCCATTCCGGTAAAGGAACGCACCCGAAATTGATAGTAGATATTTTGGAAATTATTTCACATATCTTCATGTGTTGATATATTTTCATGATTCAGGACAGCGACCTAATGGTTTATTGGCGAAATTCAGTTCCGCTAGTCTCGGAGCTGTGACGCACGTGCGATTTCTGATTTTTGCAGTTTTTTGAGAACTTATAAGTTAAAGTGAAACAATGATCAGTAACTGGCGCAATTACAACATAAATCCCAACCAAAAACCCAAGTGGAAAACAACCAAAATTGATCATGTGTTAGACCTACCAGATTTACTGGTAACTTTTCACTGACGCTGAGTACTCGTATATACCGTTATATTGCCGAGAATGGAACAGCATTTTTTTTTTTTTTTTTTTTTTTTTTTTTTTTCAGATGGGTGTCTTCAAAGGCAGAAAGAAAAAAGGACTCTCGTTATCGTACAAAAAGAGATACAACCATTTAAAATTATATAGGGCTGCAAAGAAATCCTTTAAACATTCCAAACCGTTAAAGAGCAGTACACCTTGTCTACACAAAACTGGTGGAAACTAGGATTAAATCCATGCGTCATATATGATTCAAACGTACGTGTATATTAGAGAGCCAGAATGGAATTTGAAGTCGATTTGAGGTGCTCTCAATGTATAGAGGGACAGTCTTTTTATGATTATTTGCTTTTAGCTGATGTAAGCCGTATGGTTATCTTGTGGCTTTCACCAGCCAAACGTTACAAAATCCTATTCCTTAAATTGCTGTGAAGAAAGATGCATGTAAAATGTAACATGTTTAAGAAATAGATCAGCTCTAGCTGTGAATTGTTGAGTATTAATTCACTTTTTGGATGTCAGTTGTAAAGCAGATCAATTCACGAGCGCGTAGCGCGAGTGATTTATTTGCTTACGACTGACCGACAAACTGATTTATTACTGAACAATTCGCGCACTAGAGCTGATCTTTTAACATTCCAACACACAATCATGGACAAAAATACACTTGAAGCCTTCAGTTGCAGTGCCATTTCGACGAAATTGCACTAAAGAAATCCCGCAAAAAATAGACTGTTTCACTAATGCCTACAATGAATTTGTTACATCAGTAAAAATGACGTAACGCCCGTCTGTCGCAGTAACTGACGTCACGTTTGCATCTGAAATTGACGCCATAGCCCCGCGCTTACAAAGTGTGAAATTGTTGTTCAATGTAACACGTTTTTAAAGCATTGGCTATATAGGCGCGGTGTGTTAGCGCTCTTATTAACTCACACATATTTTAATGTTGTTTACAGCAATGGCATAAAGGACAAGTCACTCGACGTAGCCAGGGGTCTAGGGTTCGGTCCCAGGCTTCTCTAGTCTTTCGGACGAGACTTTTAACCGAGATCCCGTCTCTATATGACCCTAGCTGCTGAGTGGGACATAGAACACCAAATAAACCAAATAATAAACTGCTTTTGTTTTGCTTAGGTAAACGCGTTGGAACTGCCTCGCTAGATTACCGCTACCTCGCTGGTCTGGGAACAACACGAATGCATTTTTGGGTAGGTAATCTATTCAGGAGAACAGGGGATCTGAAATTTTTGCGTCATTGTAGTCAATTTGATCATGTTTTGCACCAAAACATGTGACAGTGGTCCAAAACTGAATCTGAGCTACAAAATCTGTCTGAGATGCCCGCCTATATGTCAACACACGGCGAAAATGCAGTCCGACAGTCCTGATGTTTAGGTCGTCCTGCTCATATTTTCCACTATTTAATGGGGTTTTCGGTCTTCATGCATTGTTAAACCATATTTACATGGGATTGCATCGCCCGATTTCTGAGTAATGCGCCCCTTGAAAGAAAAAAGCAAAAAAGCGAGAGCTCACCTTTGCGTGTACTTCCAATTATGGGGATTTCCACTACCTCGACAGTTCCCGGATGTGGCGTGGGAACAAATTTGCGTTAACACATTTTCGAGGTAGCTCCCCTGATGCCCACCCGTGCTATTGTAGGTGCGAATATACAGGTAATCAAATGATGGTTTTCAGTGGAAAACAATGGCTTTTTGGCTGGACAAAGTGGCTCTATATATTCGCCATTTATTTTCGCCAAAGTCAAATTTTAGGAGCCAAAAAATAAAAATCTTCGCAAATGGCGACGATGGCGACCGCTAGCGCGAACCCTGGTCAAGATGCTACAGCATAATAAAAGAATAATATCTAACAGCAAAGTATCGACTAGATCCATCCATCTGCTCCATTAATATACAGTTCAAAACACTTTAAGCAAAAGCTTTAATATAAAATTTCAAAGTCTGTGACCTTGAACTCAAGGTCACCCAGATGGGTCATGAAGGTATAGCATAAAACTTCAGACCAATATCTACCAACAAGCAAAGTATCAACTTGATCCATCTACATATCCAAGAGATATAGATTATAAAAAAATTTAACCAAAAACTCTAACACAAAATTTCTAAGACCGTAACCTTGACCTCAAGGTCACCCAGGTGAGTCATGATGGTACAGCATAAAACAGCAGACCAATATCTACCAAGATGCCAAGTATCAACTTGATCCATCAACAACTTCAAGAGATATAGACTTATAAAAACCTTAACCAAAAAAGTTTAACACAAAATTTCTAAGTCCGTGACCTTGACCTCAGGGTCACCCAGGTGGGTCATGATGGTACAGCATAAAACTTCAGACCAATATCTACAAACATACAAAGTATCAACTTGATCCATCAACAACTTCAAGAGATATAAACATATAAAAACTTTAACCAAAAACTTTAACACAAAATTTCTAAGTCCGTGACCTTGACCTCAAGGTCACCCAGGTGGGTCATGATGGTACAGCATAAAACTTCAGACCAATATCTACCAGCATGCAAAGTATCAACTTGATCCATCCACAACTTCAAGAGATATAGACTCATAAAAACTTTAACCAAAAACTTTAACATTTTGAGCAACGCCGACGCCGACGCTAACGCCGACGCTAACGCTGACGCCGACGCCGACGTGACTGCAATAGCTCTTCCTGTACTTTCGTACAGGCGAGCTAAAAACGCAGGAAAAACTCTGAAATTTCTTGAGCTTTGACCATTTTGATTCTACAGAAAACAGTGATTTAACTTTGCATACACCAATGATGTTGACGAATTTTAGCCAACCCCAGGTTCAGTTTCATGATTTTAACATTCTGTTGTTTGAACATGGCTCTTACCCCATTTAGATATGGCTTGAAACAGCCATGCACATGGCTATTTATATGCAAGTCTGAGACTTTTTGCTTACACTGACCATGACTTACTTATAGGTTTTCAAATATCTAATGAGAACATTTCAATCACAATCAATGCCATTCTCTGTAGCTTGGTGCAAAAGTCTCAACTTTAACCAGAACTTATAACTTTCGTACATAACATTGTTTCTGTCTCTCAGAAACCCTGCAATAGAACCAGATCAGTTTTAAACCCACCATTTTAACCTGCTAGCCGGCTTCTTCAGGCTGGTTTGTGTCTTGTTTGTTCACTTGTTTGAATTGATGCTTAATGTCCCAGTCAACATGTAGGGTCATGTCAGAATGTTGCCTTCACTTTATGGGACTTTTACCCAAAATTAGGATGTCATGACAGCCAAAAAGTGCTTCAAATATAACCACCCGTGTAAGCCACAACTTAGACTTATTATTTTCCTGGGCAGACTCAGACCACAGCGGTTTACCAGTAATCAGATGGTCAGACAATAGCCTTGTGAGGAGGCACAAGCAGCCCATCTATTTCTAGGGCCCAGGTTTGTGTCTGACCTGATTGGAAACCCTGAAAACTAGTTTACTGAGAGTCAAAGCTCTTTTTGTCTGGTACATCGGCAAACCTTACCATATCTTTGGCGTCTATATCAGCAGAGTGCTGTAGCAGTAGGTTAACTATATCCAGGTGACCTTCCTGTGATGCTACGTGTAACGGTGTCCTGTCAACCTTTGTCCTCGCATCCCGGCTTATACCAGCTCGCAGTAACACTTCGGCTGTCGTATAATGCCCATACTGGGCTGAGAAATGTAGTGGGGAGGTGCCAAGCTGTAAGAAGTTAAAATTAATGTAAGTGAAGCAATCCAGTAAAAAATCCAAGTAAATTACAACTTGACAACTTGTCAGTGGCTATGCTATTAAGCTCTACCAAAGGCATTGACTGGTATACACCTCGCCAAGGCAGTTCTAACGTGTATCCACAATCAATTTGAACATGAAATAAGAAAATATTATATCAAAAGCTTTTCAGGCCTAGAAAAATCCACACGTCCGCTCGTATTTACGAGTGAAAGTTCGATACGGGCGAGTGGAAATTTACCCTGGCTCGCCCGACAGGACGAGTAGCATTTTTGGGACTGACTCGAGGCAGTAAATGTCGGTAAATGCAAAATCAGCTGAAGATTTCGTTTCCGATTCTGAACCGGATGTTTGCACTACGTCACTAGTCCGCAGTAAATGAAATTCAATAAAATCCGGTACATGGTCGAAATACCGGAAAGCATTGGCAATTTTATTCACGGCGCGCCGTACTATCGAGACTTAAGACGTCCCGGGTTTTATCTCCATATGATAAAACGGCTTACACCAAAAGTCAAATAATCAAGAAGTTCCATTTTGATATCAAAAGTAGACAAAAATGTTGAAGCAGGGCGACATTAGTTTTTGATGATTTTAGTCTCTTTTGAAATCCAGATTTTAAGGACGAGTGCACCAGCAGTAAGGACGAGTGAAAATTGTTTACAACTCGCCCCACAGGACGAGTGGGTCCTCAGAAAAAATTCTAGGCCTGCTTTTAATAAAAAATTATCATTTTTCACAGATGAAAAAATTCCTTTAACAGGCATTTTCGTTAGGTTATCTTTTTTTTATTTTTTTTTCTAAAAATGTTCAGTACATACCCAGTCAGTAGTAAAGGGAGCTCCATTTGACATGAGAGTTCTGACCTCCTCAGTTTCACCCCGCTTAGCTGCCTCCAACAGACGCTTCCCAAGGTCCACCAGTGACATTGTTTACACTGAAACATAACAACAACATGTCCATCTAACATACAAACAGGCTTCCCATTTACCCTCTATTGATGTTTTTTTATCCCATAAATTTGCAAACCTTCTTAAATAAGCCTATACATAGAGGGTATAAAACTAAAAAAATCCAGCCAGTGTACCCTCAGTTTCAAAATTCAGTGGGAACTCTGAGTCGTTTCGGCCTTGAGTCGTTTCGGTCTTGAGTTGTTTCGGCCTGGGTCGTTTCAGCCCGAGTCGTTTCGGCCCTGGGTTGTTTCGGCCAATTTTGGTGAGTCGTTTCGGCATATTTTTTTTATCCTATCCTATGCTTTATTTCAGATAAAATATGTTATATGAGGGTAGAAAACCATTCAGTCGGTCTTGCAAGGGTACGGGGGTTTATAACAAGTTGGAAAATTTGCTTAAAATGCTGTCTGATGCCGAATTACAGATTCAAGTTTAATTTTTTTTTTCTTTACAAATACTCGTTTCAAACTTAACATACATTAGTAAGAATCTGTGAGGCTGAAACTGTGATTACAATACTGTTATGGTATCATGCATGCATATGTCTGTCCATGAACATACCTCTACCCAAGCTTTTTTTTTTTTCATCTTATAAGTCTTGATATAATTTGGCCAAAACGACTCAAGGCCGAATCGAGTCACCTAGAAAATTGGCCGAAACGACCCACCTACCAAGGCCGAAATGACCCACCCTAAAATTGGCCAAAACTACTCAGGCCGAAATGACCGAGGGCCGAAACAACCCGGATTCTTCCCCTTAGGTGGGAGTGGGGTGGGGGGTGGGGCAGAAGTGGTTACAAATGACTGGTGCATAAATCTCACTGAAATATTATGGATTTAAAGCAGGAAATCAGAGACTCTTCCTATGGAACATCATCTGGAGACAAAAATATCTCTTAGTATAATGAACAGTATGCGAAGTGACTAGTGAGGGTGAGCAGGATTTAGTGTTTCACTGTGAATTTCGCGTTTGAAAATGTAATATGTAAAGTAAAACATTTTTTCCAGGCTGTGTGACATATTCCGAATGCTACTGTGTATACACAGAGATTGTAAACAAGTAAAACAGCTGTCTGCTGAACGTCTGAGTCTACCTTACACTTACACGCACAAGAAGTCTGCAGAACAGCAAAATTTTATATGAAACTACAATGACAACACTCCAACCATGATGATGACTGCATGATACACAAACTGAGGCCCTCCCAGGGGTTTTGGGGATTCAGAGAGGCTTTTTATTTTCAGGGATTTGGTGACTGGTGAGAAGGGTCATTTATTTTCAGGGATTTGGGGAGAAGGGTCATTTATTTTCAGGGATTTGGGGAGAAAGCATAACTTTTGGGGGTTTTAAGACTCTTTGCTGATGATTGTGTTTGCTATCGTGAAATCAAGAATGAAGAGGATACATTGAAACTTCAGAGAGACATTGATCTTTTAGGCAGTTGGGCTAGGAAATGGGGAATGAGATTTCAACCTGTCAAATGCAACATGATGAAGCTGACAAATAAACGGTCTAGTAAGATACAGGCTAACTACACCCTTGAGGGCACTGTACTGGAAAACGTTGAAAGCATAAAATACCTGGGTGTAACTATCACAAATGATTTGAAATGGAATACTCATATTTCCAATGTTTGTACAAAGGCTAACAGAACTCTCGGATTCTTAAGGAGAAATTTGTATTCTTGTCCCCCAGATGTGAAAGAAGCAGCTTATAAAGGACTAATGCGGCCGGTCTTGGAATATGGAAGCTCAGTTTGGAACCCTCACACTCATGGCCTCCAGGAAGAACTGGAAAAGGTACAAAATCGTGCGGCAAGGTTTGTGACGGGAAATTATGTTTTTGAAACTGGGAGCATGACTGGCATTTTAGGTCAACTAAATAGGCGTTGTAGAAATCAACACTCTTTGGCTTTTCAGATACCTTCAGCTAGCAAAGAAGCGTACAAAAGTAGTTTCTTTCCACAGACTATCAGGGACTGGAATGACCTCCCTGATTCACTTATCTCCTCTGCTGAAATGTCTGATGACTGTGTGTCCAAGTTCGCTTCACTCGTGCGTTCAAGGGACTAATTTCTCCCCCATCCGAACCCCCTGGTGAAATAATGTCATTTGGCGTGTCACCAGTAAACTATTCAGATTCAGATTCAATTTTTGGGAGCAGGGGCCTGATTTTAGGGAGCTGGGGAGAAAGGTCACTTTTCTTTCAGGGAGCAGGGAGCAAAGACGGCTCCAAACTAACCCTAAACATTTTGAAAAGTTACAAAGACGTGGGTTTTCTCTACTGTCTCAGACTTCTGTTTTGTTTACAGCGGAAGTTTCTCCAAAGCGGAAAAAGGAAATCATTTTTCACTTCACTTCCGTTTTTCCGGAGTTTCTAAATCCGTTATGGAAACCGAAAAAAATAACCAAACTCAGGTATGTTGACCTATATTTCTTTAAACATCGTACTAAAACGATTTTGCGCTTACATTTACTTTTTTCTCTTTTCTTTCCTGCCTAAAAATGCGACCGGAAACATTTTACGGAACCCGGATTTGTTGAGGCACGCTCGTTTGTTGCGGTCATCATTTGGTTTAGTATGAAAGCCCATGCCGAACAGATCTGCGGATAGATTTTAGGTCTTTTCGTGACCTGGGCCCAGAATTCTGAATAGTTTACTGGTGACACGCCAAATGACATTATTTCACCAGGGGGTTCGGTAGGGGGAGAAATTAGTCCCTTGAACGCACGAGTGAAGCGAACTTGGACACACAGTCATGAGACATTTCAGCAGAGGAGATAAGTGAATTAGAGAGGTCATGCCAGTCCCTGATAGTCTGTGGAAAGAAACTACTTTTGTGCGCTTCTTTGCTAGCTGAAGTTATCTGAAAAGCCAAAGAGTGTTGATTTCTACAACGCCTATTCTTTGGGATAAGGTCATCTGTTGGGGAACAAGACAACTCACCGACAAGACAACTCACCGACACGGTTTTTGAGACAATTCACCGACAGATTTTGAGACAATTCACCGACACTTCTGAAGACAATTCACCGACACTTTTATTCAAAGTTAATGACTCGTAACTGGTGATCTTGATTGGCGATCATACATTCCCCATTAATGCAAATATAGTTTAATCACGTTTTCACCGACAAAATATTGAGAGAATTCACCGACAGATTAAAGTTTTTTAAGGCAATTTATCGGCTTATAAAAAATTAAAAGCAATGTTCAGACGATTCACCGACAGATAGAATTAAGATTTGATAGAAAATTTTCAGACAGTCCATTTAACTTTAACTTTAACTTTAAATTTGATTTTTAAAAGACTATTTTATGATATTTCATCACCAGATTTGAATTTCGAAACAATTCATCGTAATATAACATTTTGGAGGACATATTTAAGACAGTTCACCGACAGATTTAAGATTTTAGAGACTAGTTTTTAACAATTCACCGTCATTTTTTAAATATTGAGAGGCACTTTTAAGACGATTTACTGACAGATTTCAAAGACAATTCACCGACAGTTTTAAGATTTAAAGGTTTATAAGAATTTAGTAATATTCACGGACAAAGTTAAGATTTGAAAGACTTTCGGATAAGAAAATTCACCGACAGTTTTAAGATTTAAAAGATTTATAAGAATTTAAAAACAAAAATTTGGAAGACTTTCATATAGGAATTTAAATGCAATTTAAAGACAATTCGCCGACAGATTTAAAATTGTATTTACAAGTTTTGCCATTATAGAATCTTCATTGATATGGCTCTAATCTCATGAACTACTTTAAAGGGTCGTTAAAGTAAACTCGCCTACACGATTTCTGAGACAATTCACTGACAGATTTTCATAAACAAATATGAAGGCATCTGACCAAAATTTAAAGTGTCATAAAATTAAACTCACCGACACGATTTTTGAGACAATTCACCGACAGATTTTGATATTAAAATGCACATGAAGGCATCTGATCAAAATCTGTCCTTGAATTGTCTCAAAAATCATGTCGGTGAATTTTGGTTAGATGCCTTTATTTGTATTTTAATATCAAAATCTGTCGGTGACTTGTCTCAAAAATACATGTTATGTCAGTAAATTTTGGTTTGATGCCTTCATGTGTATTATATTAGCAAAATCTGTCGGTGAATTGTCTTATAAATCGTGTCTCTGAATTTTGGTCAGATGCCTTTATTTGTATTTTAATATCAAAATCTGTCGGTGAATTGTCTCAAAAATCATGTTGGTGAGTTGTCTTGAGATATTTTATATAATAAAGCGACATTTAGGTTCTTTCAAGTCACCTCATATTAATCAAATCTGTAACTAATAATCGGTCTCAGGCTTGTAATTACCCTTAATTGCTCATGATTATCGATGACTATCATCAAATACAAGTCATTAACTTTGAACAAAAGTGTCGGTGAATTGTCTTCAGAAGTGTCGGTGAATTGTCTCAAAATCTGTCGGTGAATTGTCTCAAAAACCGTGTCGGTGAGTTGTCTTGTCGGTGAATTGTCTTGATTCCATCTGTTGAATTAGGACCAGGAATCGATGCAATTAAATTTAAAGTCCCGACATAGACACCAGGTGGGAAAGAAAAAAAAAATAAAACATAAAAAAAAAACATTTTCCAACAACACACACGAAGAGCAGAATGACTAGCTCTTCCCCAACAAGGTAACCAAACCGAAACGAAAGGCAAAGAGCACGACAGAGAGGCATGCAAAATGAACAGTCGTATAATGAAGATAAATCACTTTTCCTGGGAAACCAACTCACACCGATTACCGTTTTTAATGGGGACAACGCCGAAACCCATTTTTCATGGGACATAGTTGTTGTTTTTTTTTAAAGAAAGAAAATTAAATAAAAACAAACATAGTGTTCTACTGGCGAACACATTTAAGAAAAACTTTTGGTGTAATTAACTTAAAATCCCAACCAAAGAAACCAGAAATACAGAGATAATAAAACCATGTTACTAGGATAGCAAAAATTAAATAGTCAGTTCCCGGCTGTGTTACCTAAAACCAAATATATCCAAGTCCCTCGTCTAAGCCTAAGGGCCTGATGAGCAACATCCTAGAGTCCTAAAGGAACTGGCAACGGAATTAGTTTATTACATGTACATCGTTAACATCAAGTCAAGCCTTACAGGCGTATTTGTATAAGTAGGCATTTTTGTCTTGTCCTCTCGCCGGGAATATACTGTGACACCAAGGTCAAACTTGCGGAGATGCACATACCAACATTTATTTAGTCTGCTTTTGAAGCTATTGATAGTGGGTGCCATAACTGTTATGGCACGTATCTCTTCAAGCAGTCAACTGTTACAGTTGAAATTCCTAAAGAATGGTCTCTTGATAATAGTTGTCCACTGTTTAAGAAAGGCGACTGGTTTCTTGTCCTTAATTACAACCCAGTTTCTTTGACATGCATTCCTTGAATTGATTCTTGAATATATTGTATGCACTCTATCACTGAGCTACCGAGCCACTTGGTCGACCAGTTAATATATAGAAACCAATCGTTGCCCACATTTTAAATTTGAATGGATCTGTAGATGTAGAATACTGTCTGAACTTCCTGGAGTGGGCTGATCTGGTTCTTGCTGTTGATGGAGTCAGATACTTGTCGGCTGTTATATCGACCAAATCCTCGACGACTTTGTATAAAAGATTGAGTTATATCTTGGACCGTCTGGATTTTAGCGCAGAAGCCAGCATGGCATAAAATAATTTTCGTTCCACCCCTCCACATAAAAGGTTTGATAGTTTCATGTTGGAGACCATTAAATGGGCAAACTTTTAGGTCTGGGTGCCAAGTCCGGAAGTGGATTCTTCATACCAAAATCCAAGATGGCGTCCAAAATGGCCGCCAAAAAGATGGATTTTCTAATTTCTCACATATAGGAGTTAAAGATCTACACAAATATACACATTTTTATGTTGTTTTACTCAGAAGTAACTTACAAAGCATAATAAGGCTTTAAAATCCTGATAGCAATGGATTTCTTCTCGGGGAGCCCAAACGTATCACAAAAAATGGTACATTTTAAACAGATTTTCTACCTGGCCCATTGGTCAAACCAAAAATATTTTGTTGCACACACACTACAGAAAAGGTTTTTAATGGTTAAAATTAAATTTAGTATATAAGAATTTTTTTCAACCTGGGTGTCAGCTAGGATTGTGGTATCAAACTGGAAATATTTTCATCTTTATAATGTAAGGGTACATCATGAGATTCTTGCAAATCAAGGGGGTAGGGGTAGGTTTAGCTTCACAAATTTTGTTTCATCCACCACTAAAAAGGTTTGATGTTTTTATGTTAAGGTTCATAGAATGTGCAATCTTTTAGGTCTGGGTGCCAAGTTTGTATGTGGATTCTTCACACGGAAATCTAAGATGACATCCAAAATGGCCGCCAAAACGTCAATTTTCCTGATAATTCAAATAAATGCAGATTTTATTATGTTGGTATACTCCGAAGTAACTGGACAAGCATAATGAGGCTTTAAATCATGCTTGCAATAGATTTCTCCTAAGTGAGCCCAAATTTGTAACAAAAAATTGGCATATTTTATACAGATTTGCTACCTGGCCCATTGCTCAAACAAAAATATTTTGTTGCACATTCACTACAGAAAAGTTTTTTTATCGTTTTTATCGTTATTAAATTTTGTATACATAAAAAATTGTTCAACGTGGGTGTCAGCTAAGATTGTTGTATCAATTTGGGAAATATTCTTGTCTTCATAACTTAGGGATACATGATAAGGTTATCGCAAATCAAGGGGGTAGGGGTAGGTTTAGCTTCACACATTTCGTTCCGTCTGCCACTAGAAAGGTTTAATGGTTTTACAATGAGGTTCATAGAATGGGCAATCTTTAGGCCTAGGTGCCAACTCTGTATGTGGATTCTTCACACGGAATTCAAAGACGACATCCAAAATGGCCACCAAAACTTCAATTTTCTGATAATTCACCTAAAACAGTTAAAATTAAGATAAAAAATGTGTTGGTTTACTCAGAAGTAACTGGAAAAAGCATAACAAGGCTTTACATTCTGCATGCAATATATTTCTTCTGAGTGAGCCCAAAATTGTTACCAAAAATTGCATATTTTATACAGATTTTTGCTGCCGAACCCAATGGTCAAACAAAATATTTTGTTATAAGATTTTTGCAAAACAAGGGATTAGGTATAGTTTTATGTCACAAATTTTGTTCCAGCTTCCACTTACAGATTATATGTTGAATGGTCATACACTCACACTCGAACTCAACTCAAATTTCGAGTGAATGCGACACCTCACTCGAGCTCTACTCGAAAATTTTTGGACTCTTATTTCTTCACATTTTCTTCGAAAGAGCCCCCAAATAGCAGATTATATACATCACCTGGACCAAGCTTTATGCTCGGGACAAATCTTTTCTTGAGAGGGGTCGCGAATTCTAGAACAGATTTCGATTTTCCCAAGGCATGTCATTTGCGACTATTTTGAACATGAAAAGCAATGATCCGTATTTTAGGTGAGAGGTCAACATTGTACATCCAGATGCAGACACATTTGTGCCTTTACGCTAAATATCGCTGTCACAGACTCACCCCTCCACCCCCACGCACACCCATCTACCTCACGCACCCACCCACTACCCCCACCCACAGAGAGAGAGAGAGAGAGAGAGAGAGAGAGAGAGAGAGAAATAAACCAGCAAGCAAACAGAGAGAGAGCATCACAGAAAGAAAGACAAATAAACAAACAAGCAGACAAACAAACAATAGAGAGCAAATACGATACCATGGTTGCACATCGAAATAAGATAACTCACCGCAATATGCGGCGTCTAGTCATCTCTTTGCTGCTAATTTGATGTTAGAATAGTAACATCAAATGTCCATATGATTTCAAATTTCTTTGTTTTATAATGAAAATCTGACACTCCAGTGAGTGATGGTTGAGTGACTGTTGTGTATACCAAATCTATACTCCACTGACACTCAATTTAACCTCACTCGAAACATACTCCAGCCATACTCTCGTGAGTTTGAGTTTGAGTGACGGAAGAGAATATAGCCGTAAGTCTGGATGTTGAACAAAACATCCAAAGCCTCCTAAAACATTTTCTAAATTTTATCACAGACACTATGAATTGATTTCACGCTTCAACTTGAGGGCAATTTCCGAACCAGATTTTTTTTGGTTTACAAAACAAATTTAAGAAACTGATAGGAAGGAATGTTATTTTTTTTTTTTTTCTGTTTAGAAAAATCATTATACGATACAAACGTATAGGATATATGTGATACGACAGTCTGCATGCCTAGTTTTTATCCCAATCATGGTTCATAACTACGACTTCAAGCTATTCATTACGGAAACTTCTCCATGACTACTTGGGCATATTCAATATCTATTTATGATCTAAATTTTAATTTTACAAATATTCACCTTGCATATCATAAAATAATGGTTTATTATATTGATTTTTGTAAGAATTTAGCATTTCTGACTTTTAAATTACGTAATTACATCAATTATTGTTTTTTTCTCTTGACCCCGTCAAACCTCCATTTTACTATATAAGTATAGGTTTGAAGGGATTAAGTTCCACACGGAGATGTTTCCATGATGCACTTTAGTTGGTTGGGGCTGGAGTTTCTTGTCTGTTGCTTGGCCCTCCGGGGTTCAACTGGTGTTTTTCTTTTGCTCCGGATTTCAATTACTAGTAGTTGTTTGGCGCCCAAGGATCTCCAACATCAGGCAGCTCATTGTGACTGCAGAACCACTGCAGAAACTGAGGGTGAGTTTAGGCGTATGTAAAACTAGTTTAAGCCCCCAGTGATTTATAACTGACGTTCCTGGAAGGCGTGACTGCTGTGATTCACAATTATGCAGGTTATTCTAATAACTTCACTTCAATAGCTGCTCACCCTGATTTCCGTTACTCATATTATACGTTGGTACCTATGTTTTATATTTCTTTACATAATTTTCCTTATTGCTAGTTTATATATAAATTATAGATATATGTTAATATATAAAGGTATACTAGAGCCACTGCAGAAGCTGAGGGCGAGGTTAGGCGCCTGTAAAACTAGTTTAAGACCCACAGTAATTTTATACTACTGATCGTTCCAAGACGATACTTCTCTGGTTCCCTGGCGTTGAATTTGTGTGGTGTTTGCACCTAATGTATGTCTTCATATTTTAGTTTTGGTAACTTAGTGACCACCTATTGGGAAAATAACTGCTCACTGGACTCACAATATGTTTTCTTAGTACAAGTACTTGATTGTTAATGTAGTCTTTTCCCACCTCGGTTTTTGGAGTGGGAATTTCTGTCTGACTGCGCCGTTTCCTGAGTGTTGCCTACTTTTACCTCCTAAGATGGGTGTGTAAATAAAATGACCTATTTGACCAATGGGCTGTTTAAAATGTGTCATTTATGAGACACTTTTACACTCACTCAGAAGAGATATACAGCTTGCAATGTTTTAAAGCATCATTATACATTTTCAGTTATTTGTGAGTAAAATAACAAAAATAATCATATAATTAAATAGATCTAGTGGTAGAGCATCGGACTCCGAATCGAGAGGTCCTGGGTTCCATCCCCACAGGCATCACGGTGTTGTGTCCTTGAGCAAGACGCATTAATTCCCAAAAGTACTGCTTAAACACAGGAAGCATTGGCTCCGACCCGGCATGACTGAAAAAATGTTGACTGGGACGTTAAGCCTCAACACAAACAAACAAACAAATAATTAAACAAATAATAACTCTTTATTCACTGTAGGTGTAATATAATTTCGTCATTTTGGTGGCCATTTTGGATGTCATACTATATTTTGGTTCAAAGAATCCACATGTTTATAGGTGAAATATCAGTACTTTCATCACTTTGGTGGACATTTTGGATGTCATCTTAGATTACGGTAAATAGAATCGATATCCAGACTTAGAAGCTTGGCATCAAAGTGCCCTCATTGTATGGCCCTTCAACTTATAATCATTAAATGGAGACTGGGACAAAATTGGTGACGCTAAACTAGACCTTACCCCTTCTTTTGAAAGAAACTTACCATGTACCCTTTAATTTTAAAGATGAGAATGTTTCTCATCTGATACTACAATCCTAGTTGACATCCAAGTTGAACAATTTTCTGATATCCACAGGAAATTTTAACCATCCTTAACTTCTAAAGTAGTTTTTTGTGCAACAACATATTTTGTTTGACCAATGGGCTCATTAGCAAATCTGTATAAAATATGCAATTTTTGTGACAATTTTAGGCTCACTCAGAAGAAATCTGTTGCATACAGGATTTTAAGCCTCATTATGCGTTTTCCAGTTATTTCTGAGTAAACCAACTTAACAAAATCTGCATTTTATCAGAAAATTGACGTTTTGACGGCCATTTTGGATGTCATCTTGGATTTCCGTGGGAAGAATCCTCATACAGAATTGGCACCTAGGCCTTAAAGATTGTCCATTCTATGAACCTCGAAATAAAACCATCAAACCTTTCTACTGGTGGATGAAACGAAATGTGTGAAGTTAAACTTAGCCCTACCCCCTTGATTTCTGAGAATCTTATCATGTACCCCTATGTTATAAAGACGAGAATATTTCCAATTTGAAACCACAATCCTAGCTGACTCCAACGTTGAACAAGTTTGCTTATATATATATATAAACTAAATTTAATTCAAACGATAAAAAAACCCTTGTTTGTTGTGTGTGTGCAACAAAATATTTTTGTTTGAGCAATGGGCCAGGTAGCAAATCTGTATAAAATGTGCCTTTTTTTTTGATAATTTTGGGCTCACTCAGAAGAAATCTATTGCAAGCAGGGTTTAAAGCGTCCTTATGCTTTTCCAGTCAGTTCCGAGTAAACTAACATAATAAAATCTGCATTTTTACCTTAACTTTAAGTATTTTATGTGAATTATCAGAAAAATTGACGTTTTGGCAGCCATTTTTGATGTCATCTTGGATTTCCGTGTGAAGAATCCTCATACAGGCTTGGCACCTAGGCCTTAAAGATTGCACATTCTATGAGCCTTAACATAAAACCATCAAACCTTTTTCGTGGTAGATGAAACGAAAATTTGTGAAGCTAGACCTACCCTACCCCCTTGATTTGCGAGAATCTCATAATGTGCCCTCATGTTATAAAGATGAAAATATTTCCAGTTTGATACCACAATCCTAGCTGACACCCAGGTTGGAAATTTTTTTTTATATACGAGGATGATCCAATAATGATTGAGACTTTTCTCTTGTTTCATAAACCTTATTATAAGGCTCAAGTTAACGACTTTCGTTCGCTGGATACACATCTGATCACTCTACGGAGCGTGTTTTATCAAATTTGCTCATCAACTTTGGTTGCTATGGTTATTTGAGAACCACTCGTGCAGTGCCTATGGCCACCATTTGCCCTTTCGAACAAACATAGTCTTTATAAATCTAGCTTTATCATACATTTTAAAAACGGTATTTTATAATAATTAAGTATTGCCTGTGTTAACATTTATCTCTGAAAAAGTTTGCTTCGGTCAATTCGCGTCTTGCGCTAGTGATCGAGATGTGGTTGCCTAGCAACCATTTTCCTCTATGAATTCTGGCTTATAGCATTTCCCAAATTCTATGGTTGCTAGGCATTATAAAACAAAAGAGCCAGGTGTCACTTTTGAAATTCAATTGCAACATTTATCCCATAACTGATCAGTTCAAGGTTAAAAACAATTTATTGTGTCATGTATACTCAGGTTGTAAGATATTTCTCAACCCCACCCCCCAAAATCATTGATTTTTTTCGCAACTTAAACGCGACTTTTCTCGCAAAAATGCTCAGCCTATTGAATTATCAGCTGCATGTAAGTGATATTTGCAGAGCATAAAGCTAGTTATGAACGCTATAAATAGCAATGTGCCATGATTGGATCTATTATCACCAGTTGCCATGGCAACCCATTTTATGTGCATAAGTACCATGTGGCCAAGGACATTTGACCCACATTCTTTCGTTGCTAGGCAACAGATAACAACTGTCTACATGTGAATTCTAACCAGTGTATCGAGTGAACGTTACATTGAGCAATGTTAACAAGATATTCACAAAAAACCAAGTTTATTTACATAGAAATAATTCAAAAAGTCTCATTCATTATTGGATCATCCACGTACTAAATTTAATTTTAACCATTAAAAACCTTTTTCTGTAGTGTGTGTGTAATAAAATATTTTTGGTTTGACCAATGGGCCAGGTAGAAAATCTGTTTAAAATGTACCATTTTTTGTGATACTTTTGGGCTCCCTGAGAAGAAATCTATTGCTATCAGGATTTTAAAGCCTTATTATGCTTTGTAAGTTACTTCTGAGTAAAACAACATAAAAATGTGTATATTTGTGTAGATCTTTAACTCCTATATGTGAGAAATTAGAAAATCCATCTTTTTGGCGGCCATTTTGGACGCCATCTTGGATTTTGGTATGCAGAATCCACATCCGGACTTGGCACCCAGGCCTAAAAGTTTGCCCATTTAATGGTCTCCAACATGAAACTATCAAACCTTTTATGTGGAGGGGGTGGAACGAAATTGCTTTTCTAGCTGGATATTTTGAGCTGGCTTCTGCGCTATTTAAGGGATTCCCATTGCAGATGATCAATCATGGAGGATACTTTGCTCGTGTTCCTGTACCTGCTATTTACAAAACGGGCAGCTCGGCGTTGTACCATTTCCACTTTCTTGATTTCATTTTTATACTGGGGACTCCATACAGAACAGCAGAACTCTAGATTCGTTCGTACCATACAAAAATAGGCGCTTGCTTTAGTGTCATCCGTACCGGCCTTGAGGTTTCGTCTCAGGAAGCCAAGGGTGCTGTTAGCTTTCTTGGTGACCCGATCAATGTGTTTTTTCCAAGACATCTTTGACTGTAGGTCTACGCCTAGATACTTGGAGCTTTCCTGAACTTCAAGGACATGTCCCTTGAGTTGATAGGGATACTTCATTGGTCACACTCAAGACACTGCATTCCCCATTTCTTTTCCCATTCAGCTAGTGTATGGAGGTCCTGCTGAAGGATCATGCAGTCTTCTTGGCTTTTGACGGTTCGGTAGACAATGCAATCATCAGCAAATAGTCAGGATGTCTGAGAGGACATCAATGAACAAGAGGAACAGCAATGGCCCCAAAACAGAACCTTGGGGTACCCCGCTGACGACTGGCGCGCTTCCTGAAGTCACACCTTCAATGACAACATTCTGTGTCCGGCCTGAGAGGAAATCTGTTATCCATGTGTGGAGGTGTCCTCTTATTCCGTAATGGTGGAGATTTCGGAGAAGGCGTCTGTGTGGAACACGGCCAAACGCCTTCGAAAAATCAAGGATGACCATGTCCGTCTGTGAAAACAAAATAAATATAGGGTAGTGTGCATTTTTTCAAGCTACAAGCCTCTGAACAAGACCTTTGAGCACCATGTTTTAAATTTAGTAAAATTAATTTAATTTTTAATTCTTTGAAACATACATGTCTTGAACAAAAATACACATAAAATGCTTTCAAAAATCATATTATTTAAGTAACAGTGACTATTTTAGACAAAAAGCATAGAAATATTTGCAATTTGAAGTGGATCACAAAATTTTACAATTCTTTTTCCAACCCTACCCCCATACTTGAAAAGTCGGGAAAAATCAATATTTTGAAATGTGCCAAAACCCCCAGGGGGGGTACTCTCATTTTTTGTGGATACATAGGCGAGGCCCCAGCTTCTACCCCCAAACCCAAAAAATTACTGAGATTTGCTGACCACCCCAAAAAAATACCAGGCCTATCAGGCATACCCAAAAAAATACTTGAACTTTTAGCTTACCCCAAAAAATTACGTATTCATCTTTTTTATGCCTATTGATGAAATTTTATCATATCCATATGATCTAAGCTGTTGGTGGGACGTTAAATCCCAAATCAACCAACCAACAGAACACGTCACAATACAGTTAGTATATATGTAGGAACTAGGAAGTAAATACCAAGTTGGATAAAATTTAAAGATTTTATTTATTCTCAAAGTGTAAGTCTTATGATGGTTTTGATTCCATTTGATTTGCAATCCAAACAACATCATCATGATCAAGCTTCCAAAATTTCACCGAGACCAGTGACAGTCATAAGGCATATGGTCGCAAACAAAATTGAATCTTAAGGGCTTGTAAGACATAAGTGTAAGCCACTCTTATCTTTATAGAAATAAAGAGATTTCCCAAGAAATGTGCAAAACCCAAAAAATTACTTAGAATTATAGATGACCCCAAAAAAATAATTCAGAAAAGGCATGACCCCAAAAAAATATCCATAAAAAGCTCACTACCCTAAAAAATAACTAGTTTTTCTGAAAACCCAAAAAAATACGGAAATTCAAAATTTTGACCCCAAAAAAGTCAGCCTCGCCTATGTATACAGAAATTTTCAGAGTACCCCCCCTGGGCCAAAACCATATTTGTTGATTCAAACTTTTTCTTGTATATTCACACAACATAGAACTTGGTAATGTTGCTCGAATAAAAGAAAGAAATATATAGGGTAGTGTGCATATAAGAGAGAACCAACAACTTGAAAATCGCCATTTTCAGGCTTTTTTCGGCTGTTTTGTTTGTTAAAGCCCTTTTAATCATAAAACCACCTAAAATTTTAAAACCAGCACCAAAGGCACAAAGACTGATTTAGAAGACCATTTACACGTATACTGATGCTAAAATAAACATCGAACTAGTCCAATTAATTTGAAGATGTGTAATATTCAAGTTTTAATCTTCTCTACCCCCCTAAATTTTACTGACAAGAAAAATTTTCTGAAAAGTTGCAGAAAATGGGGTGAAAAAAATGAAGTTTCTCAGATTGACAATTTTCATATCTCATTTAATGCATATCATCAATATGCATCCAAATATAAAATATTAGGAAAATATCTGCAACCGTTTTCGAGATATTCAACAAAAGAAAAACCGGAAGTTCCGAAATGTCAAATGTTAGCAGCGAACATCCTTAAAGCCCCCTTTTATACAGCAAAACTGGAGTACATGTATGCAGGGGCATACCTTTTTTTATTTTTTTGCTCCAAAACATAGGTTGTGGCCGGGGTTGTGGGTACTCGTTAAAACCACCTCGCCGAGGCGGTTTGAACGTGTACCAACAATGTAATGTAACGGGATAGTCTCCCTTGTAGAATACGTTGGTGCAACGTATTAGCGGCATATTAGCGGGTAGTAATATGCAAATGAGAAACTCGAAACTTTGTGATTAGAGTAAGTGTTAGGTATATAGCGCAGTAAACCACCCTTGGTGGATGAGCATGCTTTTCCACCGACGGGGTTTCTGTGGCTTGGCTCGGCTGTTCGTTACATTTGGTGGCAGCGGTGGGATGATGACAACTGCCAGAACGGAGTTGCCTTACCCATGTAGTCCCCAGGCCAAGACTCGGGACGAGTCTTCTCGGAGGGGGAAGTAATGTAACGGGATAGTCTCCCTTGTAGAATACGTTGGTGCAACGTATTAGCGGCATATTAGCGGGTAGTAATATGCAAATGAGAAACTCGAAACTTTGTGATTAGAGTAAGTGTTAGGTATATAGCGCAGTAAACCACCCTTGGTGGATGAGCATGCTTTTCCACCGACGGGGTTTCTGTGGCTTGGCTCGGCTGTTCGGTACAGTATATTTTCAGCAAAAATTATGAAACTATCAAATATTTTCCACTGAAAATACTTTCTACTGGGCACGTTTTGAGGACAGAAACTAATCGATACCATTTACAACAATATCGCTGTTTAGATACGTTATATTCTATATACCTAGACCGGTCATAGGTACCGGATTTTATCATTTTCATAATAAAGAAGGATTAGCCTGGTTCCCGTCGTCAAACCGGAAACCGTTCTTGACGCCTGGCACACACGAATCATGAAGGCATTCAGTGGACGAAAAAATATGGCGCCCTTCCCATTGAGACGGTAAGAAAATCGAAATTGTGAACAAACTGTGGGGCGGCAATCGACGGCATTTGGATTTTTAAGACAATTAGCATATGAGAAACTCGAAAATGAGGGTGGAAATGAATGCCAGAAATTGATATGTTCACAATCATCCCTGAAAAATCGGTAATCGACAGGACAAGTTAAAGCTTTTCTAAAAAGCTTGCAATCTTTCAGGGTCAGGTATGAAAGCCTATGCTGAAACGAGCGTTGATATCCGAGCTAGATTTTTTATAAAAATCACTAGAAATGCTTTTTGTGTAGAATTTGTAGGTAAAAACTTTTTTTTTTAATTTATAAGTGCACAATCAGTTTACAGTGTGTAATTCACCTATCAAAGGGGGGAGGTGGACGTACAGGGGGAATTAGACAACAAATAAATCCCAACCCCTGAGAATTAAATAGAGCATCATTATCTAGGTGTGGCGAATTAGATGCTACACGAAAAAACTATATAAAATATATAGCAAAATTGACAGCCAGCCCAGGGAATTTTGGATACCAAATTTCAATCTATGGGGAATTCTGGGGGAATTAGACCTCAATTTTTCAAAATTGTCTAATTCTCCCTGGGTATCCCGCCATCATTTGGTCTGTGTATTAGATAAAGTAGTCTGACGGGTCAGCCGTCAAAATGAATTTTTGATACCTGATTGTTTATCATTTTGACCCTTAGGTATGATACTTACATTTTGACGGCTGACTAGTCAGACTATAGATAAAGTTGAATGGTGATAAAAAGGATGTTGACATACATGTGATACCTCCCTCATCATCAGGGAGACTCCAGGAAATGAGCCATAAAATTGGTAAAAATTCTTTTAAAATACACCACTTTTTTACAAAAATTCAAAATCTCCCTGAAATGAATCAATAATTTTCCTATATATTCTATACATTTTTCAAAAACCTCCCTGAAATGGAAGAAAAATCTCCCTGATTCCTCTTTAAAACTCATCACATGTATGTGTTGAACAAGGTCTTTAATTTTCACATTCCAGAAAACCCAAGAACTGTAAGAAAAACAGGGCCGGAAAATTGATGCCTGAACGGAGAGAAGCTATTTTGACGAATTATCAATGCAGTATGCTGATTTCTATTGCTACATGTAAGTTCATTATGACATGACATTTCACAGAAATATGAAGAATTCACCCTGAATTTGAATTGAAACTGATTTGCTGTCTGGTTATTGGGAAATGCGGGACTTGTTTAATTTTTTAATTAAATTATTTGAATTGCTTCAACTGATAAGTGCATGAGCTAAAACAGGCTGGGGTCCATCATCTACTTTTCACTGAAAAAAAAATGGGATCAGGCTCAAATTCAACCATTTGTGTTGCCTAATCTGTAAGTCCCTGTCAACAATTTTTCTGTCATGTTGACAAAAAGCGGCAAGTTTATGTAGGACATGTAGTTGACTAGTTCTTTGAGGAGCTTTTAAAAATGTCTAACTCTAGGACACTACAGGGCCCTTGTGCTGTTCTAGGCCTGGACCTCTTGCTCTGGAGTCTGACGCTGTACAACTTAGCAGCTGCGCTGCCCTCTTTTTATGTGACAGTTATTGTGTGCATTTAAAATTATTTCATAGTCATGTCTGTGCAAAATTATTTAAGGCCATAGAAAATGATTTTTTAGATTCTCATTCCCACCTGCCGCTGTTCAAAATCCTCCAAAAATTTTTCATTTTGGTCAGAAACGAAAAAAAATAATAAAAAGGTCAAGATAATGTAAAATATGAACCGTCTCTTCACTCTTGGGAAAACCAACAATGTGGTTTTGGAACAGGTCCGACACAAACCGACCTGTACAGTCACAGAAAAGAAGTTGAAGCTTGAAATTTCTGATTTAAGAAGAAGAGGTAATGTACTATCCTTATAAGGCCAAAAAAAAGTTTTCTGCAAAGCTGATCTGCGTCTTTGGTTTCCCTTAAGCAGATTGATGTTTTTCTCATGAGACGGCACATTATATTTCAGATACTTAATTGCCTTTGTGTCTTTCATTACCAAAACATGCCCAATTATTGCAATAAACAGAGATTTTTTGAGATTTAAAAATTGAAAATTTTCAGCTGAAAAATTTTGATATTTACTTATTTTTGCTCGAAACATAGATTGTGGGTACATGTAAGAACTGCCCAAAAAATGGAAATTTCCAGTAACACAACAGGGATTTTTTTCGGGTGTCTCAGGGGCCGAAATAAGGCCCCATTCCCAATGCGATTTAGGAGGATTTTTTCCCAATTTGTAGGAAAAAAATCCCAATCACATCTGAAAATTATTTTCAATAGTTCAATGCCATGTGAAATATACGTTCTGCTGTTTGAAATGCTATTTAGCTTGGTATTTTATGTTATTATTTAAATGATTCTAAATGCATAAGCTTGATAAACTATGTCAACTTGGTAATATAATCAATTTTGAATATTCTGAAAATTTCCCAAATTCAGGGTTTACATCGCTAATTTTCCCAATCGCAAAGGCCCTAGAGCCCCTTCCCAAAATTGCAAAAAAAAATCCCTGCACAATCTGTGTTTTGAGCAAAAATAAGAAAAATAGGTATATCCCTACAAATCCCAGTTTTTCTATATAAAAGTGGGGGTTCAGGGGGGTAAGGAGGTACATACATTTCATGGACATGTTTTCCTGATGCACCCCAGAACTTTAAAAAATTTGGTTGAGAATCAAACTTTCTCTGGTGGTCTAACCTGTGGTTGATTTAATATAGCAATAACACCATCATGTTGCAGTCGTTAACCACCCCCCCCCCCCCCCCCTTTCCTTCTTGTTCAAACACACAGTAAACAAATTGATTACAATAGTGATAATACTAAAATTAATATCATTGAATAAAATAGTAAATGATAATCATTCAACATAAATCCCAAGTAGTCATCTCATGTATCTTGGTTTTAAATTTCAGGGAAGAAGGTGGACTTTTCAGATCAACCAGTATTTGTACCAAGTATTTTCCCTAGAAACAAGAAAACACCCTGTATGACCCATAGTGCCAGGAAAGCAGGTGAGGCATGTATAATTATTTTAAAAACTGTACCATCACTTGCACAAATTTCAGTCTAAATTGTTGGATCTCATGACCACAAAAAGCATGACCATACTTTTATAGGCTCTGGACAAGATTTTGTTAACCAACAGTTCTCTGATTGATTAAACTTGTAAAACATGTAATTTGCTTGTGTGAATTGATGCTGAACGTCCCAGTCAACAGCAGAGGTCATGTCAAGATGTTTCATCCATTTTTATAAGAGACTTCTATCCGAAATTAGGATGTAACAACATCCGAAAAGTGCTTGACATACAAACACCCAAGTAAGCCATTAAGTCTTATATGTATGGATAACTTGAGCCACTTTTCTTGGGCAGGCTCAGACCCGAGTGTTTCACTAGAAATCTGATAGTCAGTAGCCGAATAAGCTTTCAATAGATGCAAAAGCAGCCTATCTATTTCTTTAGTACCCAATGGTTGGGGGCTTTATTTGAGTTTATGCATAAATGAGCCGCGCCTTGAGGAAACCAGTCTTCAGGGTTTTCAACCAAGTTCGGCCTTAACCGGTCTGTAAAGTCACAGAAAAAGGCAAGAGGCTTGAAATTACATATGTAAGAAGAAAAGGAATTGTACTATCCATGTAGTGAAAAAAGGTGCTGATCATCTGTGCAGTTACTGCACAGCTGATCTGTGCCTTTGTTTTCGGATAAGCAAAATCCGGCTTTCTTATGATGTGGCCCAAATATTAATTTTTTATATACAATAAGCTATTGAATCATTCTTCAATGTTCCTTCAAGTATCTGGTTATGGTATTTTACTTATATTTTCAAATTTTCTACGTTTAATTTAAAAGAAATAATTTCCTAGCAGAATTGTAGTCTCAAAATGTGCAACAAATATTGTAAAAATGGCTGAATTTTCAGATTAATAAGTATTTGAGCCAAAACAAAAGTACTGGTCAGTTCAGCTGTAACTCACTCTATAAACCTGTGATGCAGCCAAATTTCTTACTTGCATTATATTGATGCAACATCACGTCACATGACGAAATGGTGTGCGATGATAAGAAGCTGTAATAATTGGGCAACATCTGACACCAAAGAGTTACATGACATGTACTTGTTTTACTGTCAGTTGTTGCTTAATCAATCAAGTCTCATATCAATATGTCTTTAAAAATATACTATTTCAGGATATGACACACTATCACCTATGAAGCAGTCATGCTCCCAGAAGAGGAAGCGAAATGACAGTGTCGGTGAAAACATGCAAGCTGGTCGCCCCAAAAGAAGACTTATTTTTTTGTTAAGCTCAACTGTGCCCAATCATGATTACAGTACAGGTGTCGCGAGACCTTAAGTGATTGTGCATCGCGAAAATTTTTTTAATCCCTTCTAAAAACATTTGGTGAGTGACTCACATGTGACTTGCCAGTTTTTACTAATAAATTTGCGAGTTGCTCAACCCTTCGCGCAAAGTTCTTTTTGTTTGTCGCGCATGGATGTACATGTAGCATACATTTATCGTGCTCGATCGGCCTGATCTGCATCTGCAGTCAGTTGCTACATAAACATGTATACATGTAAATATTAACTGAGTCCCAAAGCTTTTTAACAGATTGAGCATGTGCATTATTGCGTATCGGTGTTTGAAAGAAGTTAAGGACATGTACATACCTATGGTATCTCTACGGGTCATGTTTAAGCACTTTTGCGTAATGTAAACCTTGCTATATGTACATAATCCGGGATATGTTGCATTCGTGATTTGAATTGTGCATGCATGAATGATGGTATAAAAGAGTGATACATACATGTATATTCGTGGATCAGAATGCACAAAAATGCAGTTTATAGTGTCTTAAATGATACTGCAAGCTGATGGAGTAAGCTGTACTATCATCAATACCTGACATTTAGAAAACAACCTCGTGCAACATCGAGAAATTAAACATAAAGGCAACATGTTGTTGCACGTGTTTACTAAAGATACTGATTGAATACATGTGCGTACATGTAGCTGACGTTGTACAATACAAGCAACTACATGGCGCACTTCCAGTGGTACAGTGTAGATTTGCACATGGGATGCCACTTTGTATATTTACATGTCTGTTGTAAAAATTGAATAAATGAATTTAGGCGTTGTCTGTTATAGGCAAATTCATCATGTCCATACACTGAAAACGTCAATTTCAAAGGCCTACAAACGTTAACACCCTGAGTGACATGCAAGTTGTAAAATATGATGTTGATGACTACAAATTTTGATGCAGTTAGACGTCATGCTACATTTGCATGTGCATTTGCATGTGCATTGAAATACCAGTTTCTTTTAAACTTTATGTAGTCTACCACTGATACATTTTGTTTATTTGGGGAAATTAGATAAAAAAGGTATTTTATAGGAATCATCCATCCATACACCTGTCTGTCTGTCCGTTCATATCTAGATAGATAGAATCTATCTAATCTAATCTAATCAAATCTAATCTAATCTAATAGGGTGTTATGCAGTCAAATTATCAATCAACATAATTAATCTTAATTGCACACATTTATTGTCTGATTATGAATGATGCAAATGGAACAATTTAAGATCAAAGCAATGATTTTGATAACTTTTTTAAACTTAAACGAATGTTTAACACGGCTCTTCTTTTCAGGTCAGGGCAATAATGGATTAGTAATTATGGTAATCAGTCTAACATAAACAAAGTAAACAATGTTTCTAAACCAAAGCAAAATTTATACATGTAAATAAATAGACTGAACTTATATATCGATCTCAAATTGCATCTGGCGAGTCATCTCGCAATCTCATTTACGTCGCGCATGTTAGAAAAATAGTTATACGCGTTTGTGAGTGCCTCGCGAATCACTCTCGAGGGCATTGGGAGTAAAGATAACCCCCTACATGCAACATCGTGCAACTGCACAATCGCTCAAAGCATCGCGACGACTGTACTGTACCTCAAACCTGTAATCTTAAATACTGGAGAGGAGGTTCCACAACTAACATTAGTCACTGTGCAGCTGGTACTCTGATGAAGATTCCAGCTCGTAAATTCTCTTTTGAAGAAGAACTGTTTCTTTATTGGAAACTTAAATGAGAATCTGGCTCAGTCCTTTGACATTAGTTTTAGTCACATATCCAGTGTTTTCAGTATGTGTATAAATTTTCTGTATGTCTTGAGTTACTGTTTGAAATGCAAAGCTCAGATAGTGATATAGCGGAGGGCTATGACTAATTCTCAAACTTGAAAGTTGTGCTTGACAATATAGATTAGATGCCAAGAAAAAGACTTCTCCAATTACAAACATCATGATAGGGTGAAGATTCTTGTGGGACTGTCTCCAAACCAAGCTGTGAATTATGTGTTAAGCGCCTGGGAATGAAGAGCATCTGATTAACACATTACAAATTAATGTACATGTATATTTTGTTCCACTTCCCTAATGGTGCTCCTCAACATGAAGATGTCTTTGTTTCTTTGATTTGTGGTTAAACTGTTAACATCCCAGTTGACAATTTTTGGTTTGAGTCTATTGAGCTATTGTAGTCGCCTCGGTCATGCATGTTCCCATTCCTGTGCATGTAACACTTGTGGTATAGTTTTCTAGAAGTCCATATCTTGACAACGACAACCACTCATCAAAAAGCATTCATACTTGGACCATAGATACCGTGTACGATTAGCTTTCATTCCATGGCATCAGGTCCCTGGGTTCAGGCCAGTGGTGGGGCTAGAGGTTAAATTTAGAATACCATTTATGATTAATAATGGCTTTTTAGCTCACCTGAGCCGAAGGCTCACAAGGTGAGCTTATAGTATAGTAGTCGAGCTGGCGTGTGTCCGTCCGTCCGTTCACATTTTCAAACTTGAATATCTCTAAGACAACAAGGCCAATTGTAATCAAATTTTATCTAAAGCATCATTGAGGAGGGGGAAAGGTTGTTTTAGGTTTTGGGTCAGGTTGGATCAGAACTCTGGTTTCCATGGCAACAGATAGCTCCCATAGACTTACAATGGGAAAAACATCAAAAAAATCTTCTTCTCTGAAACCACAAGGCCTAGAGCTTTCATATTTTGTATGTAGCAAATATATATACTTATAGGTCACTGTGACCTAGTATCATGGATCAGTGATTTTACCTTATATCTTTACACTCAGTATATTTTCTTACTTCTCTCAGATTATGGGTGAGTATGACCAGACCTTTGAACAATGTAATTATAGGTCATTGTGACCTAATTTCATGGTTGTGATTTTGCCTTATATATGATTTTGCCTTATGCCTCAATTGGTATATGAACATATTTCTTTCACAGTATGTTTGTGTATGACAAATTTACAAGGCCTTTGACCTGTTGAAAGTAGTTGTAGGTCACTATGACCTTATTTCATGGTTCAGTGATTTTTCATTTTATCTTGGCACTCAATTGATATATGAACATATTTCTTTCTTTTGACCGGAAAATAGTTGTAGGTCACTGTGACCTAAAATCATGGTTCAGTGATTTTGCCTTATATGTTGGCACTCAATTGGTACATGTTACACCCATGGGCGGTTTGCCTTTATTACGTCAGGGTGAACATTTGTCACCACCATGACAGGCATATGTACCAGCCAGGTTTCAAACCTGCAACCCCTTGATTGCTAAGAAAATACACTATCCATTAAATCACCATGGCTGTATATGAACAAACTGCTTTCATAGTATGTTTGCATATGACAAGACCTTTAACCCTAAAGTAGTCGTAGGTCACTGTGACCTAATCTCATGGTTGAATGATGTTGCCTTGTATCTTGACACTCAGTTGGCACTGTATATTTTCATGCTTATTTCAGATTATGAACGAGTATGAAGAGATCTTGACCCCAAAGTACTTATAGGTCACTGTGATCAAGATTTTGCCTTATAGCTCAGTACTCAATTGGTAAGTGAAAATATGTTTGCATATGATCAGACATAAAGTAATGCTGGGTCACTGTGACCTAATTCCAGGTTCCAGTGATATTGCCTTGTATCATGGAAACTCGGTATATGACCATACTTCTTTCACAATATGAGTGAGGCCATTAAACCTTAGTTAGAAATAGTTCACTGTCACCTTATTTCATGGTTCAGTGATTTTATCTTATAGAAACAAGGCAAAAGGGTGTGGTAAACCTCAGGTTTTGACAAGTCTGGACTCCCATTTTCCCATGTAATGTTTGCTTGTCTTCATGTTTTATGTATTTTGTGCATTGAATTTAGTATTTTTAGATAGTAGTTGATATAATGCACATTTCCTGAAGTTTTCACATTTATCGGACTGATTTTGACACGAGTTTTTTTAGCCATTTTTATGTATGCAGTAATTAGACTTTGTTGTGACTCGTCCCACAAATACTTTTTCAGTCCTAGCAAACTTATCTTTTATGCAATTTTCATGATTTTTGGTAACAGTATAGACATTTATGTTATCTTTGCATTAGGCTGTAAATCTTTTGCATACTCTTCATATTTTATATGTTATTTAAGGGAATCTTGAAATTTTAGGGCCTGTGCTTTTTAAGTAAATGACTATTATTTAATTAAATTGACTTTTTTTTCTGGTGAGAAAACTTATTAAAGCATATTATTATAAAGTCAGTGTTTATACTTTTATAACATTTAAGGAAATCTTTGATTATGTGAAATTTACTTCAGTTTTTATCTTGCTTTCTGTAAACCTAAGGGACCTTTTTGCCTGTCACCTTTAACACCTTTAAAGTTGCAAATGTGTAACTTTTTTTAGGTCTGGGTTAAGCAGATATGTGTTAAATATATAAACTTTAAAATGGCCTTTTAAAATGCTTTTTGTTCCATGTATTGAAAGTTTTTGTCATATTAAACACTGTAGTTGTAACAATTTTTGTATATTTTGCATATTTTAGCTTTAAAACCTGTTTTCAAACTGGAAGTGACCATTAATGTAATTGGTAAGACAGGTAGCATTTTTGGGTATATAAGGGGCTGTCAATTCTCGGATTATTCACGTCCTTGAGGTGGGGACATGGATTAAGTCCGCTCGGCCCAGGATGACGTTAAAAGCCTGCACTATACTACTACTACTCGGATTATTCATTCTGTTCTCTGGATTAACAGTGAAATTCCAAAGGATTTAATTAATTATTTATTTTCTTATTTTTGGACTTGGCAAATTTTTGGCTTTTGAACATTTTACTTAATAGAATTTGTATAAGTCCGCGGAACTTTTTAACTTAGTTATTTTTGCACCTGTTTATTTTCTTAGATATTCTAAGTCCACATAATTGTAAGAACTTTGTAGCTTTTTTTTATAGCTAAATAAGTATTAGCATTTAAGAAATTTAACCTACTTTTGGCTTTATTTCTAAGTTAATTTACCCAAGAGTCATAATAGATTATGAAGCTTAAATTGCAATTTACTGCCTCTTTTGTAATTTTGGTTGCATAATTTGTCATTATTGCTGTTGTTCTGTTTACATGTTTGCTTTGACAATGCTTTTGATGAAAAAGAAAGATTATTAAAACTATATTTATGAACTTCATTTCCTTGTTGTGTGGTCATTTTTAAGGGCTTAACAAGCAAGGGCTAGACTTATAATTTCTATGAGTTTAAGCCTGGTTTGTTAGAGGAGGAATTTCAGACTTATCTTCAAACTCTTTTATGAAGATTTGGTCATCATTATTGACATTCTAAAACAAAGTCTGTGGTGTCGGCAATCCTGATAGAATCAGTTTACCCAACATTTGGGGTAAAACCGCAAAAGTGCATACTGTGTCTGAATAAACCCCCTTAACTGTGCCTAAGATCATGAGCCTCAAAACCGTCTTCTGGTCTAGAGGCGCAGCCTGCTAATCTTCGCCAGAGTTTAAAAGACAGGCTCCAGCCAATTTTGGCAAAATTTATTGCAAAAGTGTGAAAAGTGGCCTTGGCTCTGAACACATTAATCTGTCTTCAGCTCTCGAGGCACAGCCGGCTAATCTTTTCCGGAGTTTGAAGCGCAGACTCCTGTCAATTTTAGCCAGGTTTACAACAAGGGCAAGCTTAAAAGTCAAGTTTATCCTAATCAGTAATATTTGACAAAAGCCAGAAGCAGCAAAGTGTACTGTCCTGCGACAGCTCTTATTGAGTCATGTTAGGACTGAGCCTTTGAAATTGTGGGCAGACGACAAATGGGCAACAGATTATGAGTACAATGTAAGCTCACCTGGAGAGCCTTAGGCCCAGGTGAGCTAAAAATTAAAAACCTCCTTGGCCAAGCTCATGTGCCAGTAAATGTCCTTTGTAGATATGCAAAAAGCTGTTATCAGCCATACTTGATAGGAAACATTCCAACACCGCCTCTACAGTCTAAAATCCTGTTACTTTCTCAAATTAGGAAAGTAAGAATAGAGGGACCAGAAATAAATGCAACTAGAAATTGGCTGCAGGCAAGGCTTTCAGTATACCCCCCCCCCCCCCACAGCAAAATTATCTGAAGCTGGCCAATAACTTCCTAAGTCAAACATGCAGAAAATTTGTCAAAGATATCTTTTCAGCATTATAATTCTTCATGTACATCCTCAGTATGCCAGTCACATCTTATATGATATTAAAAGAATATATTGAAAGCTTGAGGTTGATTTCACTGTATGCACTATGATCATTTATATTTGTTTATCATGAGAAATGGTAAAAAATTGGCTAAGTTAAATAAAAGCTGTAAATGTCAAAAATTAACTTTTCAGCATGAAAATAATTCATGCACATCTAAAATATATCTGGAACAAATCTACAAAGAATTTAAAAGAAACACTGAAAGCCCTAAGAGGAGTTGATTTCACAAAGTATGCACTACCAACCATTATTGTATATAAGCTATGTTCAAAAATGACTATGTTGAAAAATGCTGTAAATTTGTCAAAAATTATTTTTTCATCATTATAATTCTTCATTGACATCTTCAATATGTGTGGAACATGTCTGCAAAGTATTGAAAAAATACTGAAAGCCCTTGGAGGAGTTGATTTCACTAAGTATGCACTACCAACCATTATTGTATATAAGCAATGGTCAAAGAATGACTATGTTGAAAAATGCTGTAAATTTGTCAAAATTCATTTTTTCATCATTATAATTCTTCATGCACATCTTCAATATGTGTGGAACATGTCTGCAAAGTATTGAAAATACTGAAAGCCCTAGGAGGAGTTGATTTCACAAACTATGCACTACCAACCATTGTTGAATATGGCAATTATCGAAAATTGGCTAAGTTCAAAATGCTGTAAATTTGTCAAAATTCATTTTTTCGGCATAATAATTCTTCATGCATATCTTCAGTATCTCTGGCACATATCTGCAAAGTATCAAAAGAGAATATTTAATGCTGTAGGAAGAGTTGATTTCACAAAGTATGCACTATAATAATAAATAAGCACTATGGCAAACATTCTATGCATAGGTTTAAAAAGTCCCATAACTCTTGCAAAACTGACCCTTTGGCCCCCTTAATTCATATCACACATGTGTTGTCTAATGTTGCAGATGTGTTGAAAATTTGAAGAACATCGGGCAAAAACTACTTAAGTTATTCAGCAAAGATGTCAAAATGTTGACGGAATCACGGACAGGCTGAAAACAGTATACCCCCCTAAAACTTCGTATTGCGGGGGGTATAGTTAAATTTAAACTCCCTACATAAACATTGGGGTTAGTAACTCGAAGTCATTGTAAGTTCCCTTACTTAAAACATACTTATGATGGTCTTAAGATGAATACTTTATAATTTACGCCCTTGCTGTTCAAGTAACTCTAAGCTTTCGTAACTTTTTAGCTTGCCTGCACGAAGTGCATAGAGCTATTGTAGTCACCTCGGTCGTGCGCGTTTACGTGTGCGTCCGCATCCGCATCACACTTTCGGTTAAAGTTTTTTATAAGTCTATATCTCTTGACCATGTTGATGGATCAAGTTGATACTTTGCATGTTGCTAGATATTGGTCTGAAGTTTTACGCAGTACCATCATGACCCACCCTGGGTGACCTTGAGGTCAAGGTCACGCACTTAAAAATTTTGTGTTTAAGTTTTTGGTTAAAGTTTTTGTAAGTCTATATCTCTTGACCATATTGATGGATTGAGTTGATACTTTGCATGTTGCTAGATATTGGTCTGAAGTTTTATGCAGTACCATTATGACCCAATCTTGGTGACCTTGAGGTCAAGGTCACAGACTTAGAAATTTTGTGTTTAAGTTTTTGATTTAAGTTTTTGTAAGTCTATATCTCTTGACCATGTTGATTGATCGAGTTGATACTTTGCATGTTGGTAGATATTGGTCTGAAGTTTTATGCAGTACCATCATGACCTACCCTGGGTGACCTTGAGGTCAAGGTCACAGACTTAGAAATTTTGTTAAATTTTTTGGTTAAAGTCTAAATCTCTTGAACATGTTGATGGATAAAGTTAATACTTGCATGTTGATAAGTATTGGTCTCAGGTTTTATGCTGTACATCACAACTCACCTGGATGACCTTGAGGTCAGGGTCACGGACTTGGGAGTTTTGTGTTTAAGTTTTGGTTAATGTATTTAGAAGTCTATATCAGTGCTCCAGCTAGGATTTGAAAAGGGCAGGGCGGACTTGTGCTGAAAAGGGCACTTTCAGCGTGCGGCAGTTAGCAAAAAGGGCACTTTTAAACCATGGCACTTCATTGAAATAGCTTAAATTCCAAAAGCTAATATAAATCACTTTATTAGTTGTACTTAAATAACTAATCCAAATATTCATTTCCAGGAAACTATTTTTTTTTCTTTTCCTTCTTTATGTTTGCTGCAGGCAGCAGGGTGTATCTTTTCTTGACTATTGAACATTTGATGGGAAATATACTAAAAACCTTATGGTAATCTTAAACTGTCTGTTGATAATGCTGACCTTTCAAGAAGCCAGCCTACTACTCAAACATTTTTTTTTATTCATAAATGAATTCTCTAGTTCAACCTGATATATTTAATTCACACTTCACTGGAAGTGGTGTCATCTGAGGCAATTTTGAATTACAATCAAAGATGTGTCAAAAAATTTTTGAGTAATTATTGACAACAAACAAAAGATTAAGGAAGTCAACCATGCAGTAGTCACAATGCACAATAGAACTGTACTTTTATTTACTCCAGCCTCAAACTTAAAAACTTTGTAACTTTCTTATTTTTTGTCCAATTTTAATGATGTTTTTACCAAATTAAAGGGCAGGGTGCAAACTTTAGGAAAAAGGGCACAACAGGGCGCTGGAAAAGGGCAACAGGGCGATGCGCCCTGCTAAATTATTCTAGCTGAAGCACTGTATATCTCTTGGGTATACGGACAAAACACCCCACGGATATAACCCCCCACAACCATTTTGTTATAGGTGGACGAAAACCACCACATGTTTTTTTGAAGGCTGACAAAACACCCCACGCCCAATAATATAACGTGGACAAAACACCCCATGCAGATTTCAAAATTAGGACAAAACCCCCCTCATGTTTTTCTTAGTTCCCCATATGACATGACTGAAAATTGATGGCTGGAAAATTTAGGCCTAACAAAATCTTATGTTTTCTTTATCAAAGATAATATGAATCATATAACATGACTAAAAATTGATGACTTGGACAAGAAACCATAACGAAATTTGATTTCAATAAGAATGTCTTATGTTTTAGCTCCCCATATAACATAACAAAATTGATGACTTGGACATGAACCCATGGCCAAATTTTATTTATTTCTTTACATTAGTTAATGAAAGCTGCATATGAACTTATTTAAGATTTAAACTTTTTAATGAACAGATCTGGTTGTGTTAATGTGTATATGAGCTGTTACAAAAATAATAACACAACATATTTCAAATCATTTTAATCAGACAAACAAGCAATTAACAATTTGACTTCAATTGAAAAACAACCATTTTAGCACAGACAGATTATAAAGGTGTTTGAGTTAATTGTGAAAATTAATTAAATGATTAAATAATTCAATTACCTTAACAGCACTCAATTAGCACATTATGATTTTAAAAAAAATGTACACACACAACCATTATACATGCATTTGTTTTAATAAGTGATAATTGGAATGGCATCAAAGAAAATATCTACATAGAATTGAAAGAAGGAAAAAGAAGTGGTATTACCAGAAAATGCATGTTGTTTGCATTAGGATGCTTCTGTCTGCTTCCATCTGCTTATCTACACTGCAAAAACATGAGGGGGGTTTTGTCCTAATTTTAAAATCTGCATGGGGTGTTTTGTCCGCGTTATACTTTTGGGCGTGGGGTGTTTTGTCAGCCTTCAAAAAAACATGTGGTGGTTTTCGTCCACCTATAACAAAATGGACGTGGGGTGTTTTGTCCTACACTCTATCTCTTGAACATGTAGATTGATCAAGTTGATACTTTGCATTGGTCTGAAGTTTTATGTTGTACCATCATGACCCACCTGAGTGACCTTGAGGTCAAGGTCATGGGTCATAGATTTTAACAGATGTAGTGACAAAGCACAAATCAGGCGAGCTACGCTGTCCTGCGACAGCTCTTATTGAAAATTAAAGGTGCCACTTCTTGAGATAAAATGACACTGTGGTGGTCTTGAGTTGACCATAAAGTTACAAATGCCATTTTAAGTTAGTCATCATAATTCTCAAGAGATACGCAAGTTTGTTGTACGCTGATCTTATTACGACTTAAGCTTAAGATGGCTTTGAGTTACCAACCCCAGGTGGGAAAGAAAGACTAGCTCTTTCCCAACAAGGTAGCTATCCAGCTAGTCTCAACGAAAAGCAAAGACAACAAGCACAACAGAGATTTGATTGTGTCTTACCTAGTAGAAAAAAATTCAGTTTACAGTACACATTAAGCTTGAGCCGTGACATGAAAAAGCTGTCTTTGAGATCATTTTGCAGGTCCTACACAAACCTGGCTATGCAGCTTCAGAAGATAGAATGAGGCTTAAAATTTGTTATGAGGCTTGTACTATCCACAAAGCAATACCAGAGGTCCAATGGTCCTGTAAACGCTCACCTGAGATCTGCTACATATTGCAGGGGCAGATGAAGCCCTTGGGCTATTTGTTTTCAGAATAATCAATATTCTGTCCATTTACCAATTTCTATTTTTTTTATTCCCTTTAAACGACATGTTAACAGTTTTCCCCATTCAAATGCATTGGCAACCTATGTTGACCTTGTCGTCAAATAGGTCAAGGTCATCACAGGGTCATGATTTATATACACATTGTAGTACTTTAGCCATCAATGCTTCATGCCAAGTTTCTTTGAAATCAGTCCACCGGTTCCGGAGAAGATTTTTGAAGGGTTTTTACCATATATGGGCATGGCGGCCATCTTGGTCATGTGACCTGGATTATTTATATATACATTGGTTACCCCTTCCTATAGATGCTTCACATAAAATTTGGCTTTGATTGGCCAAGTGGTTTCAGAGGAGAAGATGTTTGAATATTAAGGAAATATACATGTATACTGTCACGGGGTGGGGGCATATGAGCTCCTGGGGACCAATCTTTTTCAGAATCATTAATATTCAGTCCTACTGTGCATTTCCTGCAAGACTTTCACTTTAAATGACATTTCAAAAGTATTCCCCAATGAAATGCATTGGCGACCTATGTTGACCTTGCTGTAAAATAGGTCAAGGTCATCACAGGGTCATGATTTATATATACATTGTAGTACTTGAGTCATCGATACATCATGCCAAGTTTCGTTGAAATCAGTCAGCCGGTTCCAGAGAAGAAGATTTTTGAAGGGTTTTTACCATATATGGGCATGGCAGCCATCTTGGTCATGTGACCTTGATTATTTATATACACATTGGTTACCTATAGATGCTTCACAAAAAAAACACATAAAATTTGGCTTTGATTGGCCAAGCGGTTTCAGAGGAGATCTCTGAATATTATGGAGATATACATGTATATTGCCCCGAGGTGGGGGCATATGATCCCCTGGGGTCCATTTTTTTTTTAAATCATTAATATTCAGTCCTACTGCCCATTTCCTGCAAGACTTTCACTTTAAATGACATTTTAAAAGTTTTCCCCATTCAAATGCATTGGCAACCTATGTTGACCTTGCCGTAAAATAGGTCAAGGACATCACAGGGTCATGATTTATACATACATTGTGGACCTTGAGTCCCTTATGCTACATGCCAAGTTTCAAGATCCTAGGCCTTTGGGTTCTGGAGAAGAATATTTTTAAAGGTTTTTACCATATATGAGCATGGCAGCCATCTTGGTCATGTGACCTGGATATACACATTGGTTCCCCCTTCCTATAGATGCTTCATATAAAATTTGGCTTTGATTGGCCAAGCGGTTTCAGAGGAGAAGATCTTTGAAAACTGTGGATGACGACGACGACGGAAGGACGGACGACGGACGGACGCCGGATGCCTACCTATCCTATAACCTCACCTGTGAGCCTTCGGCTCAGGTGAGCTAAAAATGCTTATCATTTGGGCAGCTGATCTGCATAGATCTTTGTTTTTGTATTTCTCGATGCAGCTCAAATTACTTTCGTTGCCTTCATTTTTACATGGAAATTGATAAAAGCCACAACAGGGGTTTTGCTTTTATCGGTTACTATTTATTTTCTTCTTTTTTTTTTTTTCCTCAAAAATTGATTGAATTTTTTTTAAACCAGAGGAACATTGAACCAGAGAACACTCACCTGATCTTGGAACATTTAGTCATAATGAAATGACCATGAATGCTCGCATACCTTTATTGACTTTATTACTTGCCAGCATCAGCCAAGTTTCAGGTCTCAGGCTGCAATAGTTTCAAAACAAATCCACTTTTTTCATTTTTTTTTTTTTCATCTTAAAGCCAGTTTCCAAAATTGACCATGCCATAAAATACTGTAAATTCGGAAATTTTCGCGAGACTTTTATTTCGCGAATTTTCGATTTCTGAATTATTAGCGAGTTCTTGAATTCGCGAGCCAGTATTCGTGCAGTCATAAAGCTTATAGTAATTCTTTATTAGCGAGAACTTTATTTTCGCGAAGCAATGAAATCGCGAATATTAGCGAAAATTAAGTTCCTCGCGAAAATTTCCGGATTTACAGTAGGTCAAGGTCATCCCTGGGTCATCACTTCAACAAACTACGATTGGTTAAGGTCCCTGATGCTACATACCAAGTTCTGTAGAAGATTTTTGATCATTTGTGAGCATGCAACCCCCATTTCATGAGCAAAATTTCATCCCCCCTATGCATGAAGGCTTCCAATAAAATTTCCAATTCATAGGCTGAGAGGTTACTGAGAACAACAGTTCTTTAATTTTGATATTTCATTGGACTTTGGCCTTAATTTATGGCATACATTAATTAATTGTCTGCTCCTGCCAACTTTCAGGTCTCAAACTACAAAAGTTTCCAAAATATCTATTGTTTTCAATTCACTTCTTCTCATGTACAAGCCTATGTTTCCAAAACTGACCTAGCCATAAAATTGGCCAAGGTCATCCTAGGGCCATCATTTGAACAACCTATGATGAGCTGGAGTCCCAGATACTACATACAAAGTTTGGTGAAAATCTACCCACCAGTTCTGGAAAAAAAATTTAGCATTTGTGAGCATGGCAGCCATGTTGAGCATTCCACCCAGATTCTGCGCATAAAATTGTGTTCCCCCTAGGTATTGAGGCTTCATATAAAAGTTCACTTTCATAGGCAAAATGATTTCTGAGAAAGCATGATCTTAATTTTTATATTTCAGCTACCTTGGGTCAAGGTCAAGAAATTACCTTGACTTTAATTAATCACAAATTTTCATTGACTCCATTAGTTGTCTGCATCTAGCAACATACAAATCTCAGGCTGCAACAGTTTCCAAAATATCCATTGTTTTCTCTTGTTCCCATGTAAAAGCCTATGTTTCTGAAATTGACCATGCCATAAAAAAGTCAAGGTCATCCCAGGGTCATCATTTGAGCAAACCACGATAAGATTGAGCCCCTGGTGATGCATACCAAGTTTCATGGAATTCGGTCATGTGACCAAGAAATCACAAGCAAAATTTCAATGCCACTATCCTATGAGGCTGCACATAAAATTTCACTTTGATCGACCGAGCAGTTTTAGAGAAGATTAAGGTCAAGAAATGACCTTGACCTTAAATAATTACATACCCTCATTGACTCCATTAGTTGTCTGCATCTAGCAACTTTTAAGTCTGAGGCTGCAAGTTTCCAAAATATGCATTGTTTTTGCCTTCTCCTATGTAAAAGCCTATGTTTCCAAAAGTGACCTTGCCATAAAATTGGTCAAGGTCATCACAGGGTCATCATGCTACTGATGCTACATACCAAGTATTGTGGAAATCAACCCACTGGTTCTGGGAAGAAGCGTTTTGAAGGATTTTTACAATATAAAGGGGTTGGGGCCATCTTGGTCGCGAACAAAAATTTCAATCACACTACCCAAGGAGGTTCTGCGTAAAGTTTTAACTTGATTGGTTAAGCGGTTTCTGAGAAGATCATCTTTGAAATTGAGGACGACAGACAGATACCGGAGCATGGTCATCCTATAAGCTCACCTTTTGAGCCTTCTGCTCGGGTGAGCTAACCAGAGGACCAATGGTCCTGTAAACGCTCACCTGAGATCTGCTGCATATACCAATAAACATGTATGAATATTATGGTATTTTATTCCAGTGCAGGGGCAGATGAAGCCCTTGGGCCATTTTCTTTTTTCTGAATCTTCAATATTCTGTCCATTTGCCAATTTTCTGCTGGCTTTTCCCTTCAAATGACATTTTAACAGTTTTCCCAATTCAAATGCATAGGCAACCCATGTTGACCTTGCCATAAACTTGGTCAAGGTCATCACAGGGTCCTGATTTATATATACATCAAAGTACTTTAGCCATAGATGCTTCATGCCAAGTTTCCTTGAAATCAGTCTATTGGTTTCAGAGAAGAAGGTTTTTGATGGGTTTTTACCATATATGGGCATGGCGGCCATCTTTGTCATGTGACCTAGATTATCTATATACACATTGATTCACCCATTCTATAGATGCTTCACAAAAAATTAGGCTTTGATTGGCCAAGCGGTTTCAGAGGAGAAGACGTTTGAATATTATGGAAATATACATGTATATTGCCGCGGGGTGGGGGCACATGAGCCCCTGGGGTCCAATTTTTTTCAGAATCATTAATATTCAGTCCTACTTCCCATTTCCTGCAAGACTTTCACTTTAAATTACATTTTAAAAGTTTTCCCCATTCCAATGCATTGGTGACCTATGTTGACCTTGCCGTAAAATAGGTCAAGGTCATCACAGGGTCATGATTTATATACACATTGTAGTGCTTGAGCCATCAATGCTTCATGCCAAGTTTTGTTGAAATCGGTCCACCGGTTCTGGAGAAGAAGATTTTTGAAGGGTTTTTACCATATATGGGCATGGCGGCCATCTTGGTCATGTGACCTGGATTATTTATATACACATTGGTTCCCCCTTCCCATAGATGCTTCATGTAAAATTTGGCTTTGATTGGCCAAGCGGTTTCAGAGAAGAAGATGTTTGAATATTATGATAATATACATGTATATTGCCCCGGGGTGGGGGCGGATGAGCCCCTGGTGCCCAATTTTTTTCAGAATCATTAATATTCAGTCCTACTGCTCATTTTCTGCAAGATTTTTCCTTTAAATGACAATTTAACAATTTTTCCCATTCAAATGCAAAGGCGACCTATGTTGACCTTGCCGTAAAATAGGTCAAGGTCACCGCAAGGTCATGATTTATATACACATTGTAGTGCTTGAGTCATCGATGCTTCATGCCAAGTTTGGTTGAAATCGGTCCAGTGGTTCCGGAGAAGAAGATTTTTGAAGGGTTTTTACCATATATGGGCATGGCGGCCATCTTGGTCATGTGACCTGGATTATTTATATACACATTGGTTCCCCCTTCCCATAGATGCTTCATGTAAAATTTGGCTTTGATTGGCCAAGCGGTTTCAGAGAAGAAGATCTTTGAAAACTGTGGACGACGGACGGACGGACGGACGACGGACGGACGGACGACGGAGCATGGGTATACTATAAGCTCACCTTGTGAGCCTGACGGCTCAGGTGAGCTAAAAACTATTGCTTTGAAAGTACATGTATAAATTCTATATAAATACATGTATATATATATTATCCCACTTTTATACAGCAAAACTGGGGTATGCATGGGGTATACCTATTTTTATAAATTTTGCTCCAAAGCATAGATTGTGTGTACACTTTAGAACCAGGGATTCTAATGTGTACCTACAATCTTTGGTTTACGCAAAAATATGAAAAACTTCCAAAATTTTTCAAATGAAATTTTCAATTTTTACAGCTGAAAAACAAGTCATATATTACTTGGATATGTTTTTGCAATGTTGTGAACCCAGACACTTGAATTTCTTGTGTGAAGGCTCCAATTATTTTGAAATTTATTTGTTGTGCAGGCTTGGAGGAAATCAAACTTTTTGCATGCTCAACTCAGCTGAGTTTGAATTTTATCCTGCTCATAAATACTAAAATGCCAACAACTTTTTTAACATTTATTGGCAGCATAAACTAAAGGGCTGCCTATGTGTACATAGTAACTTTAGTTATATTGATTTGAACTGTTTTCCCATAAATTTATTAGAAATAGAAATTTCATGTTCAAAGAACTTGATGATGAAAAACATTTTATGAACTTTGAGCTACACTTTCTGTTTTTGTTTTTTTTCATACTGGCATACAGCAGGTTCTGATTCTCATTATGCAACTTCAGTCCATGCCATTTTTTCAAGCCCTTAACAAGCACATTTCAATGAAAACAGAAGGTTTTCATTAAAATATATCTGTTTAGTCACTAATAGACAATGTCACAGTCTAGTACAACTAGGACAGTACCAATCCGTCTAGCACTGTCTGAAGCTCTTGATCATCATCATCATCTTGTCTAACATCTGTTCATTAATCTGAAAAGCATATGTATCATTTATAATAAAACTAGAAAAAGTGCCTTGAGAGGCACGTATACCCCCGGCTGATAGCCATCAAGCCCCCTTCCCTACCCCCTACCTAAGCAACCCGGCACATGCTCACCCCTGACATTGAACCTCACATCACCAACGAAAAACAGTACCCTTATTAAGTACATTTTAGAAACCACCAAGCCCCCTTCCCTACCCCCTACCTAAACAACCCGGCACATGCTCACCCCTGACATTGAACCTCACATCACCAACGAAAGACAGCACCCTCATCAAGTACATTTTAGTGTAAAGTACTTTACATACAAACATGGGGAAGTGTAGTTTTAGAATGACATATCTATTTTAGAGCGGTATACAGAGCTGACGTGTATACCCAATCTAGGACATAAGCGCGGACATTGTGGGTCAGGTCCTCAGTCCTGGATTGAAATGAAATAAGAATGTCATTCTTAAAAAAAAAAAAAAAAAAAAAAAAAAAAAAAAAAAAATTAAGATGTCCTAGATTTTGACCTCTAGCCCCACCCCCAGCATGTACCCTAGTGTCTAATGTCATTAGAAACAAGGCAAACCTTATAGAGTACCTATGGGGCAAGTATGAATGATTTCTTAACATGATAGTAAAAAAATAGTACAGAAAATACAATTATTAAACAGTCAGGGACAAAACCTAAACAAGTTATAAAAAAAATAACTGAAACAAGTTATTAATACACTTTAAATGATCTCCCTTTCCAAGATGTTAGAGTTCACTTTTCTTGGATATTTTTTTCAGATCAAAAAACCACTTATATAAGTTATGCTTTTTTTAGTAATTTTGACAATATTAACTTGAATAGGTTATTAGTATCATTACCCCACTTGTCTTTGAAGTACCTGCGTACCACTTTTTAGACTATGCGTACTAAGAAATTCTTTTGTAGTAGCTACATTAAAGTTACATCATCCTAGGAAAATTGTCTAGACATGTGCCAAAATTCTTGTAAGGTGGGAACAGATGTTTTAAAATCAGGGATTTTGCCATTCTGATGCCAAAAAAATGCATAAAAAACTGAAATTTTCAAAATCTTAATGGTATATACTAACTTTCAGCCATGTGAGTATAAAGCTCTCATCTTGCTGCATCTCCCATTAACATTTTAATTATGTAAAACCCTGCATATTTCAATTAAATTAAGAAAAACTTCACAGATTTTGACTGATGCAGGGAAAATGAAAAATAACTTGTTTCAGTTATTTTTTTTATAACTTGTTTAGGTTTTGTCCCTGACTGTTAAAGAAGTTCTAGATTTTGACCTCTAGCCCCACCCCCCGCACATAGACCCTAGAGTCTGAATCTTACATGGTACCTATGGTCTAAGTATGAATGCGTTCTGGCAAGACTTAGTGGATGTCAAGAAAACAGACTTACAGAAAGTTTATCATGGTATATATCATATAAAAATGTGTCCTAGATTTTGACCTCTAGCCCCACCCCTGGGGACGGTAACCAGGATTTGGTGACATTGAATATGAAAGCAAACCCTAAAGGGTATCTATGAACTATATAAGAATACATTCCTATGATTGTTTGTTAAGATATGAACTTAAGAGAAGAAACATTAACATTGTAAACAGCACATTTTAAAGGTGACCTAGATTTTGACCTCCAGCCCCACCCCCGGGCATGGACCCTGGGGTCCAAACTCATGGAAACAAAGCAAACCCTATAGGGTACCTATGGTCCAAATATGAATAGTTTCTGACCATTGGTTCATGAGATATACACCTCTAGAGAAACTTTAACCAAAACTTTGACATAAATTCTACGAACGTTCCGGAATTACGAATGAAGAAACGAACTAACGAACGAACATACGAACGGACGAACGGAAAAGCGAAAACTATATACCCGTCGGCATAAATGCCGGGGGTATAATAATATAATAAAATTGGCAATTTGGATGGATTTAACATACATGATGTATATGAGAACAGTAATAGTGAAATTGTTGAACAAATAAATTTGGCAAACCATCCAAATCAAGGCAACAAAACGAAACACGAAATTCATGCGGCTCTAATAAGGGTTTAGAACTATATAGTAAAGGCAGCCTCTAGCACAAAATTAATGAAATCATCTACATATGTACTAGTTTGACATTACAATGTTTGGTAAATTGGAAAAAATCCATTCAATTTGAACAATTTGTAAATTACCTGATGTAATAAAGTTCAAACAAATGTTTTGAACAGCTATAACATGTTTGGCTACTGGGGATCCTTTTGTCTAGAAATCTGCCAAATATGTTGACCTGTCTTGGTAACATTCTACTTGTTTTAAGTGAAGACACACAAGCTTCAGTCTGAAACAGTAAAGATAACCAGATTATGATAAAACAAAAAGAAAAAAATATGGTGTAAAAATCTGACAAAACAAGCTTCTAGTTTAGAAATCCTGCAAAAATTCAGAATCTTTGTGGTTTGTTTTTTCTTTGCATTCACACATACCACATATCAAGTACCAAATGTTCTCAATGAGTTGCACAATTAGCAAACTCATTCACTCAATAATTCTTATGTGACCAAATCAAAAGTGATGATGTCTTAAATTGTCTTATGATCATGTTTATAAGACACTTCGACCACAAGGTGTAGAACCCAAGCTTATAGCAAATCTTGAGGAAGGGCCCTATCTCAGCCAGTGTCACCTTCCTGATTCTTTCCAGGTATTTTGTCCCTTAATCACATCAGGGAATTGTTTGTGGAGTAAAATTGAAATTATTCATCTCTGGTGTTACAGCGCACTACATCAGGAAAACATGTCCATGAAAGTAGACCCCCTTGAACCCCACTTTTATACAAATACTGGGGTTTGCAGGGTTATACATGTACCTATTTTTTTTATTTTTGCTCCAAAATATAGATTTTAGCTGAGATAAAGATGTATCTGTCTCTGATTTTAGGTACTCATTAGAACTGCCTCATTGAGACTGTTCTAACTTGTACCCACAATCTATGTTTTGAGCAAAATTATTAAAAATAATTTTTTCTATTGAAAATTAGTTAACTGTCCAGTCTGTGTTATGAGAGGAAAATGATACATAGAAAACTTAGTGTCATTATGAAAACATGCCCATACAATAATCAAAGTCGTTTGGCTTTCTGTAAATTTCAGTAGATTTTTTTTATATTCCTGCTCAAAATATTGATTGTTGGTACATGTTTGTTTTTCCCAGGCCATCCTAATGAGTACCCACAATCTATGTTTTGGATCAAAATTCAGGATAATGTAGATGTATACCATTGTATACTCCAGGTTCACAGAATAAAAGTGGGGTATACATTTCATGGACATGTTTTCTTGATGTAAAACAACCAATTGTGGTCCAGCAATGCTATGTGTTATACATGTTATACAGTATGCAGTAACGATCCATATGTTATAAATATAGGTGTATCAAAAATACTATAACTTATAATAATAATAATTTAGAAGTGACTCAAGTATTATCTACCCCCCCCCCCCCCCCCCACACACACACACAAACAAAAATAATTCAAAAATAAAGATATTCATTACTTTCTGACCCCTCCAAACTTCCACAAAATATGGAAATCCAAATTTTTGAACACCCCCCCCCCATCATTTTTAAAATAGCAAGCTAACCTTTATGCCGGAATTTTGAGTAACCTTGCCCCCTGGAGGAACAACCAACTGCTTCTTGGTATTACTTTGGGGAGAATTTTTCTTGCTTATTGGCAAAGCCCATCACATCCGTATGAACCTAATCCTAATCTTTTGATAATTTTTGATTTTGCAATTAAAGCAAAACAAACATAAACTAGCTGCCAGAGAAGACTTGGGCTAGTATGAACCCAGAACCTATCCACTCTGAGCCTAATGATCTAGTCCACCACCAGGCCACCACGCTTCACAAAATTATTATTTTCTAATGAATACTGTACATGTATATGTCATTGACAGTCTATTATGAACACCATTTTGGTCCAGCTGATAATTATTAAATATTTTTATTTTATGTTGTTTTTTTTTTATCCAGGCTTACCATCCCAGCCAACAATTTTTCAGTCATATCAGAACGGAGATTATTTTGCCTACTGAAGTCTTAAGTACAATGGTCCTGGACAAAGTGGATTTGGTCCAATGTAATTACTCATTTTTTCTTTTGAAAAGCTTAAACTTGTACTTGTGTCCTGAATCAAGCCCCCCCCCAAAAAAAAAAACAACAACATACTTTCTGTAACAACAGCCAGGGACTTATTTCCCTCTTGGAGCACCCCTGTAGAGACATTGTTAATTTGGGTTGTCACCAGTAAACCACAGGTCATTGATGCTTACTCAATATTGTATATACTTGGGGTAGTGCGGCTGCGAAGTACATTGTATATAGGTATATAGGGTGCATAATTGACCAGTCTAACTGGTCCAGACCTTTTAGCCTTGCGGTTATGATGCCTGAATGATTTCCACCCTGGCAATCGGGGTTCGAGGCCAGCTCTGGCTGGATGTTTTAATTTACAGGATTATATTTCTCCTACTACTACATTTGGTGCCTGGTGCCAGGATGACTACCGTCAGAGCCCATAGGCGAAGCTGTGTCTTGGAATTCTTAAACATTTGTAACAAATGTTTCATTGTAGCATGGAGGAATGTGGTAGTGCGGCTGCGAAGTACTTTGTATTATAGCATAATTGACCAGTCTAACTGGTCTGGACCTTTTAGCCTCGTTGTTATGACGCCTGATTTCCACCCCAGCAATCGGGGTTCGAGGCCAGCTCTGGCTGGATGTTTTAATTTACAGGTTTATATTTCTCCTCCTACTACCATACTGATTGCTTTAAATGCCCCAGTATGTCCCAAATACCCGAATCTAGAATCACTAAATTTCGGCTATTTAGACTGTATTATGGTTATAGAGCGTCAATGACCTGTGAGTAAACCATTCAGATTCAGATTCGATTGAATGTGTCTTGCACTAAACAAAATAAAATACAGTGTATTATGTTGAAAGCAATCAGCCTCGGTTTTTGTGTATTCTTCACATTTTACTTCGGCCAATGTATGGTTATTTACCAGCAATAATGCCTTTTTCATTATATTGTATATCATTTCTTTAGAGTTTCCATAACAAGAGGTCAAAAGACATGACAAGCTTTTTATTAAATATATATATTTTTTTTTGGAAAAGCTTTAACTTGTACTTGTGTCAGAATCGAGCCCCAAGAAAAAAACATAGTTTCTGTAATAACAACGAATCTGAAACAAAGTTAGCATCACAGATTTCAAAAAGAAGGTTGGAAGAATAAAATACTTCAGTTCCTCACATTTGCCCACGCCAGAAACAAGGCTACACACGAAACAAATTGGTCTGTGTGTTGTGACTAACGGCGCCGCCATGTTTTTATTTACCCAATGGCTTCTGACATTATACGCATGTGCCTGACTCCGAGAATGATAATGAAGGAGTCGGGTACCAGACTAAAGAAGGATTAAACGAACACGCTTTTATTTTGACAGGTGACAGGAATTGGTAGAAAAACTAATTTTTTTTCACACCTGTTTTGAGGCCCTATTTTACACAAGGAGCATATACATGAAGCGGCACAATTTCAGGTCTTGATGAATTGCTTTAAATTGTTTGACGATATGATTTCTGCTTCGTCAAAGCTAATGAGTAAGGCAGTGGCTAGGGATACGGTAGACTCGCACACTCAGCTGATGTGTACAATCTCCATGGAGCGAAACGTCTCGTCACCATTACGAATGTACTCAGCCTCGTGTCCATCCGTAAAATAAGCCGTTTTTACATATCAATTGTTTCACCTAGAATTCCATTGTTAATACAAAGAAATGCTCACCAACTCTGAATAGTTTACTGGTGACACGCCAAATGACATTATTTCACCAGGGGGTAGCGACACTTGGTCATTTGATGAAACACACATTTAACTTTCTAACAATCAAGTTTTCTCCACAAAATTCTGTGCCTTCTTTTTTAACAGATTCATTTTTCAGCTGTTTGTCAATCATGTTCACTCGTGTGGGGCCGTTTCTGGAACGAGCCGAACACATATGCCGAACATTAATTTTATTCCAGTGGAAAGGTCAAGATTTGGCCTTGTCCAATGATATGCACGCATTTCTACCAATGACGTCAATCAGGTCAGCCATTTTGATTTCGCCGCGTGGCGTTTGACGTCATCGTGACGTTGCAACACGCGCTTCATTATACTAATTGATCAATTAAATATTAATTGACAATTAACTTTCCATATAAGGAAATGGCCGTCAGTCAATTCTCGGTGTAAACATACGAACATATACGGATGATTAAGTGCATTGAAAGAATGACAGCCAGAAGTGTTTTAACAAGAATAAAATCGCTCAAACGGACAGAAAAGGTTGGATTTTTTTCTAAAAGCACAATAAACATATTAGTAACGCATCAGTGAAGTATTCTTGATTTATCTTGAAAATGTTGCAATTATCGACACTTCGTTTCACCATTGAAAAACCAACTGGGATCGCAACGAAGAGATATGGAACATATGTGTAATATAGCGGAGTGAGATTTCGCAACTAGGGATACGGTACCGTATCTTTAGCCTGTGGGCTAGGGATATGGTACCGTATCCCTAGCCTGGCGGCTAGAGATACGGTACCGTATCTGTAGCCTATAATATATCGGAAATGGCTAAAGGTACGGTATAGATCAAAAATCGATAATGTAATATTTTCAGGTGAGTTTTAATTGAAGGATTGCAAGTTCCCTAATGAATCATAAAAATAAACATTTACGGATGTCTTACTTTTCTCACAGTTTCATGGTTGGGCAGACTCTACACATGCACAAAAATCTTAACAGTAGTAGCGTTAATCGTTTCTAATTGCTTGGTAAATTATGCATATGTATAACAACTAAAAAACGTACACGACAAAGGCGGTTTGCATGTTTTTCAAACATATTTTAGAGTATCAGGTTGGCTAGTCTTGGTCATTAGATCTGGTATAAAAATGTTATATTTCGATTGCATTTTAGGCAATTTATTACTTGATTTTAATAGAAAATCGCTTGTAAATTTTTTAATAAAAAGAAAACTCCTTAGATAAAGGAGCATACATGTATCTCAATCATTTCGACGCAGAAAGAAAAAAATCGAAAACAATCACGAGAACAAGAATTTTGAAAACGTGTAAACCAAGCGTAGTAGTTTGTTTTAAATTTTCAAGTAAATGCACTGACGTAGAGAGCCGCAATTCAAATTTACGCCGTGTCTTTATCTGCAGCGATAGATAGATAGATAGATAGATAGATAGATAGATAGATAGATAGATAGATAGATAGATAGATTCTCTCACTCCTGTCCCTCGAGACTTGAAGTTCATGACGCCGTGAAAACACCTGAATGTAACCTCATAGTATTTTAGTCTTTCGTTCAACTTATACGAATTACACACTTGCGCCTTTTCCACACTTCTATCTCTCTTAGAGAACTGAACGCTTTAGGCATTCTGATAGCGCTCAATAGCACTTTCAAATGCTTTCAACTTTTTGCCCGATGTGAAGTATACGAGCCATTCTGACGGTATGAATCAAGATTTGCCTGCATGTTTTAAAATTGTACGGTGATTGAATTGAGTAATAGCTTAATTGTTTTATATTGCAGTTACTTAACCATAACAAAAGTTAAAAGCATTCGCCGAATGATAATTGGCAAACTAAACAATGCCAATGTCTTCCTTCAGGGGTTAAGCGGTAGGACAAAATAAATCAACACTTCATTACTGTTTTGTTTGTTGTTCGCACCTTGAGGCGCGGACATCGTATTGATGGTTAAGCAACTAATTGAGGCTAATATTATCTTGTTATTATCTTCACGCATCGTTAGAAACTTTTTATATCCTTTGATGTCGGTCAAGTAATTGTAGATAATTGTGATATTGCACAAACACACACTCAAATATAACAATTTAAAATTTCGTTCCTCGGGATTAGAAATAAAATTGAAATCTCTCAACTATATACATTAACATTGTTTTCTTAAGTCTGTGTCTCTAGTCTTCCGTACCTTTAGCCTTTTAGGATGATTCAACTTAAAACTCACCTGAAAATATTATATTATCGATTTTTAATCTATACCGTACCTTTATATAGCCATTTCCGATATATAGGCTACAGATACGGTACCGTATCTCTAGCCGCCAGGCTAGGGATACAGTACCGTATCCCTAGCCCACAGGCTAAAGATACGGTACTGTATCCCTAGCCACTGCCAATGAGTAATGTCTGGTCCTGAACAGTTGTGTCTGGGTGTTGATCACTCAGTTGGAGAAGAAATTCTTCGTGATTTCTGTATGGCTGTGCTGTTTCATCAATTTCTGAGAATGCCCTCTTAATTTGCGAGCAGGCTGTTTGAAATATACACTTGCTGGGGTTTTATATTTATTGTGAACAAATTTATTTGTTTTCACACAATCTGTGAATTTCCTTCAATTTCGAGTGATTCCATTTCAGTTCCAGTTGGACATAATTTGAGACACTTTCTCTGTACCTTTTCTAATTTTTCAGTGTCCTGCTTATACCATGGATTCCAGACTGGTGACGCATATTCTAGATCCTGTCTTATAATTACCTGATATAATGTTGTAACTTTCCTTTCAGTAAAGTTTGTGGAACATTGTTTAATCATTCCTATTTTCTGATATGCCTTTTTTGTTATAATATCAATGTGTGTTGCCAGTTTCAGAGACTTTGATATTATGATATAGTGACTCCACGGTCTTTTTACAAGATTTTTAAATGCATACCTCTGGACCTGTATAAGTGAATGGTTCAGTTATGGTGACCAATATTGAATTGATTTCTTCTCGCATGAGCCAGTGCATCAGAAACCAACAAATTGCATATGCAAAACCAAAGGCACAGATCAGCTTCGCAGTAACTGCGAAGCTGATCAGCACCTTTGGTTTCACCACACAGAACAATCTCTCTTCTTATTAAACGTTAAATCTGGAATTTCAAGCTTCTGGCTTTCTCCTGTGACCGTACAGGCTGGTTTGTGTGTGCTGGTTGGAAGCCAATATTGTTGGTTTTCTCGTGCGAAGGCTCACATATTCTCAAAGATGAAACTGTTTGCACTCTTTCAGACACATTAGAAAAATAGAACACACTACACAATAAAAAAAATTTAAAACTTATTCCAAATATGACATGATAACACTGCACATGCGGCTAAAGATAAGATTTTGTAATTTTGATGCAACAGTTTTATTGAATTTCATAAATTTCTATGACTCAAAGTCATAAACAATTTCCAGAATAAGTTTCTGGATGCTGATTGCAAGAAGCATTAGTTTTTGCAAACATATACATGTCTTCCAAATCTGCCTGTGTTTGTATTCATGATAAAAAGTGGAGGATCCATAACTGGTCCACCTGACCCTGACTCACAAGTAGTTACAGCCCACAGGGGTATAATGACCTGTATTTATTGGCATATTTATATCAGATCTCAGGTGAGCGCTTACAGGACTAATGATCCTCTATTTTTTTTTTTTTCAGACTAAAATTGATCACACAACCGTGTGCAGGAGTGAAAATTTCTACCTCAACGGAAGTTGACCCAGCAGCCTGAGCAGAACATTTTCAGTGGTTTTATGTGCCAGGCCACAGAGAGCCAAGTTAAGTCAAGTCAAGCATATATAAGATCATGACATTTCGAGACAAGCCAAGTTCTGTGTGTATGCCAGTGGAAGATCAAACAATCATCTTGTCAGCTCCTGAAGATCAACACATATCATGTATGTTATGAACTTACGAACAGTCACATGATTATTCAAGAAAAAAATCTAGCTTCATGGCCTATGGTTTGACAAAAAATGAAAAACTCTTCTTTGATTTATGTTAAGAAAGAAAATAATTATCCCAAGATTTGTTGACTATTTATTCAGTTATTGTGCATGAAGAATAATAATTATGAAAAGATTTGATGAACATTACTTCAATATTACCTTCTTGAATTTTATATGAAGAATCAATAACTAGGTGACAATATTTCTAAATGAAGATAGGTATGAGTTTACGATATTCTCACACTGTAGCGCTGAGCTGCGACTATGCTCACGGGAAGATCCATACTGTCGCCGAGCTTCTCCTACTGGCGGGAGAGCTTCGACCAGTCAAAACAGAGACCACATCCATTATCGGGACATCACTACCTCTTGCTAAAGAGCAGATAACTTCTGCTACCATTCTGATTTTGGAAATCGTGGATGATATTGTTCAGTCAATGAGGGAATTCAAGAATCTGTGGAAAACAACTTGTGAAAATTTTCATCGTTTAGCTGATACTGTTGTGGTTTTGATAGAAATTTGTCATCATGTGACACATGAGGTTTTAACGGCTGGGAAAAAGTCAGAAGACTATAAATCAGATATATCAGTCGACAAGTATGGTGCTTCATACGCAGGTTTAGAGATTAAACTTAGTTGTGTTCAGTTGAAACGAGCTAGACTTGATGAACTTTCTCCCACCTTCATTGTAGACCTGTGCTCAAATATATCAAAATACATATCATGCTTGACTGACATATGTCGCTCAGCTGGTGATACCTCTACAGAATCCTCCACCCAAGACCAGTTCAAACTCGGTATCAAGTCAGTAACCTGCGCCGCGGGCAGTCTTATAGCTTGTATCAAGTCTTTCAAGGCAGACAACTCTACACGTCATCACACAAGAGTTGTGACATTCTGCGAGCCTGTCATGGCTGCCAGTCATGCTCTGGTAACCTTGGCAACGGAGGAGGAGTTTGTGGGCAAAGGGGCACAACTCTCAGAGGAAGAAAGGGAAATAATGAAAGCAGTCTTTGGTAAGTCCAATTCTTGAAAGATGAACCGCATTTATTCAAAGAATTCTGATACTGTAACACAGTTGACATGCCACATTACAAAATTTAATTTACTTTTATTAAAAACTTGTTTTCACCATACAATATTGGGTGTGTGATTTTTTTTTTTTTTTGGGGGGTGGGGGGGGGTGGGCACAGATTACATCAAGTCTGAAGAATCATGTATTGTGAAGATTTAACCATTAAGTTTTTAACGGTTGCAACATTGTTATTTGCTTAACTAAGACTTGCTTTTGTGAAGATATACATATAGATATACATATGTACATGTGCGTCATATATTACACTTCCAAATTTAAGCTCGCATGTTAGGACTCCTAGTGCATCAAGTCTCTTTTCGAATGCTCCTAACTTAGGAGCATTCAAAAAGTGACTTGATGCATGCCAGATGTATCTTCTGTGTTATTCTAGACAAACTTTTTCATCCTTTTCTTTATTTCAGGTCCATGTATGAATATAGTATCTGGCTGTGTACAACTCTGCAAAGTTGTTAGAGAGTTTGCCTACAACATTTCACACAATGGCTTCTTAAACAAAGCCAAAAGTTGTCAATCTTCTATTCAGAAGTCTGTCCTACATCTCAAAACTGAACTAAGAAAACATTTCCGGGTAGATTTTCAAAATAAAGCAGCCAGTCCATTTCATGATGATGAGCTTTCTGATACACAGAGTGAGTTAATGGGTTTGAAAACCAGTCCAAGTCCTTCAGGTGTGAGTACCAGTCTGATTCCTTCAGATTTGAGAACCAATACAGGAGAGACAGAAAATAGTCACAGTCCACCAGGAAACTGTGCTAGTCCAGTTGATACAGGAAATGGTTCCAGTCATACTAAAACAGGAAGCCACACCAGTCTAACAGGAACAGGAAATGGCAGTCAGAGTCCCAGAAGAGAAGCAATGGATGATGGGAATGATACTTCCCCAATGTCAAGGTCATCTCTAGGTGCCTCAGAGTTCTCTTTTTCCACTGGGTCTTTAAACTGATTAATACCACTCCACCCACTTATTAGCCCGCATTGGCTTGAACGTAAAAAATGAAAATTTTCAGTAGAAAAAAATGATATTTTTCTTATTTTTGCTCAAAATAAAGTGGTTCTAACAAGTACCCACAATCTATGTCTTGGACCAAAAATAAGAAAAATAGGATTACCCCTACATACCCCAGTTTTACTATATAAAAGTGGGGTTGAAGGATTGCAGGGACAGGTTTTCCTGATGAGAATGGGGCCTACTTTTTAGTGAAGTGAAAATCTACAAACCCACCTCATTATGACACAAAAGATGTATATTTACCATTGTAGAGTTGTAGTTTGTGCCATCCAGTCTGTTTCTTTGTACTATGAAAATTTACATGTAGTTTGTTTTGATTTTGAATGATTTTGTATTTTTAGCTGGGATGAGACATGTTTTACATTACTCTTTTTGTCAGCATTAACATTATTTCCACCGAGACATTTGGGTCCTTCTGAGATAAACTGCAACATTTCTGGACATTTATTTACAAATTGAAAATCTACTTTTTTGCAACAATTTCTACCTAGAAATATTGGGCAGTTATTCATTTTGCCCAAAATTGTCACAAAAAGATAGTTCTTTCTCGATTAAGCTCATTTTTTTTACATTTTCTTCAGCAGTCACTGATCATTACGGATGTTACATTTACATGTCAAAATGCTGAAAATTAGCTGTAAACATTATACAAGCACTCCATTCTGTGTTCGAGTATGTAACTCCCAAACATATGAATAAATTCAAAGCATAGTTTTCTTTGCCATACAAGAATTTCATATGCAAATAAGGTTTTGGTCTAGTGTTACGGACGTCACCCCAAACACGAACTTAAATGGTTTTTTCTGAATGTGCCAGAGTAGGTTTTTTCATAAATACAATGTCCAAAGCTATTTTTCAATTATAAAGCATAGGTTGTGAATTATCTGGTGTGCATCCAGCTGCAATATATTGCTGTTTTAAGCAATGACATTTTGGCACATAATTGTCAAACTTACATCCATTCAACCTGTCAAGCAGTAACATCCGCAACATTTCTTTCTCATTTCATCCTTCATTATGCAACTATTAGCTGCTAGTCGCCCTCTAAGTAAGAAACTGCAGTTGCTTTAAGGGATACATTGTAAACAATATGATAATCTCTGGTGTCAATGCAGAATATATTTAATCTCGGTATGGACGTTACATAACTTGTCAACAAAAACGTCCCTAACACACCATTGCAGTGTCAAATACAACGTCCAAATGAAAGCGGCCAACAAATAATGACATTATAGAGATTCCTGCCTGATCGTCGAAACAATAACCTTCAAAAACGTTTAGCATTTGATTCAAACGTAAGACTGAATCCTTGTACGTTTATAATGCTACCAAACTCACCCATTGTGTTTCAGACGTAACAGTTGATGTGTGATAATCATCTCGTAATTGTCATCTGATGACATCCGTTTATTTTTCAATCAAACTGACATCGACAACATGTAAACATACCCATTTAGTACAAAATTCACCAAATTAGCGTAATCCAAGCACGCATGAACAGTCATCTCTGGGCAGTTTGTCACCAAACTGTCGTAGCGATTAAAAACGAAACTCGATACGGATGTAAATTCCAATAAAACATTTGACCGATCGTATTGTATTTTCGTTTTGCAACAGACGGCAAGGAATGAATGCCTCAAAAAGTGATGACGTAGTACACAGTTTTATTACGTATATGCACAACATTCGCGCATCGCTATTTTCGGCCCCAGGGATAATTTAACGGGAGAAGTTAAGTACGTAATATTATGATCGACACTCATCGTAAGTTATGTAGTTCGTTTTTGCCAAGTTAGTATTGCTTTCCCGCTGCAAATGACATATTACATTGCAAGGAAGAGTGTTTAAACGCACCTTACAATATCAAATGTAAGAAAAAGCAGCATGATTATGGAGATGAAAAACGGTAAAAATACACGTTTTTTTGACCGACAGCATGACGTCCGATCAACATATTTCAAACTCCTCGTAAGTTTCAAAGAAGATATAATAGCCAAATTATCATTGCTGAAATAACAGAACAGTTCATTGTTAACAGTTTAATAATAAAAGAATAAAGAAAAAGCGTACTTATGAAGTCTATTTTTGATGCTTGAAAATTCGTGCTAATTTTTGTCACAAAAAACATCCGAAAATTTGGCTTTTTTGGAAAAAGAAAATTAAAAAAAATATAGAAAACGACCAGATAATACTCAAAAATTGTTTATTTTGTCATTTCAACATATCTTCTTTCATTTGCAACTGTCTATTTGACCCCACCCACTTTTGAAAAGGTATTTTTATTGCATCAAAATTTCCACTAGTGCTGTTGCAGTTTATCTAAGAAGGACCCATTTCATAAAGCTAATTCTAGTTATTTTACTATATTTTTGGATGCTAATGACCTACCAGGGTTGACCCATTGTTAAACAACAACCAACCATTAATATCCCTCGAATGTCTACTGTTCCAAAATGTGCACTCCAATAATATCCACTTAATGAAATTTATAATAATCAGTGAAATTGTGAGCTGCCTTTTCATTTTTAACATTCTGTATGTTTTCATAATTTCATTTCATGTATTTGTATTTTATTGTTTATTTCATTCTTTAACAAACATATATTTTGGAGTGGTTGTTTTATTACAGTAGTCATTTCGGGAATCGGAAGTATACATTTTGGAAGTGGACATTCTAGCACTACCCGTTTCATTTGTGTAGAGTCAAAATATTTTGTATGTTTTGTTTTTGTACTATGTTTTCTTACTGTTTTGTACTTTTATTTTACTTAAAATTGCCATAATTTCATGAGATTATTTGTGTATTTTACTTGTTTGTACAATAAATGAGCGGCCCATGGGAAAACCAACAATCTGTATAGGCGAAAACAAAGGCACAGATCAGCTTCGCAGTAACTGCGAAGCTGATCAGCGCCTTTGTTTTCACTACACAGATAGTACAATAACTCGTCTTTCTAAATCCAAAATTTCAAGCTTCTAGCCAGCTTCTGTGCTTGTACAGCTCGGTTTGTCTCGAACCTGCTCGGAAACCACATTGTTGGTTTTCCCACGAGACGGCTCAAATGCGAGTCAAATCATAAGAAAACCTCTCAACTGAACTTGCTTATTAGTGCTCTTTTTGACAGTAAATCATTGCATTTACCTTCTCATTTTTCCATTCATGATTTAAAGCAAGTATGAGGAGTCAGGCTGTGAATAATAGTAGCTGGATAATCAGGGATCAGTCTGGGCATCTCTGTTATCATTTTTAGAAAGATGTATATTATATACGAGTCGCCTCATGGGAAAACCAACAATCTGCATAGGCGAAAATAAAGGCGCAGATCAGCTTCGCAGTAATTGCGAAGCTGATCAGGCCTTTGTTTTCGCTACTCAGAAAGTACAATCCCTCTTCTTCTTCAATCTGAAATATCAAGCTTCTAGGTGTCTTCTGTGCTTGTACAGCCCGGTTTGTGTCGGACCTGTTCCGAAACCACATTGTTGTTTCCCACGAGGCGGCTCATATATTTACTTGTACTATTTACTATATTCATTCTAATTACCGCCGCACTTAAGTAACAAAAGGTAACAAAACATTGTTCTAATTAATGCACACTAGGAACCAAAACAAGACATTAAACTGCTTAAATGACCATGTCAAAAATATCAAATATAATTTAAGTGTTCTAACAGTGACAAAATAGTGTTTGAACAATTAGTTTTAATGTGGTTAATATGGTATAAAAATGTGTAAAATTGGTATAAAATAACGTCTTAAGTTGAGCAGTGTGCACTAATGCACATTTTTGGACAAGGACAGGATGTGCATTTATTGGAGCATGTGTACTACATGTAATTATATGGTATATAGATAGGAAGAAACCATGCTCATAACAAGGTGACTTAGAGATCTATACATGTACTGATCAGATATTTTAGGTGGGTGCTAGTCCTGCTTTACCTTAATCATGACAATCATAAGTTACTGTAGACATTTTTGGGGGGGTTTCATCCTTTAAAGACACAAATCTCTAAGACAAATTCAAAATCTCTAATGCCAAATTCTTAATCAGAGTTCTTCCATACCAGATATCGTATCTATTGGCAAATTATTTTGTTGTACTGGATATTTCCTTTATCTAGGTAAAGATCTAATATGAACAAACCAGTTCTTCCGAAGAGTATTGGTTCCAGATGGTGTAAACAGTCTAGTATACCGTGAACATACCAAACAGAAACAATTTGATCACAGTCTGCATGGTTTGCTAAAACATGTCTGAAATATTATGTCAGAGTGAAGAGTGCTATTGCCTGTAGCTGCAGAACAGAATAGAACAAATACTTTATTACACTCAGGTTATATAGCATGATGTATGAGGTTCATACAAATATTTTGTCAGATTTCAATCACAAAAAATGAGTGGTGAGCCCTTTATCATTCAAAATCTTTGTTTTGTAATAGATAGTGTTAAGATAATGTTTGCATCATTTTGTATACTTTCATATTTAGTTTTACTTTCACTTTTGTACTTGTATACTTTCACTTTCAGTTTTCCAGCTTTTCATAACACATGAAGGAATAGGAACCTTACCATATGCTCTACAAATTTTCTAGTCTTAATTGTACAATATTTCTAGTCCTATCTTCTACTGCCAGTATTTTTATTTTGCTTATATACGGCTTGGGTTGTTGTTTTTGGTGCAATTTACATCAATATTTGAGCCTGTGTGTGAGAAAACAGACAATTTGGGTTCTAACCAGGTAAGACACAAACGGGCCTGTACAGTCACAGAAACAAGTTTGAAGCTTGAAATTTTGGATTGAGAAAGGAGAGGAATTGCACTATCCGTGTAGCGAAAACAAAGGCGCTGATAATCTGTGCAGTTACTGCACAGCTTACATGTATCTGCGCCTTTGTTTTCACCTATGCGATGGCTCATTTTCAGTCATTTTAATCCTTTCATTTAATCAAATATTTTACTTCATTTAGTCAGCTGTATTCTAGTTCTTTCATTTTCCCCTTCCCATACTGTTATGAATGTAATGGTTAGTAATCCTTTTTGGCATACATTTTGGTAGTTACTGTTTTAAGAACAATTTAAGTTATGGGATTAATTCAGTTCATTCAGAGTTACTGCCCTTATAATTCTAGTAAGTTACATATTGTTGAGAAGCTTCTATGGTGTAGTGACCTTAGCCGTTGAGATAGGTGAAAACAAGGTATTCATTTTGATTCATTGAACATCGGTCAGAAGTTAACTGATATGAGCCTTGCCCTTCGCATGAGAAAACCAACAATTTGGATTTCCGACCAGGTCCGACACAAACCAGCCTGTACTGTCATAGAAAATGGCTAGAAGCATGAAAATTCAGATACATGAAAAAGAGGAATTGCACTATCTGTGTATTGAAAACAAAGGCGCTGATCAGCTGTGCAGTACTGCACGCTGATCAGCTGTGCAGTTACTGCACAGCTGATCTGCGGCTTTGTTTTTGCATATGCAGATTGTTGGTTTTCTGATGCAGTGGCTCATATGGTAACCATGTTCCAAACTGGCAATTCATCATGGAAACATCTGTCAAACTCTCACTTACATTGTAGAAAGGATGTTTGAGAGCATGAGGTTAATAATCAATAATCCTTAAAAAAAATCAAATGTAATTTATATCACTATTGATCTGATAAATACAAAATTATTCGAATTCAAATATTATTTATCAATGTATGGAGATTCCCAAGTGTTCACGTAGATGTTTCCGTACTGTAGGGTAAACCAACTTATTTTTGCGAGCAGTGTATTTAGCGTTCTTCAAAGATGAATTTGCCAAAATAAATCACCAAAAATATCTAGTCTGAAATACTTATTGTTGGCATCTTATGCTGTTAAACCAGCATTTTGACAATTTTAGATTGTTAAGAAAGTGTTTTCAATTTTAGGTATGGCCTAACAGCTGATCTTTAAATGCAAATAAAATGTTAAAAAAAAAAAAGTTTTTCTTTTTTATCTTTCCATCCAGATTTAGTCTTCCTGCTTTAGCCAGATCATGATAGGGTGGCCTTCCCATCATTATCATTTGGTTGTCCAATTTCATTTTAAGGGACTTTACATGCAATTTAAATTTCACTTTTCGATGAAAGCCTTTTAAGCAAACAGAATAGCCATATATGGGATGCTGCGTTTTGCGGTGTCCCATCTGGGGCTATACTGTTTGCTTATGTCCCACAAATAAGAACAACAGTCATACATGAGTTAAGGTAAGGTAAACTATGCTGATCGATCAGGAACTGGTGCAATCAGAACTAATTTTATTCGCACAAGTAGGCCCCATATTTGGCGAGTGGCAAACAAATTTTTATTTTTGGCCCAAACCTGAAATTTCAATTTCTATGGGCAATATTGGTATTCATGTGCAGTTTAAATTTATGCTCGGCGGCCCCCGTGGCCGAGCGGTTAAAAGCGCTGTTTCTTAATCACTCGATCATCTCACCGCTGTGTCTGGTGTGGGTTCGAGCCCCGCTCTGGCCAGTGAGACAAGCCAAGTTCTGCTTGCGGGTGTGTCAGGTGGTTTTGCTCGGGGTTCTCCCGTTTTCGCCCCACCTACTATTTTGCCCATCTCATATGAGCTGAAATAATCTTGAAAGGGACGTAAAACTGAATTAAAAAAAAAAAATATGCTCAGGTGAGTTGAGCATGAAAAAAGTTCTTTAACCTTGGGACCTGGTGTTTGAATCTGCAAGCACCAGCTGCACTGACTGGGTACTCGATGATCTAAAACTTCAAACTTGATGCATCTAACTACTTTATGTAACCAGCGATGACTTCCTATTTATTTGAACCTGTTACACAAGAATCGCTCAAGAGCTACAAAGATTTTCTCTTGTGGCAGGGCATTTGCATATTCTGTAAAGTACTTGATTTTGTAAGCAATGTGTAGTTTTCACAGGTTTTGAAAGAGAAATTCATGGAAAGAAAACCTAATGAGAATTTAAAGACGTGTACCTTAACAGCTAGTTCTGTGATGTTGTGATGGCAAAGCTGCAATGAACAATAGCTGCACAAAAACATGTTTACAGCATGGTACACATATCACACATGCACATGGAATGAAATCTAAAACTAACTCGTTGAATATTTTATTCCATTTATTCTTTGTTTTAAATAAAACTTTTAAAGGCACATTGCACATAACATGTATACATCACAATCACAAGAAAAGATCTCAGGCACCAGTGATTAACTCTTTGCAATGGGTACGTATCACAGCAGAATACTGTAGATCCGGAAATGTTCGCGAGAACTTAATTTTTGCTAATATTCGCGAATTGGTTGCCTCGCGAATTCAAAGTTATCGCTAATAAAGGGTCACTATAAGCTTTATAGAACACATTGTCACTCACACGCGAATTCAAGAACTCGCTAATAATTCGGAAATAGAAAATTCGCGAAATAAAAGTCACGCGAAAATTTCCGAATTTACAGTAATATGCAATGTCATTGATGATTAGAAACATTGCCCTGCTGGGACAATGACTAAATTATACAAATGAGCTAAGTCATGAAAAGTATGTCTTCTGGGGCCCTATTGCCATAGTAGCTTGAGATTTTGGATTTAGACTAAGAAGCCATAACGAAGGCAGTCAGCTGTACAAACATTGAAATTTTATCAAAACTCTAAACAAATCTGCTATTCACTTTCTGCCAAATTCACTTTCTTCCATAAATGAAGGCATATGTTGTTTTTTCTTTGCATAGGAAGCAAAAGCAAAAGAATTCTATACTATGTACATGTTGTGCTTTTGGTACAGGAAAACACATGAATCTAAAAATTTGAAAACAGTTAACATTTAAACAAATCTCAGCAGTGAATCTCATAGGTATATGGAATGTAATAAATGAGCCGCAAAGCCAATAAACCGGTCTTCAGGGTTTCCGACCAGGTCTGACATAAACCGGCCTGTACAGTTAAAGAAGATGGCTAGAAGCTTGAAATTTCGGATTTAGGGAGAAGAGGAATTGTGCTGTCCATGTAGTGAAACCAAAGGCGCTGATCAGCTTCGCAGAGACTGTGAAGCTGATCTGCGGCTTTGGTTTTGCACAGGCAAAATCATCTCATGAAGCGGTTTGAATTCAAATAAAACTTTACAATAATATACATGGTTTCACCATTGACCTACCATGACACATGAATTCTACCATGACAAACTTAATGTATTACCAACAAATAACAATAACACAACTCTGAAGACATGAAAATGAGTTAAAAGATTTACCAGCATATATTAAAACACAAAACAGCATATTACAAATATACATATAATCTCATTTATAAATATTAATGACACTACATTGACATAAAATTTTGGTATTGCCCATGAAATCTTATCAAACTATACTTCTGTAGATCTAGATCTAGATGTGTATTACTGCACTGACAAGCCAGTTCTTGTGAGCAATAAAGTCTATGATTTGAGCAAAATAACAATAAGAGCTGTCGCAGGACAGCATAGCTCGCCTGACTTGTGTTTTGCCACTGAATCTATCAAAATCTATGACCCATGACCTTGACCTCAAGGTCACTCAGGTGGGTCAATATGGTACAGCATAAAACTTCAGACATGCAAAGTATCATCTTGATACGTCTACATGTTCAAGGTCACAAAGGGTGGGTCATGATGGTACTGCATATAACTTCAGACCAATTATCTATCAACATGCAAAGTATCAACTTGATCCATCAACATGTTCAAGAGATATAGACTTAAAGAGATAAAACTTTAACCAAAAACTTAAACATTTGAAAAATGCTAATGCCAATGCCGGGGTGATTGCAATAGCTCTTCTTGTACTTTTGTACAGGCCAGCTAAAAAGGTAGTTTTTTGTGAGTAAAAGGCAGTTTTTATGAGTAACAAACTTTATGATTTGAGCAAAATAACAAAAATCATATATTTACTGCAAACGTCAAAGAATATAGCAAACATCTTCATGGTAATTGTCATGTAATATCAGACAGGCTTCATGCAATTGTCAAAACAATGTAGGCGCAAAATTTTCATTTACAGAATTTATAATTTTTCTGTCTGGATAAAAAATAATACAAAATGCATACCTAAATAAATCCTAGTTATATAACATAAATAACAGGTTGGTCAGGTCTAAATTACTCTATTAATTATAAAGCCTAATCAATTGAACAGATGCTACCCTACTTATACATCTTAAAATATTGGAAGACAGATTGAAATATCACAGCTTTTTAATCTTGTTGCATCAGATTCATTGGTGAAAAACAGTTGCATAGAGAATGACAAAAACTATTAGCACCTCCGAAATAGAATGAGATTCTTAATTCTAAAACACACAAACAAGCACACACACTCATGCATGCACATACACACACACTGAAAAGATTGTGCTTGTCCATGAAAACAAATGGCATCCAGCTCAGAGAATACTCTGATCATCATTGATATTCATCCAGGCTTTCCAAACATTCCTGTGCACACAATGGTTTAACCAATTCTCTGGAATTATCATTCACTGGATTTTGCCTTAGATCAGTCAAAGTTAAATAAAGACAGCAAAAAATTTACAAACCTATTAAAATATAGTCACAACCAAATACTGAACAATTGTTCTGGAATTCAAAATCACAGTTAAATAGTCTAATTAAAGCACTAAAGGTATGTTGTAAAATATCTACAAGGATAATAATATTCTTTTCTCTGTAAAAGAAAACAAACTGGAACATATCAGGGAAATGTTAATTGTTTGGTTGTATTCAGATTTAACATCGCAGTCAACAATTTTTCAGTCATTTTGGGATGGCCATCACTTCCTGAGTATTAAACATTCTTGGGAGTTAATGTGTCTTGCTCAAGGACACAACAAGATGCCATGATTTAGGAATGAACCCAGGACCTCTCGACGCCGAGTCTGATGCTCTACTTCTAAGCCACCACTCTCCCCATATCAAGGAAGTGCCTTATAGCAAACTATAAGCAGTTCAGAATGTTCTAATGAAAACACTTAAATTGTAGAGTTTGTATTACTTCAAGATGCACATTTGAACAACACTGAAATTCATTATACACAAATACTGCTTATTTAAAATTAGGCAGTTTTAAGCCATTTGTTCAGAAAGGCACATGGTCTGGAATGATTGTAAATACAAGTATGAGCATGTGATGAAAAGTTTGCATAATAATTTGGTGTTTATCCTGCTGTAAATGCACACTTAAACCCCACCTTAGGAAACAATGAACAAAATCAGCAAACACCCATAAATAAACAACCCATATGCTTTCTGTGAGGAGGTCTGGAGAAAAAGTAGTTCTTTCCTCAAGATGCTCTTTTTCCTTGCATTCATCTTAAATTCTTTGCTTCCATTAATTCCTCAGCCTGCTTGATTAGTTCTGCACCACAAGTTGACCGGTTTATTCCAAACCTCTAGCACCATTAGTTTTACCAGATCGCACACTTCCTAGAAGGGTTCATTGGAGAATCCACTGAGCATTTATAAGCATCAGCAAAGTATTCAGAATTGGCCATTGTTCCTAGAACCCTGGAAGAAGAAAACATCATCAGGGGCATAGTTGCTAACGACATCGTTAATTTTGACCAACAGGCCCCAGGATAATAAGTGTGTAATGTATATCCGCTTACTCTCCACACTTTATGTAGTAAAACTGGGGTGTACCTGAATATGTATTGACTTTGATATTTTGCTTCAAATAGATTTATGGGTATGCCCATAGATGCTGTAACTGTGACTGGGATAAAAAGCATCAAACCAAAATTATGGATACTTGTTAGAACTGCCTCGCTGAAACAATTCTAATTTTACACACAATCTATGTTTTGAGCAAACATTACTGCATTAGTGCCTTTTTTTTTTGCTATATGAACTAGTAATAGTAAACTTTATTTCCTCCATTACTTAAGAGCATTCAACCTTCCAAAAATAAAAGTGTCATAAAAGTACAGCTACCAAGACTGGAAATATGATATTGTCTGAGTTTACATAGTTTCTAGGTAACCATCAGTAGCTTCAGCATACATATGAGCCGCCTCATGAGGAAACCAGCAATGTGGTTTTTGAATGGGTCCAACACAAACTGATGATTATCTCGAAGCTGATCTGCATCTTTGTTTTCGCATATACAGATTGTTGGTTTTCTCATGATGCAGCTCATTTGGTGAGTATAGCCACATGGTATGCATTGTCCCAGCATATTGTTAACTGACCTGGAGCCAGTTGGGGGTGTGGCATTACATTGTTGACTTGAAAATTAGAAATATAGCTAATGTATTTCTTTATGCAGAACTAAGAAATCATATTGAGACAGGAGCTTGATTTAAAGTCTCAAATGAAAGACCTATGAAGCCTGGAATTGAATACATGACCCCCAGCCATCAGGAAAACATGTCCGTGTAATATATACCCCCTTATACCCCACTTTTATAAAGCAAAACTGAGGAATGCAGGGGTATACCTATTTTTCTTTTTTTGTTCCTCAGCCAGACAGTTCTAACGTGTAACCACAATCTATGTATTGAGCAAAAATATCAAAACTTTTCAACTTAAAATTTTTCAATTTTTACAACTTGGGGAAAATTAGTATATTACATGGGCGTGTTTTTGTAATGATTAACAAGGGAAATTGATTAACGACTTCTTAAATACTAGTTGTACACTGTTTTAACTCACCTGAATTTTGCTATGGAATGAACATCAGATAAAATGGCAACTTGAGCATATTCTGGTGTGTAATGGGAACACCATAACTGGAAAATATTAATTTATAGGACCATTAATCTACAAGTATTAGAACTATTTTGGACATGAACACAATAATATTATGAACAAGCCATTGTGACACAAATCATATGCACCTTAATAAGATAATGACATCATATGCAAGTCTCTAGCTTGTTTCTTACGCTAAGCATAATATGACAAACCTTATTTCTTAATCCCAAAATATTTTGAAAACAGAAACATCCATTGTTGACATCTAGGAATAGGCATTATTGGAGCACCTAATGCTCATATAAGTCTAGGATTATTGTAGAGTTTAATTTCAAAGACATACAGTATTTTTTCAAATCCCCAAGTTATTTACTTTCTGGAAATTCTGAAATGCACCAACTTAAGCCATGCCTATAAAGAAGAGCCAATCTGGGGTAAAATCTCACTCTGCTGCAGTGAAGTTGTCATAGTTTATATTCTTCATCAGCTATGATTGGTATACCAAATACCAACAAAAATGTATTGTAACTTGATATGTACCAACCTGGGCCATGCCTACAAAGAAAAGCTGATCTGGGGTAAAATCCAGGCCCGGTAAAGTGAAGCTGTCCTGGAAATTATTCTTCTGCATCCATGATTGGTACGCCAAGTAGGCCATCTTTAACCCACCATTGTCAGCAATATTCTCAGCCAACGTTGTTTTTCCATTCACCTAACAGAATAAGAAGCATATTAAGAACTTCAGTGTTTGTTTGTTTTGTGGATTAAAATCCTAGTCGACAATTTTTCAGTCATGTCGGGATGGAGCCACTACTTCCTGGGATGGGGAGTTAACATGTCTTGCTTCAGCATACAAACCAGTGCCAGTGCAGCTCTCTATTTGAAGCCTTAACCAAAAGGCCACCACACTTCCTCCAAAAATTATGATAAGTATTAGACTGGTCCACTGCTACGAATAAAAGTTGATTTTTGGCAATTTTGATGAAAACCAACAATGAATATCTAACAGAAGTCCAAGCAATTACCGTTAAATTTTTTGTTGTCCTTACTATATCTAACCAAATTTCATGCACATCTTCCTAATGTATTTTTAAATCAATGCAGCATTAATATTGTACATCAATGTGCTACATTTTTCCAATACTTACACGTGTACCATCTACAGTAAAGTTAGAGTACTGCTCTACATAACATTTGGAATGTTCATCAAACGCTTCAGTTGACTCCTCTGACCACCAGTTCTGCATATTGCCAAACTTGTCAAAGTTACGGCCCTTGTTGTCAAAGCCGTGGGTCAACTCGTGTCCCACAATCATCCCAAATGCTCCAAAGTTGAAGGATTTGGGCGAGGTTGGGTTGTACAGAGGGGGTCGTAGTATACCGGCGGGGAATACAATGTGGTTAAAATCAGAGCTATAGTAACCATTCACTTCAGTAGGCATCATATCCCATCTGTGGACATGAAAAACTTATCATGTGAAAACTATTTTTACTATTAATTTTACACCATCTTTCAGAAACTGCATTTTTTTAATTTTTATCACCCTTTTATGAAACAAGTCAAAGCAAATATGATCTGTCATCCTTATGCATTCCAAGTCTTAAAAGGTGAAAAAAATATTTGACAGATAAAAAAAAACTTATTCCAATTATGCAATACTTAGATAAAAAGTATATTCTTTTGTGTGCAATACAGTGAAATTTGCACACAGTAAAATTTTCATTAGGTTCAATGATGAAAACGATAATGATATGCTAGAATTGCCCTTAACTGAGAGATCAACATTGCTACTTACTCTGTTCTATCTGGTACAGTGCCGAGTGAGAGATCAACATTGCTACTTACTCAGTTCTATCTGGTACAGTGCCGAGTGAGAGATCAACATTGCTACTTACTCTGTTCTATCTGGTACAGTGCCGAGTGAGAGATCAACATTGCTACTTACTCTGTTCTATCTGGTACAGTGCCGAGTGAGAGATCAACATTGCTACTTACTCAGTTCTATCTGGTACAGTGCCGAGTGAGAGATCAACATTGCTACTTACTCAGTTCTATCTGGTACAGTGCCGAGTGAGAGATCAACATTGCTACTTACTCTGTTCTATCTGGTACAGTGCCGAGTGAGAGATCAACATTGCTACTTACTCAGTTCTATCTGGTACAGTGCCGAGTGAGAGATCAACATTGCTACTTACTCTGTTCTATCTGGTACAGTGCCGAGTGAGAGATCAACATTGCTACTTACTCAGTTCTATCTGGTACAGTGCCGAGTGAGAGATCAACATTGCTACTTACTCTGTTCTATCTGGTACAGTGCCGAGTGAGAGATCAACATTGCTACTTACTCAGTTCTATCTGGTACAGTGCCGAGTGAGAGATCAACATTGCTACTTACTCTGTTCTATCTGGTACAGTGCCGAGTGAGAGATCAACATTGCTACTTACTCAGTTCTATCTGGTACAGTGCCGAGTGAGAGATCAACATTGCTACTTACTCTGTTCTATCTGGTACAGTGCCAAGTGAGAGATCAACATTGCTACTTACTCAGTTCTATCTGGTACAGTGCCGAGTGAGAGATCAACATTGCTACTTACTCTGTTCTATCTGGTACAGTGCCGAGTGAGAGATCAACATTGCTACTTACTCAGTTCTATCTGGTACAGTGCCGAGTGAGAGATCAACATTGCTACTTACTCTGTTCTATCTGGTACAGTGCCGAGTGAGAGATCAACATTGCTACTTACTCAGTTCTATCTGGTACAGTGCCGAGTGAGAGATCAACATTGCTACTTACTCTGTTCTATCTGGTACAGTGCCGAGTGAGAGATCAACATTGCTACTTACTCAGTTCTATCTGGTACAGTGCCGAGTGAGAGATCAACATTGCTACTTACTCTGTTCTATCTGGTACAGTGCCGAGTGAGAGATCAACATTGCTACTTACTCTGTTCTATCTGGTACAGTGCCGAGTGAGAGATCAACATTGCTACTTACTCTGTTCTATCTGGTACAGTGACGAGTGAGAGATCAACATTGCTACTTACTCAGTTCTATCTGGTACAGTGCCGAGACGTCTCAAGTTCTTCTGTCTGTAGAATCTGTTGATGGCCAGTTTACTTCCTATAAATGTGCCTTCCAGCACCAACTGTCAAAATAAAATTAGTTCTTTGATTTTATATCTTTACTTCCACTATTCAACAGCTTAGGTCATGTTGGGACAGTCAATCCCTGGGCAAGCCTCCTACAGGGATGTTACCAATACCAAGTGTACATTTCTTTCACCACTAAATGACAATCAATTTGCTGTTTCATTAAGATGAACTGTTATTGCTTAACATCACAGTCAAAAAATATTTAAGTCAAAGCGAAATCCCTATTCAAAACTCATTTTGGCCATAAAAACTTTACATGCATCTGACTGATTTCCAAAATTTTTGCATGTCCTATTAGGACAAATATCAAGATCCTGGCAAGAAATAAATAATTTTCTTGCCATTCCACAGTCAAATATTTTCCGCGAAAATTATCTGAGCTCAGGTTTTACAATTTGTCCTAATTTGTGTGAAATTGTTGACTCAGAATATGCATCAAGTTATACAATCTTACTCTCTCATAATGTTTATCCAGTTTAACAGGATCCAGTATATAGTCAGGATACCCCAACATCCTCTTCACTGCGTGGGCTTTCTCCGTGGCATAACTTCTAGTCTTGTCACTCATCCAAGTCACATATGGTAGATTATCTATGAATGCTGCCCGAACTTCTTCCATCAAACTATCTACCTATAGACATAGAGTAGTTATACTTTATATTTTACACCATTCAAATTTGGTTAAAATTGCCATCAAAATATGTTGTAAATTTTCTACCCAAAAATATCTACAATATTAAGGAAACATGCCCATGCAACTGATACATGTGTATAAAACTACATGTATATAGATTTTCCGTACAGCTGCTGCAAGTGAAAACTTTCAGTTGAATCTTTTTATAAGTTTCCTAATTTTGCACAAAACAATGATTAAGGATACATGCTAGAACCACCTGGTTGGGTTTCTGAGCAGGATTTAGCTTGTCTTATCCAGACTATATACAGGTTAGAGGTTGTAAGCCCCAAAGATAGTTTGTCCAAAACAGGAATAATTGAGCCGCATCATGAGAAAACCAGATTTTTGCCTATGCGAAAACAATGGCGCAGATCAGCTTCGCAGTAACTGTGAAGCTGATCAGCCCCTTGGTATTCGCTACACGGATAGAACTATTTGCCTTCTTATTAAATCCGAAATTTAAAGCTTCTAGCCATCCTCTGTGGCTGCACTGACCGGTCCTGGTCGGAAACCCCAAAAACCAGTTTTCTCGCCTCGCGGCTCAATTTAATCACACTATGTTTACCTCCTCTTTGCTTTTCTCATCAAAGTTCTCCTGTATATAGAGAGCCCCAAGGGCAAACCCGAGACTGGCCTCCACCTTGCCGAGACATCTCTTCCACCTGTCAGGATATTCCTGGATCCCGGACTCCACCTTGTCTAGCTCCAGGGCAGCGCTGAGGAATGCAGAGGGCAGGTAACCAGTGAGTGATTCTACACTTCGCCATACTATGTAGTTGGCTAGAACCCTGCAGAAATAGAGGTACCAGATGCAATAGCCATTGAATAAGCATACAGGTCACTGAATGATCAGTTTAGGTAAAAAATCATCTTTGTAAAACCTTGACACAGATTTACGTATATTTATTAAAACCAAGGTTTATCTTCCTTTTATCTTAATTTTATCATTATATTATTGCATAAATATCCGTGTCACATGATATTAACAGCCGTTTATTAATGAAGAGAAAGCCATGTATTAATATTGCAATTCACGCGCGCACATGGCTTTTACTTAACCTCGTAACCAGGCGCCACACAAAGCACATGCTAATAATGAGAATATGAAGTCCACCCGAACGAGCATAAAAATGAAAGGTTTTACGCATATGAAAATGTGATTTGGCAGTAAAAAATAGTGCACCATTATTTCTTTCGTTTGTGAAGAATTTATGCAATAATAGCAATCAAAAATTGATTTTGTCAATCATTAACATTCACTAGGTCCCGAGGGATCATGTTTGTTTCCTATATATTATTTTTTAAACAGATTGTGACTGAGTATTTTTATAAATTAATTTATTTGTCTGAATTGAAAATGCATATCTAAACCAATCAAATTAAAGCTTATAGAATTCTGAAAGCAGATATTGGCAGAAAATCCTATGTGACAAGTGGTGCTTGCAAGAGGGGAGGGTGGCATCCATTTTGATTTGAAGCATGTAGAAACATTTTTTGAATCTAATTAGTATACCAGAGGACCAATGGTCCTGTAAACGCTCACCTGAAACCCGAGATATATACCAATAAACTTGTTTGACTAGCATTGTAATGTACATGTATATAACCCCAGGGCCGGGTCAGAGCAACCCCTGGAGTCAATTTCTTTTTGAAAACATAAAACCTCAGTCCATTTGCCAATTTACTGCAAATTTTGCCCTTCAAATGACATTTTAACAATTTTCCCCATTCAAATGCATGGGCGACCTAAGTTGATCTTGCCGTAAAATAGGTAAAGGTCATCCAAGGGTCACGATTTATATAAACTTTGTAGAGCTCCATTGCCTGATGCTTCATGCCAAGTTTCAAAATCATAGGCCTTCTGGTTCTGGAGAAGAAGATTTTTAAAGGTTTTTGCTATTTATAGCCATGGCAGCCATCTTGGTCATGTGACCTTGACCATTTATATACACTTTCATTCCCACTTCCTAACAATGCTCCTCATAAAGTTTGGCTTTGATTGGCCACGCGGTTTCTGAAAAGAAGATCTTTGAATATCACTGTAATATACATGTATATTGCCCCGGGGTGGGGGCAGATAGACCCCTGGGGTCCAAATTTTTTCAGAATTATCAATCTTAAGTCCATTTGCCCATTTCCTGCAAGTTTTCCCTACAAACGACATTTTAACACTTTTTCCCATTCAAATGCATGAGTGGCCTATGTTGACCTTGCCGTAAAATAGGTCAAGGTCATCCCAGGGTCATGATTTATATAAACTTTGTAGAGCTCCAGTCACTGATGCTTCAAACCAAGTTTCAAAATAAGAGCTGTCGCAGGACAGCGTAGCTCGCCTGACTTGTGCTTTGTCACTACATCTGTTAAAATCTATGACACATGACCTTGACCTCAAGGTCACTCAGGTGGGTCATGATGGTACAACATAAAACTTCAGACCAATGCAAAGTATCAACTTGATCAATCTACATGTTCAAGAGATATAGACTTATAAAAACATTAACCAAAACTTAAACACAAAACTTCCAAGTCCGTGACCCTGACCTCAAGGTCATCCAGGTGAGTTGTGATGTACAGCATAAAACCCGAGACCAATATCTATCAACATGCAAGTATCAACTTTATCCATCAACATGATGTTCAAGAGATTAAGACTTTAACCAAAAAATTTAACACAAAATTTCTAAGTCTGTGACCTTGACCTCAAGGTCACCCAGGGTAGGTCATGATGGTACTGCATAAAACTTCAGACCAATATCTACCAACATGCAAAGTATCAACTCGATCAATCAACATGGTCAAGAGATATAGACTTACAAAAATTAAATCAAAAACTTAAACACAAAATTTCTAAGTCTGTGACCTTGACCTCAAGGTCAACAAGAGTGGGTCATGATGGTACTGCATAAAACTTCAGACCAATATCTAGCAACATGCAAAGTATCAACTCAATCCATCAATATGGTCAAGAGATATAGACTTGCAAAAACTTTAACCAAAAACTTAAGCACAAAATTTCTAAGTCTGTGACCTTGACCTCAAGGCACCCAGGGTGGGTCATGATGGTACTGCGTAAAACTTCAGACCAATATCTAGCAACATGCAAAGTATCAACTCAATCCATCAATATGGTCAAGAGATATAGACTTACAAAAACTTTAACCAAAAACTTAAGCACAAAATTTCTAAGTCTGAGACCTTGACCTCAAGGCACCCAGGGTGGGTCATGATGGTACTGCCTAAAATTTCAGACCAATATCTAGCAACATGCAAAGTATCAACTCAATCCATCAATATGGTCAAGAGATATAGACTTACAAAAACTTTAACCAAAAACTTAAACACAAAATTTCTAAGTCCGTGACCTTGACCTCAAGGTCACCCAGGGTGGGTCATGATGGTACTGCGTAAAACTTCAGACCAATATCTAGCTGCTAAGCAACATGCAAAGTATCAACTCAATCCATCAATATGGTCAAGAGATATAGACTTACAAAAACTTTAACCAAAAACTTAAACACAAAATTTCTAAGTCTGTGACCTTGACCTCAAGGTCACCCAGGGTGGGTCATGATGGTACTGCGTAAAACTTCAGACCAATATCTAGCTGCTAAGCAACATGCAAAGTATCAACTCAATCCATCAATATGGTCAAGAGATATAGACTTACAAAAACTTTAACCAAAAACTTAAACACAAAATTTCTAAGTCCGTGACCTTGACCTCAAGGTCACCCAGGGTGGGTCATGATGGTACTGCGTAAAACTTCAGACCAATATCTAGCTGCTAAGCAACATGCAAAGTATCAACTCAATCCATCAATATGGTCAAGAGATATAGACTTACAAAAACATTAACCAAAAACTTAAACACAAAATTTCTAAGTCTATGACCTTGACCTCAAGGTCACCCAGGGTGGGTCATGATGGTACTGCGTAAAACTTCAGACCAATATGATCTAGCAACATGCAAATTATCAACTTGATCCATCAACATGGTCAAGAGATATAGACTTTTAAAAAACTTTAACCAAAAACTTAAACACAAAATTTCTAAGTCTGTGACCTTGACCTCAAGGTCACCCAGGGTGGGTCATGATGGTACTGAATAAAACTTCAGACCAATATCTAGCAACATGCAAAGTATCAACTTGATCCATCAACATGGTCAAGAGATATAGACTTTTAAAAAACTTTAACCAAAAACTTAAACACAAAATTTCTAAGTCTGTGACCTTGACCTCAAGGTCACCCAGGGTGGGTCATGATGGTACTGCGTAAAACTTCAGACCAATATCTAGCAACATGCAAAGTATCAACTTGATCCATCTACATGGTCAAGAGATATAGACTTTTAAAAAACTTTAACCGAAAGTGTGACACAGACGCACACGTAAACGTAAACGTAAACGCGCACGACCGAGGTGACTACAATAGCTCTATGCACTTCGTGCAGGCGAGCTAATCATTGGCCTTCTGGTTCTGGAGAAGAAGATTTTTAAAGGTTTTTTCTATTTATAGCTATGGCAGCCATTTTGGTCATGTGACCTTGACCATTTATATAAACTTTCTTTCCCCCTTCCCAAGGATGCTCCATATGAAGTTTGGCTTTGATTGGCCAAGCGGTTTCAGAGGAGAAGATGTTTCATTATTATGGAAATATACATGTATATAGCCCCGGGGCAGGGGCAGACAACCCCCCAGGGGCTAAAATTTTCCATTAACATTAATTTTCTGTCCATTTGCCTATTCCCAGTAAGTTTTACCCATTAAATAGCATTTTACCATTTTTTCCCATTCAAATGCATTGGCGACCTAAGTTGACCTTGCCGTAAAACAGATCAAGGTCATCCTAGGGTCATGAATTATATAAACTATGATGGGCCCAAGTCCCTGATGCTACATACCAAGTTTCGTGGAAATCGGCCCACTGGTTCTGGAGAAGAAGATTTTTAAAGGTTTTTGCTATTTATAGCCATGGTGGCCATCTTGGTCATGTGACCTGGACCATTTATATAAACTTTCGTTCCCCCTTTCTAAGGATGCTCCACATGAAATTTGGCTTTGATTGGCCAAGCGGTTTCAGAGGAAATTGAAATCTTTGAAATTGTGAACGACGGACGACGGACGCCGGACGGACGACGGACGGACGCCGGAGCATGGGTATACTATAAGCTCACCTGTGAGCCTTCGGCTCAGGTGAGCTAATAAACTAATCTAACTTGCAACTGCTTTTGATACACCACATTTGATTGGTCTTATTTGGTCAAACGTAAAGCCGAACTGAAATCAAATTGATCCCAGAATTTTTTCTTACCAGCAAAAGAATATCTTCAATTTTCTTTTATACTATATATGGAACTTGCGATTTTTACAAATAAGAAACTCAAAACATTACATAGGCATTTGACAATTTGAAAATGAGCCCCATCATGAAAAAAAAAACAACAGATTTTTGCCTATGCGAAATCAATTTCAAAGGTAACTGCGAAGCCTTTGTTTTCACTACTCGGATAGTACAATTACTCTTCTACTTAAATCCAAATTTTCAAGCTTCTACCTAGCCTGCTTCTGTTACTGCACAGACCGGTTTGTGTCTGAGTTGGTCGGAAACCCCAAAGCCCGGTTTTCTCGTGTTGAGGCTCAAATAATACTTACTGTTTACTAGTTTTCTTAATGAGTAGATTCAACTGTATGAAGTAGTCTGGAGTATAGACTATCACATGTTCTGTAGCAGGTATTGTCTTGTTGAAGAGCTCTTTCATAAAGGCACTCAGATCAAGCTGAAAACATAATATGAGCCGCCTCTAGGAAAACCAACGTGGTTTTTCGACCAGGTCCGACATAAACCGGCCTGTACAGCTACAGAAGCAGACTAGAAGCTTGAAATTTTGGAGTTAAGTAGAGGAGGAATTGTACTATCTGAGTAGCAAAAACAAAGGCGCTGATCAGCTTCACGGTTACCGCGAAGCTGATCTGCGCCTTTGTTTTCGCCAATGCAGATTGTTGGTTTTCCCATGAGGTGGCTCATATGTTATGGTGAAGATGTTTTTGTATGTTTGATTCTGTGGCATAGTCGACAGCAATGTTATGTCTGGACGTTGCCTCCATTTTATGGAGCTTTTACCCAACATTAGGATGTCATTACATCCAAATTGTGCTTGACTATATACCACCCATGTAAATAACTACAGTAGGCCTATATGTATGGTTGGCTTGACTTGAACCACTTTTCCAGGGCAGGCTCAAACCTGAGCAGTTAAGCAAGTAATCAGGTGGTCAGCCAGTAGTTTATAAGCTTTGCCAGGAGGCACAAGCAGCCCATTTTTCATGGCCCCAATTGGTAGGGGCCCATATGACTCTCATATTCCAACCCAACCAGCCTCTACATTTGTAGATATACATACAATAAACATTACATTTTGTACAGGCTAGCTATATTTCAGTATTTACTTACCCAATCCCCCAATATATTTTTCTGGAAGTCTTCCACAGTCATCTTATGATATCTCTCCACCGGGTCTACCAGCTTCTCATGGGGAACAAAAATCTGAAAATTAAAGTTAAGCTATATTTTCTCAAGTAAAGCAGAACAGAACACAACAAATTCTTAACTTCACCTAGGTCATATAACATGACATAATTTTGAGGTTCATACAATATGTTAAACAAAGAGCATTGAGGACATATCAATACAAGCAAACCCAAGCAAAGTAAATGAAATGAGCCGCCTCATGGGAAAACCAACAATATGCATAGGCGACAACAAAGACGCAGATCAGCTTCGCGGTAACCGCGAAGCTGATCAGCGCCTTTGTTTTCGCTACTCGGATAGTACAATTCCTCTTCTACTTAAATCCGAAATTTCAAGCTTCTACCACTTTTCTGTGCTTGTACAGGCTGGTTTGTGTCGGACCTGTTCGGAAACCACATTGTTGGTTTTCCCATGAGGCGGCTCAAATGAAAAGCACCCAATCACCATCTCTCACTATACATATACTTCTCTATAAACACTAACAAGACGCAGTCTATTTCAGAAAACAGAGACAATGGGTCTTTTTACAGGGCAAAAATATCTTCAAAATGTGAGCAATGCAACATAATCTACAATCGGACTAGTAGTTACTATATATATGCTCACCGACAAAAGTTTAGTCAGTGAAAATGCATGTAAAATCCCATTGGGACAGTTTAAACTGCTATAGCTACAAACCCCCTCAATAGTTTGGGATTAAAATTACCAGTCATAAAACTGTGAATAAAACCTAAAATTTCCAACAAAAACGATTGAAATATCGCATGTGGTTTTGCCACAGTGCATACGCCAAGTTTCGTTCTTGTTTTAAATGAAAGGGAGGTAATCTAAAAATAATGAATAGTTGACTTTTATTTCTCAAGACTGTGGCTGAATTTTGAAAAGACTTCTTCGGTTTTTTGTCACTGGCAACCATTTCTTTCAGAAAGCGCTATTAATCAAAGCATCGATTTGATCATTTAATGGGTAATTACAAAAATGATGTTTTACGGAAAAAGGCCAATAACTCTGTCGACATTAATAACTGGTGGAGTTTCTTTCCGGAATTAGAAAAAGACTAACTTTGCAAATTTGATAAAAGGGACCATTAACAGCAAGCAGTTGGGCATTATAGTAATCGGGCTGGTCAAAGTTACTGACAAAACTTTTTCCTCTGAGTATATGTACTTACACTAGCTAATTGTTGTTCAAACAAGTACAGTTCCTCCATCTTGTTTCCTACTGTTGTTTTGTCAGCTCCGAGTAGTATACCAAACTGTGACATAAAGTTAATCAATGCAGTCTTCAGCTGTTGGTAGTTACTGTGGTTGGTAAAATACTCCTCAGGGTCACTCAACGATAACCCTGATTGCTCAAACTGAAAAATAAGTGGTATATGTTAGCTACTATAGTACTATTGTTAGCTGTCAGTAGGATACCAAACTGTGACATAAATAATATCAATGGCCCCTTCATCTCCTGGTGGTTTCTGAGGTTGGTGAAGTACCTCGCTGGGTCTCTGAAATCCAGGTTGCTCAAACTAAGTGGCACCAGAGGACCAATGGTCGTGTAAACGCTCACCTGAGATCTGCTGTATATACGAATGTTATAGAAAATAGTCCCAGTTTAGGGGCAGATGAAGCCCTTGGGCCATTTTTTTTCTTCAGAATAATCAATATACTAGGGATGTCAATTGGGGTCAGATTGAAGGTTCGGACGTTCGGAAACAAACATCCGGATGGTTCGAACGTTCGCATCTTATTTTTGAATCAGATCATACTATTACATGAACATAAATGTTCCCTTGAAAGAACATTCATAATCAAGAGTTACTAAATAATATATGATAATAATAAAAATAATAATCAACTTTATTTTACGAGGGTAAACACATCTTAGCTTGATGTTATCGTCGTTGATGTGGCGAAGTAATGAAACGTCGTGTAGTATAGAAAATTCTATAGTACAAGCGCAAAATACAAACACCATGCTAAAACTGCAATACTCAAAACATTTTTACTCTATAATAATGCAAAATTATGCCATAATCAAAAATTCATGAAAATTCACTGAGTTCCCATTTTGCCGAACTGATGCGTCAGCAAACTTATTTAATTTAGTCACATCATAGAAAATCTAATCGTATTCCGAATGTGTTTGTTCTCTATATAAACCGGCAAGCTTAAAGATATGCCTATTTGAAAATCATAGTAAGTATATAATTACGTTGTTTGTTTAATCTATTAATTAAATCATCTGGCCTGTAGTTTTGTGAAGCGGCGACCGGTATAATAAAGGAAAACAGCCCCAGCCAATTATCAATTTTAATCCGTTCTTTGTTTGTCGTCTCTCCATGACCTACACTGTCCCATTTACTCAGTAGTTTGTCATATATTAATTGAAATTTACCTAAATATTGGCCATTTTGAATTTTTTAGCGAACGTCCGGATGCGAAAATTTGGATCCGAACTTCGGTATGGGATCCGGAGTCCGAACGTTCG